>JAJEJH010000166.1:0-367609 GCA_026122585.1 Anacardium occidentale
ATTGAGGCTCGCGAGAGGGAACCCCACATACACTTTCCAGCATGTATTTTATTTTCAGTTTTGGCCTGTGAGGTCTTGTATGTATTTTGTATACGTTCAGATGTACAGAACCTTGTAAATAACAGTTGTATATATGGAAAAGCCATTATGGGCTCATCGTACATTTATATTTCAGTTTGTTTTCAGCTTTCGCATGTAATTGTAATGTAGCAGTAGGTTTTATTTTTCGTAGGATTCCCATCGTGGGTACCCGTTTTCCAGACTATTAAATAAAAGAGGTATTCTTCAGCAGCAGGGGTACTCGTGGCGACGGGTCCTACAGTAAGCCAAAATATATTAAGAAATTTATAGAAGCTAACATGGCCAAACGTAAGATGACATGCATGATCATACATCTTCCTGCATGGCCATGCGTCTTATATTGCACAACCATGCATCAAGACAAAATGCATAAGAAAGATTATAAAACATTCTTAAGCCATTTTTATGCATACAAAACTTAATAATATCAAGAGAAAAACGAGATATCATACATGATTAGCATCATATGATATGACATGTTATATCAGTATTTTTAGAAAGGGATTTGAAGATCCATTAATATGTTTTAAAAATAGAATACATATGATATTTTGAACATCAGTTAGGGGTAAATACAATGAGGCACCTGTAAGTTTGTACACCCATTAGAAAGGAAAACCAGTGTTTGTTAAAGATGACATAGACATTAATTAAGCTCATTAGAGAGAGTGTTGATTGTGCATTTGTAGATTTTAGTAGGATTGAACTTTTACGGTCAGGGTGTTGAATCTCTGTATTTCATCAGTTTGATCAGTATAGTAATTATTTTCAAATACCGTATTTTTATATGAAACTTTCATATATACACTCTATATATTTATATATTTTTATTTATTTATATAATCTTCGAATCATAGTTATCATTTTCAATAATGTTTTCAAAAAAGCAGGCCCAAAAGTAAATCTTTATAATTTTTAGTGTTGACATGACATTAGCATACCATATCATGTCATACATAGCATTTCATAACAGTTAGTATCAGATAAAGACAAAAATAACAGATAAAAACAAAAATAACATATACTAAAAGTAATATAAATAAGAGAACAAAGAAAACACTAAGCTAAATATAGCATGACAAATTACAAAAATAGAATAAAACAAAACCTGTTTGTGGTTAGAGATAGGAAATACTTACTAAATGATTTATCACTCATTTTTTTTATGTTTGTCTTCCTTACAGGTCAATGATTCTCTAGGTTTAAGATAGAGATAAGGTGCTGGGAGTTTTTAGGATATTGCTTGGATAGTAGATAGCATGTTGGTGGCTAGCATGCTTGTACAGTTTTCACTCATGTTGATGTATATTGTATGTGTGTGTGTGTGTGTGTGTGTGTGTGTGTGTACACGGTTTATAAGTACTATATGTACAACAACCTTTATAATATATGATACTAGATAATTGCTAGCATATATTTAGTATTATGTGTGTGTATCATTACTATTTTCTTTATTCAAAGCTTCCACATGCATGTTTTAAATTAAGCAATAGTTTTGTAAGGATTCTTGTTATATATTAAGTATGACGAATAATATAATACTAATAATAATAATAATAAATAGTAGTATACATTGACATATAACAGAGACTCCAACATATGTCAAAATAAATGTTCTTAAAATAATAGAAACATGATGAGGGGATCAATATGTATCTTGACCGTGAAAACCCTGTGTGCACATTAATGGTCATTCTAGAAAATTTTATAGCCTTAACATTATTTTCACCTAAAGCACAAATAATACAGTAAAGTTAGTATCATATTGAATGATCCAACCAAAAGGTAGGGATAGATCTTACATGTCATAATTATTTAAGACAACTCGATGTAACACATGAATGCATATTGATTGCATGTTCCTTATAGCATTTTTCTTAAAGGTTATCAATATAGTAGTCATTAGTTATGTCGAAAAGTATATCAAAACTATGGTGAATTAACACAGGATTTATTACTTTAAAATTTGATAAAAGATATCTCAGCATGTAATTTGGTTATAGCAACATACTAAAATAATCATAATGGGACTAAGTTGTTACTCAATCTAATTTTAGTTTAATCATTGTTTGATTAACCAAATATCAATATCAATGACAATATAGGATACATATTATTTTTATGTCTTAATTTTAATGAGATAACCAATTGATTATATAATAATTATATGATTGTAAGATTAAAAAAAAAAAAAACAAATGTATTACTGAACCATAAAGTTATATAATGCCTCATGGCTCATGGGAGAGTGTTAGATATATATATTGTATTTTCCATAATGAGGTCTAAACACATTTAAAAATTAAAATAGCAATATTATGCATATTGTATCATTTGATTGCCTTGATAATATTTTAAAGGCTTAAGGGTAATATGGTCTTTTGAGAGACATATTGATGGAAGGTGTATTGTAGTCAAATTATGTGATAGAAATTGGATCCTCTCACTTTCCAAATAAAGACTTATTTAATTTCATCAAGAATTAGTGTGTTAAAAAAAGAATTAAGGAAGAAAAGTCTAATTCAAAGATAATCAAACATGAAATTCATCAATAAATGAAACTTTTATGGATTAGGGTAAGCATATAACTTTCCCACTACATTATTTGTGAAAATCAACAAGTTCAAGCTCTTGGGATTTATGTTTATGCAAAAGTAGCCCATAGAAATCATTGTATTGCTTATGTGAATGTATGCAAAATAGTTCCTTATATGATTATATGCAAATTAATGTTTATATACTAAGCATAACTAAACATTACAATATAAATTAGGATCCATGTCAAATAAGGATTAATAAAACCATGTTATATAATACTCAAATCGATAAACATTATATAATATTAATACTCAAATCAAAATCTATCCTAGCGTCAACTGTTGTCTTGATCCAATTTTCATGTTCATGGGGTGAAGGAGAATGACCCAACTTTGGTTTAGTCTCTAACAAGGCATGATTTTCAGAATGGGCTGAAACTTGAGCTTGGACCATTTTATTAAGTTTGTTAAACTTACATATGTATTCCTCTTTTCAAGTCCCAAGCTAGCTCCCAAGAGGAGAAGCAGCGAGTGATGATGTTGGGTGTTAGTTGTACGGCCCCTTTCTGTCTTAAACATTTACACTTGTAAACTATTCAACAACTCACGGGCAAATCTAAAGACTCGATCTCAGTCTCCCATAAATGTCAATTTTAATTATTTAATAATTTAAATCATCTTATCAATCAATCAATAATCCAAGTGGCAAATTTGCCCACCAAGCAAGCAGCTCCTCTTTTCGGCTCCTCAGAACTTGCTTTTTGTTAGCTACTAACCTCAACCTACCCTCCTTTTTCCCAGAACTCTCTACACAAATCTTTCAACATATAAAGGACTTTAAAAGAACAAACTGCAGTTCTTACTGCTGTTGGGGTTTTCTTTCATTCATTGCCTCAGTCACCAGGCTCATCAAAATGTACTATGGGCTCCTTTAATGGTAGATTTTGCAAGTACTCAGGTAGGTAAGCTGCTGTCTTTCACATCTCTGGAAGAAAAGTCTTCAAGGCTTCCCTGCTCTACAATTTTTGTTCCACAGTAATGACCGGGGGGTTTCATGTCAATTTGAGGTACTAAGTGTTGTTCTTAAGCAATTATCTTAATGGTGAATCTTGCTAGTCAAGATGTTTTTTTTCACTTTATTGACTAAACTCAACTGGGTTTTCTGCAAGTACGAGAATAATGTCTCTATTGCTTGTTCCCTGTATGAGATGAGTTGGGTTTGATCTCAAAAGAATCAGAACAGAGAGAGAGAAAAAAAAAAGAAGGTTTCTTGAGATCACACAAAATGAGAGGACTGTGTTTGATCCGAGAAAGTTAATGGGAAAAGAGGGTTTCTTTGATTATGGTTACTTGCTAAAATGTCTTGGATTCATTCCCGAATAAAGCTGAAAGATAGTCCGATGACACAACATTCTCACGCTATGTTTTCCTCTCCATCTTCTTCTTCTTCACCTCCTTATAATAGTGATTACCAAAAACAATCAGCTCCGTCATCTGGTAATAAAATAAGTCCTGCTATTCTTTTCATTATAGTTATCCTAGCTGTTATATTCTTCATATCTGGTGTTCTTCAATTGCTTATTAGGTTTCTTATAAAAAATAGATCTTCTTCGTCAGTATCTGAATCCAACAGATATCCAGACATGTCTGGCTCTGAGGCTTTCCAGAGGCAGCTACAACAACTTTTTCATCTTCATGATTCGGGTCTAGATCAAGCGTTTATAGATGCTCTCCCTGTGTTCCTCTATAAAGAAATAATGGGTTTAAAAGAGCCGTTTGATTGTCCTGTTTGTCTCTGTGAATTCTCAGAGCAAGACAAGCTGAGATTGCTTCCCATATGTAGTCATGCGTTTCACATTGATTGTATAGACACATGGTTACTGTCCAACTCAACTTGCCCTCTTTGTAGAGGAAACCTATACACACCTGATCTTGTCATGGAAAACCCAGTTTTTGACTTTGAATATCCAAGGGAAGACGATGGTTGCTCGGGGAATGTAGGAAATGGAGTTTCTCTTGGCTCAAAACCAGCAGAAAATGAAATTATTAGTGAAAAAAGGGTGTTTTCTGTCAGGCTTGGGAAGTTCAAAAGCACAAATGTCGGAGTTGGAGTAGAGAAAAGTGAGGGAGAGGGAGAGGGAGAGGGAGAGAGTAGTTGTAGTAGTAATAATTTGGATGCAAGGAGATGTTTCTCAATGGGGTCATACCAATACGTGGTTGCTGATTCAGAATTGCAAGTGGCCTTATACCCCACTAGAAGTGGTGGTAGTACTAGTCTAAGGCTGTTGAAAGGAAGAATTGGACAAAATGAAAATCCCTCAAATGATGCTGATGTTGAAGCGAAGAAGATTAACATTAAAAGTAAAGGTGAAAGCTTTTCTGTTTCTAAGATATGGCAATGGTCTAAGAAGGGCATAAGTTCTTCTGAAACCCAGATGAGTTCTTATCCTGTCGCAATAGGTTTACCACAGACCAACTCAACCCAGGGTTCATGAAGGAATTCACTATGTACTTCACTTTAATAATCAATGAAAATGGTTTCTTGTTTAGCTTTTGCTTTCTCTTTTCTGTGGAATTCAATTCTTTACTTTAGTTCAAATTCTCTAAATTATGCCCTTTTTGTGTTCTATACTTTTATCTCTAATGGCAAAGAACTTTTATCTTTTCGTGCTTTTTTTGGTTTGAGAAAATGCTCTTCTTTTTTTGAATTAGCATTAATATTGTATGCATAAGGACGGTGTTGATGCTGATATAAATGCCTTGACACGAAAGCAGGAGCTTTGTTGCATAAAATCAATCTGTTTGAATTTCGATCAAGTATTTCCTTCCTAAACAATGTGTTATGTCTGCAACTTTTTAGGGAAATTGCATTTTAAATGGAGTTTGGGTCCATGATATCATGTTTTTACATGGGTTAGGCATTGACTCTGTGTTGTCCCACTTCATCACAGCCGAAAAGAAAAGAAACAAATGAAGAGTCGTCAGATCAGATCAGATCAGATCATAGGGTGCTTTTGTGGGGGCATTGGGTTTCTCTAGAATTGCTTTTTCTCGTGAAATGTAACTGCGATGTTTTGTTTGGAATGGAGCCTGTCATTTTTTTTTAAAATGGCTGGACAAAGAGATCCCACTGAAAAGTGCATTGAGGGACTCATGCTACGAGGAGCCATAATTTGGATCTTTGAGATGACTCAATCCATTGTGGGGTCTGCCATTTCCATCTCCATTGACAAACCGAGTGGTGCTAATCAAACAAGTAAACGAAAGAAAAAAGAGGTCACAGCTTAAACAAAATGAAGCTCCCAATTGCTAGAGTCCGTCAGCATTTACAAACCTAAAACTATTTTGGAGAGTAATTTGGTAGATAAATTGTAGAAAAATTTCCCACTTGAAATAACTTGAGTTGATGTCAACAAGAAAAGAAAAAAAAAAAAAATAAAAATTGGAGGGATAGAGTAGTGGTTGGGTAAGTTTGAGATGATAATAATGGAAATAGAAATGGTCATACCAACTCTGCAATCACTCACAACCACTAAAAGTGAAGCACATGCAAATGATGTACATCATTTTCATGATGCTGAGAGCAAAGCAGTCAGCTGGACACAACACAACACAACACAACACAGACAAAGTTAGAGAGAGAAAACTTTTACAGTAAAAGTAAAGAAAGCATGGAAAAAGTAATTATTTCTGGCCTGAGAATACCATATTTTATCTTTTTTTTTTTTTTATTTCCTCTTTTGACTCTAAAAAGAGACACCAGAGGTGTGATTCTAGTTAGATTGCATCCTTGGGTGAGTCAACTTCTTTTTAAAAGTGTTTTTTTTTTTTTTTTTTTTGAGAAGTTGAAAATGACTTTTGTGTCCGACCACTGGTTTTCTTCTAGTAGGGTTGCAATTCATAGTCTAACCGTAGAAACTTGTCGCTTTTACAAATCTTGGATGGGAAAAATAGTGTAATTTACTCATCATGATAAAAGAAGCAAGTTTGGATTTATCCTATTTTCTCAATTTTTATATTATTAATAATCACGTGTTTCGTGTAAATTTCTGTAGTTTTCTTAGACTTCAAGATATTGCCAGCTGGTAAACAATGTGCACGACTTAAATGAGCCTCCTCTTAATACAAATAATTCTTTTTTCAAGAAACGATTTTATATATATCATGTAGCCGCTGCCCCACATCACATTCGTTTACAGGCTTCCGGCCTTCTTGGCTATTGGCAAGGTATGGATTTATTTGAAGAGAAGATGGACTCCGTCGTTGTTACGCGGAGATCTGTCTTACTGGTCTTTTAGTTCATTTTTGCTATTGGTTCATGGGAATGTTCAACCGTTTCATACAACGCCTGAAGTGAACAAATTAATGTAAACCGATCAAATCAAAATCAGTAGAAATAAATTTATCAGTATTTCTATTTGAATTTAACATAAAAACCAATCCATAAACAAGGAAGCCAAAGAGTTCAGTTCAAGGTTAAACCAGTTCCTTCTCTACAAAGGCAAAATTCAATTCACAATTTCGCACAGAAATTGGTTTTATAATAATGTACATGAAGCGCCTAAAGTGCCAGAAAAACACGAAACAATTTAACATACCACAAACTCCAGCAAAATCTCATGCACACTGCTCCAATCCACTGAGCCTCCACATAGAAAATTTGAAACAAAAGTCCTGCACTACAGCTACGCTTCTACCACACCCCCCCACCGCCCCCCGCATTAATATCTTCCCAGTTGATTAAAAATATAATCTTGCAGACGAAAACCTCCATCAACTTTATCAACCTCTTACAAATCGCGAGGGAAATTGTTGATTTGTCCCTCCTCCAAAGTATCTTTGTTGTTTACCTTGTAAGCTATTCTTATGCGCATGATAAGAGATTTCTGAAAATAAAAATGAATTTGGTAAGTACCAGTATCTGGCAGAAGAAACAAAGGATAAAGATCTTCTTGCCTAACAACTTAATTCACTGATTCACATTAGATATTGCATGTTAAGACAAATACACTAGCACTATCACCATGTCAACTTTAGAGATATGCTATGGATGCCAAAATACATCTACCTGTGATGGGGAAACACTTAAACATTGTGCTTATAACCACATTAAGAGCTTATGTAAGCCTCAATCTACTGAAGACATGTTACAGGAAAACGCTACTTTCAAAAGGAACGGGAAAATACAGCTAAGAAATTTTAATGTCTTACACCAATAACCAAGGATATTATAAGAAAGTGAGATACGTAAGTAGTAACAGTTAGTCGTAGAAGAAAACAAAAATATAGCTTACTTGATCAGCAATGAGATCCAAAACATGGAATATACACATTCAAAAGAAATTTCAATAATTTACCTTCCCATGTTGGCTATTGGTTACTCTCAAATTTTGCGTGATGGAACCATTACTGCTCGCAGGTAGAGTGCTGCCACTTGCGGGGTCTAAATGCAATTGAAGAAACTGTTGATAGAATGAAAAAAAAAAAAAAAAAAAGATATCATCTTCAAACTTAAATCCATGTTACATCATTTGCATACATCAATAGACATCAGTCACTGATGAAAATAAGAACTATATGACAAACAGAAGCAAAAAGAAGATCAAAATTGACACTGCAACTTGTTCATCAGGGAAGGAAGCAGAAACTCAATCCAGAGTTAGCATACAATCAACTACAAACAAATAAAAAACTATTAAATAGGGGTACCTTCGGAACTGCTGCCTGGAAAATAAAATCTGTATAAGCATCAGGTGACAAATTTGTAAAAGTGGCCTGAATCAATGTTGTTTGTGGATTTCCAGGTGGCTTTGAGAAGTTGAATGTCAACTTTAAGGAGCTGCTCTCGAACACAACTATAGATGGAAAAGCTGGACCATTGTCCTCTATTCATAGGAAAAAAAAATGCTATAAATATTTTAGCAACCAGATATGCGCTAAATAGGATTCAGAGTCAACAAAATTTTACCAGGCTTTGCTGGTGATTCAGTGGGAGCAAAGCCATCCAACAAATCCATCATTGAAGCAGATCCTCCAGGAGAAGTTTGAGCAGGAAGTGAAGGCAGCGATGAGAGCACATCTAATGTGGCAACTGGTGTTTTGTTATCCTGACTAGTGGATAATATGTCAACTGTAGGTGAGTCGCTTTGCACAGCAGGAGGCATTCCAATAGATAAAAGATCCAGTAGAACATCTGTCCCAGCTTTTGGAGCCAGGCTTGGGCCTAAAAGTTGAAATAAGACACTTGAAATCAATATTAAGATGGGATAGATTAATGAAAAAGGTTTAAAAAGAATTTGTATAATTTTGATCAAACAAAGGAACAATTCATCTCCAAGACAAGCCTTTCACACCCACAAGCCAACAATCATAAGTCCTCACAGGAAAGGGGTAATAACTTGAATTGTCAGAACATAAAGAGATCATTTCAAGCTTCCAGAAGACTGTAATACTAATAGTAGTTGCAAGGTATATTATGATGCAGGAGTCTTCAGTGGATGGATTCAATATGCATAGTTTTGGGCTCCAATTTATGGGAACTATTTAGGTCTGGTAATGCCTTGTTTACTTGCCACAGAAAAGTCCCTTCCACAAATTCATTTTTCAATTCCAGGATAACAAAATTAATTGAGAACAAGGATTGGAATAAATATTTACAAACATCAGAATATCAATATGGTCATTACTTGGAAATGGCTCCTGTTGGACTCAATCTCAGAATGGCCATGAGAATAAAAACAGGGACGAGAAAGAGATGCAGAAATAGCACTTTGCTTTCTGGGAGTTCACAATCCAATTGTGTTAACACATCCCAATACTAACCTGACCGCACTGAAGTTGGTGACAAATCAAGACCAAGAAGATCCTGAAGAAAATCACCACCAGAGGAGCTTGGCACAGGAGCATCATCGGCACTTAGATCAAGTAAGTCCAAAAGCGGAGCTGCAGCAGGTTTCACAACTCCATTTGGAAGGCCAGACAGAGCCCCACTCGTAGTTGATACTATAGGTGGCAGAGAACCAGCTCTCCTTCCACTGAAGGTTGCCTCATCCAATACTGGCATCCGTTCAACCAGTGCAGACCTATATAAACTCATCTATCAGCTTTTAGAAATTTACAAATATGCATGATTATAGAACATCTCAAGGCTAACAGGTAGAACACTAAAACTCCCTAGCCACATACCTAATATTCTGATGCTTGTCAATAATGGAATTGAACTCAATAGATCTCTGCTGTAATTCAAGTACGAGGCTTCCTTTAAGTTGAATGATTGTATCCCTTATTCTCCTGAAAAAAAATATATAATAAACAATTATACACCAATATCGTAAGAAGAAATAAGAAAGAAATGAAAATAATTTACGTAAAATGTTGACTACAGTTACAAGAACCAAAACTATAAAATCAAGACATGATCCAAAAATCATGTTAAAATAGAGCTCCCTGATATGCACACGTAACGATTCCCAGAACAGAATGTGATAAATAGAAGTGTGAGAAATTAAAAAAAAACTTACTGTGAACTAGACGGAAAACGTGAAGAGAGCTTCAAAAGAGCTATCATAGCCATTGCTTTTGTAGTGAGATCTGAGCTATGATGCTTAATAGCACTCTCTACAACGTCAACAACATCAGACTCTGTTACCTGCTTCAGGAAAACAAATTCGACCGAGCACTTACAAAAGTTACTAAAAGATACAAACTAAGAGATGTTGCAACCATCTACACAGAAAGGAATGGAGTAGTTGAGAGCCAAACTTGCTTTTCAATTAACTGATTCATAGTCTAAGCACAAAGAAACCAAATCAGCCTAATTCGAAACATAAGTTAATTTCGTTTCTAATTAGGCACTATTTTGAATATATATTCTAGAAAAATAGAAATAAAAAAAGTAACTATTTCCATATTCACTAATGTTTTTGAACTGATGAATTTGAATACTGAATTATTAAAAAAGAGTTTGGTCCTTCTTTTGGAATTTGGAAAATAATAATATAAACAAAATCAAAAGTTTCAACCCTTTTTATTGAGTTATTAAAATATGTTTTAAATTCGCAGGATGGTCAGGCAAAGAGGACTTTCAACACAACAGAAGATAAAGGTATAGAAGCAAAGGAGAAAAAGAGAGGGAGAGAGAGAAGATTTCAGTTTTCTAGTTTTGGTTACTCTAACTCTGCATGCATTTCTACAACTAGGCAAGTTAATAATGTTTTACACTTATATAGAAGTTTAAAATAAAACACACATTAAACAAAGATAGACAATAACTATCTTTTGTTCCCCTAAAAGAGAAAGGGAGAGAAGAAAAAATGAAAAACAAAAAACACTTCATCATTGCTCAGTAGAAAGGGATTACAAATGATTGCTATACTATTTTACATTAAGAAATAGTAAAAAAAAATAAAACAAGCACAAACAAAAATACATCAAACTATCCTCAATGATTTCAAACTAACCCATAGATAAGGGCGCACTCACAGTTATTGGATCCTCTATATTAAGCACTCCAACATTATTGACCAGCATGTCGCCATATTCTCCAATGCACCAAACAGCCACTCGAACGAGGCACTCCTGGTGAAAGAAAAAAAAAAGATAATACAATCTTCTCATAACAATGCACTAGACATGCATGCCTCCATTATCAAAGCTCATTGGATTTTGACATTGATATATATTCTACTCACAAGAAAAAGTCAAAATAGGCATTGGGTACCTGTTCTGCTGACGTTTGAAATGCTCTAAACAAGGCCCTGACTGTATATCCGTGGAGGTCAGAAGCATTGCTTATTACAACTATAAGTGCATGCCACACTTCATCTTTCACAAAATTTCCAGCCTACTACGATAGCATGCAGATCAGTATTTGATGGAAACAAAATGTACATGAGAAGCTCAATTGAAAGGCTAAAAACATCAGGAGAAACTTCTGGTCATCATAATTAAGCTGATTGCATGGAATATAATCCAGTTATCTTGTCCTTTTGTGCATGACAAAGATGGATTATAACTGTGAAAGATCAACTTTTGTTGGTTCAATTGCTCAAGATGCCAGATCCCGTAAATGAAAGAAAGAATACAACACCACTTATCCATATTATCTATATATATATATATATATATATATATATATATATATATAGAGAGAGAGAGAGAGAGAGAGAGAGAGAGAGAGAGAGGGAGACTTAGACGTAGAATCAAGAGCACCACATCTTTTACATGTTTTGAAACAATTGTTGAGCTATTTGATCAATGCATTTGAATTGTAGAGACTCTATCAAAATTGTATAATTTCCAATATGCATTACATGAGCAAGCTGCAGTAAATCTCAACAATCCAAAGTGCCTAGATCCAAAACGCCTACAAATTGTGTTGTGTACAAATATGACAGAAAAAATGAAAGTAGAAAAAAAAAAGTATCCATAATAGGTTAGAAGTAACACTGTCGAAAATCAGAAAAAAAATTAGTTGAGACCATCAAACATGCTTTGGCACACACAATCACATCAATCTAGGGGAAGGTCAAGAAAAGAACTATATGGGTAAGAAAAGTGAAATCACTTATGATCAATAGTACTTGTGTCCCTCATTCCACAACCACATTACAGCATCCATATAACTGATATAGTTATGCAATGATTCACAGAGTCAAAATGCAGATCAATTAATGTATCAATACAAAGTAACACCTATAAAAAGCTACAAACATACATGAAAACTGATTTAGACAACTTGCGACTTTAATTTATACCTCAGAGAGAACCTTCAGCATCTGATCGATGTACCAAATTTTCTCAGGGGAAAACCTAAAGCACCAAAGAGTAAATGTTAATTGACCGACTGATGTTCAACAGACTGTTGTCCAATAACAATAAAATTGAACTAAAAACTATCGTCCATATCAAAACCCAAAAAACAAATTGAAAAAATATATTGTAACTGGAAGCACATGACATGCAAATACCAACATATACTTAACGATCCATTTATCTCCAACTGTAGCTTAATATGAATAAGATAGGACTACTGGAATGAGGACTCAAATAGCATTCACTTACAAATAGTATTCACTATTTCTACATTCCAGAGGCACTATGAACTTCATGCCAAGTCCAACAACCATTCACCATAAAAGACACATGGGCAAGACTTTTAGAACCAATATGTAGGTTTATTAAAGACAATGCAGCAAGTATAATATATGCCCAGTCACATATTTCAACTTCCAAGGAAAAGAATTCCATGTATCAATAGAAGTGTAGAGTAACTTACTTTTCCACAATGGAGCAAATTTTGGCTGTTAGATCTTCCTTAAATTCTTGATCACTTACTTTCAAATAATCTATTAGCTCTTTGGTTAAAGGTTTCACATTGCTCTCATTTATAAGAAGATAAACAAGTTCAAGTGCCCTTTTACGAATTGAAGCATCTGAATCCTGAAAGAGGAAATATTCAAAGAATCACCTTTTTGATAACACTGATACAGCAGAGTCAAACAAGAAAGTAATACATCGAGTTCCATTTCCACAATAAAATTGAAATATGTAGAACTTCCAACATGCTTGTATTTAACAACACCAAATAAAAAGAACAAGAAGTGCTTAAAGATAAAACCAAATAAATGGTCAAATAAATGAAAATAAAAAAAAAAAAATTTCTAATTTAACAAAAGAAAATACACAAACAACAATCACTGCTATTTATAGTAGGGGTTTTTTAAATCATCTGGTAACTAAACCGAACCGATATCCAAAACAAAAACTTAACTGAAAAAAATTTATCTGAAAAACTAGTTAGGATATTAACTGAAAAATATAACAAAACTGGTTCTTCAATTTGGTTACTGGTTTGTCTATTTTTTAAAACTGGTTAATGGAACCAGTTTTAAAAAATTGAACAAAAAGATAATAAAGCACTACGCCGGTTCAAAAAATTGAAAAAATTTAATAATAAGGTAGGTGACCTTTAGAAATTCAGTTCAAAACCAGTTAATTGAAATTTTGGTTTAGATAAACGGTATTTTTTGTTCAGTTTAAAATCAGTTAATCTCTAAACCAGTTTGGTTTTGGCTTATAATTTTCTGAAAATTCAGTTCTGTTCAAAATAATGTCATACTAGTTTGGTTAACTAGTTTTGAACACCCCTAATTTATAGATCACAAATTAAATATCACTGTTGTACCACTGCCACATATTTAACCAGAGGATCATGGGCAATAATATATTTTATTAAATTGTATTGTACAACCATTGGAAAACAAACAAATAAGAAACGCAAAAAAATAAAATAAAATAAAATAAAAGAAACATGGGACAAAATTCTTAGGCAATTATTAGTGCCTTATCAAACATGATACGAAAAATGTTGGCTAGTACCTTTACACATTCCAAGATTGTTGCTCTATGCCTCTGCACAGCTTGAGCATCTACTGCAATAGCCTTCATCAGCATGTTTAAAGCAACATATCTGAAATATACATGAAATTTTGTTTCAAAAGCAACCAAACCAATGCAGAGATGGAAAATAAACACTAAAGATTTCAAGATCATGATTAAAATTTTTGGAACCCAATCAAAATTGCAATGTGTTAGTGCATATCAAGGCCTTGATCAAGAGAAGATGGCATATTAAAAACCAAGCAGTTTACACCATTGTATTCTGAACTCCCATTAGCTCAGAATCTCATTGCAAGATATGAAGGCAAAAAACATCATTCCCCAACATGACGTGATAACAGCATTGTGAAAATAGAAGGCCAGAAAAATCCTACTCATGGGGACTAAGCATTAAAGCTGCCTGTTCCTTGTCATAAAAAATGAACTCTTTTAACTGACAAAGAAATAAATCATCGGAAAAAAAAAACAACCTGATATTGTTGTCACGATTGGACAAGAATCTTCCCAGAATGTTGATAGCAAGCACACGTAGTCCACCATTATCTTCAATGCTCATGATAGTTTCAACACATTCATACAGAATCGCATTCCCTGCATTTTTGTTTGACTCGGTTTTTGTTGCCACCTAGGAAAAATATGACATGTGAAATAAATAAATCAAAAACAGATTAAAAATTCCATCCAACAATGAAGCAAACAGCCTCCAAGAAGTATAAATTTCAACAATTGCCAGAACTTGCAGTTATGAAACAACTATGAACAAGCTGTTAATATAATTATTAAAAAAAACAATAACAAAGATCAATTTCCTGATTTTCAAAGCCATATCAGCACACCATCACTACCATATTCCACTAATGTATTAGCAAGAACACAAGGAATTTTTTCACAATGCAATATTTCCAAAGTACATTAAATTTCTCTTTCCCAGTATTGACATCTTACATTAGAAGAGCTTATCTCATCAAGAAATTGTTCTAATGAAGCATAGACTTCCAAGAACTAGGGTTAAATAGAGTAGTAGATGCTAATGATGGGAAGGCATTATGACTAAAGCCACCTCCAGTTGATAAGATGTGAAGAGGCAATCACTTCAGAAACATATATGCAAATTATGATTGGTGCAGTACCAGTATACCAGAGAGCAAAGCATTGTTAAATCAAAACTATTTCAAGACTTCATACAGCACCTAATAGAATAAGATAAAGCATTGAAAAGGCAACCAACCTGAGCAAGTATGTCATTCATGCTGTCATTGGCATCAGCATCTCCTTGGCCCAACACACGCAAAAGTTTAAGCAGTCTTATGTGGAGGAAAGGATCTGTTATACCAGCAATGTCATATTCAGGTGCATATGGACTGTTTACAACTTCCCTTAGAGTTCTCACCAAACTGTCCAAGCATTTCTGAAATAATGATTGTAGCAACTTGTTATTACAATAAGCATATCATCAAAAAAAAAAACACAAAAATTAACATATAACAATGTAATTAAACAATGGAACAAATTTATAAGAGATCTAGAAAACTAAACAAGTTCATATGCATTACCAGAACAAAAACACAGAATGAAGAATTCATACTAGCACCTTGACCATAAAGCCTAAATTTTTAATATGAAAATATAGGCCAACAACAAAAGCCAAAATATTTAGGAATTGATTCAACTGTTGCAAGATGTATGCTACAATAAGGACATTCCACATTTAACCATGATTCTGTAATTTAACACATCAAACTAACCCAGATTCGCGTAATACAGTTCTACCAATGGATTTTTCATACATTTCAAGTACGTGAGCATAACAACACAAATGCCTCTAGGGAGAACCAGAGCAGAAGTCTAATAATGCAGTCAATTAGCTAAGAAATTATCACTTTTCCACACAATAACAGGCAAAGAAAAGCTTAAATTGCATATGCTGCACAGCATACTAGCATACTTCTAAATAAGCAGGAAACTGATCAGGCAATAGTGATCAATATACCTTTCTGATAAATTCAAGGGCTTCTGTACTGACTTTACATAGGTCTGTACATAGCTGAATTCCAGTTATTAAGACTCCATGATGTTTTTCTTTAAGTAAGGCAGCAGCAGGATTGATAAAATTTTCTGCTAAGTCTGGAACTTTCTTTATAATCCGTATGGAGCACAATGCTGCCTAAATAACAAGTATTAAAAAGATAAACACCAAATCACCAAATAATGTGGTATTATATTCACAGCAACATTCTCATAAAAAAGTATGATGATTAAACATGTCTAATATTAATTTATTTAATGAAACCATCCTTTAAAATCAAAACAAAAATGTAAAGACCAATTCAACAAAATTTCCAACATTGGAAACTACACCTCAGAAAAAAACAAAAATCAGTCCCAACTATTTCCAAGAGAATCACGGAGATCAAAGAACCAGTCTCAACAAAAATAAGAGCATCAAATTAATTTTGTCTTTATGTTCCACACACATCTTAAGAACTATATATATATATATATATATTTAATGATTATCTCCTAAGTAGAAAATAAGGATCATGTTTTGTCCAGTTGCAAGAAAAAAGATTGCAGAGCAAAGATTACAAGTAAATTTCCCTTTTCTCAAATGGGACGATGATCCTCAACAAAACTTTCTATCATGCCTCCAAATAGCTGTGCTCAGAATCACTAAGACATATTTCATAGGTCAGCAACTTTCTTGGATTGATTAGATATTATAATCTTCTACTTAAAGATTGATTCAGCAAAATGTAAACAGAATATCAATGTTTGAAGATAGCACCAAACATTTAAAAAGTTCTGACTAGAGCACTAACAAAAACTAAGGTCTCACCATTGTAAAACAAATATGAGTACTACCTAAAATATGGATCTAATTCACACAAACCTAGAACAATGACATTGGTGGCCAAAGGAGCCTATAATAAAAAGATGAAAAAGCTTACTTTTTTCCGAATATTTGGATCTCTAAACTGCATTAATCTTTCTACTTCTGGAGCTAAATCTCGAGCCATTTCTGCTGAACAAATATTTCCCAGAGCACAAAGAGCAAGACCCACAATATACTGGTTCGTGTGATTGAGATCTCTAAAGAAAAGTTAAGGTCACTGCAAAGGATGGTTTGTTCTGGTAAAAGTACCACTTTAATACCAAAACATGTGTTCTCATGTGGAAATATAAAAAGAAAAAGAAGACATAGATTAAATTAAGTTGCCTAACAGGAAAATCTATTTTGGAAAAGGATACTGCTTTAGCGAGTTAGTGACCAACATTAGAACTTCTTGTCTTTCATCCAGAAGCAACATAAGTCCAAGATACCCAATTCTCTTTTCTGGAAATCCAGCAGATGCAATAGACTTAAGGCATTCCATTTGACCAAAATGTGTGGGGTAACCAAGCATGTGAATAAACATGAGTTTCGCTAGGTTGCGGTGCCTATAATCTTGATCATTTTCATTAACTGCAGCACGAATTGCAGCGCACTCTTTTCTTACAACTGCACGTTCTTCGGCTGCAGTTTTACAGGCACGTATAGCCCGAATCATGTCCCTGCAACAAAGTGGGAGTTCATAACATTTAGCAAACAAAATGAAATGCCAAAGTTAACAATGTAAGTCACCTACCAAGAAGAACACATGCTAAAATATGAAAAAATGACTGATTTGATATGGTATACAACAAGCAAATTGAATAAAGAGCCTGATAATAACATCACTTACCAAAAGAAAGACTACTTTCATTCACCAAATAAAAAGAAGCGTTTATGCTATACAACAAATATTTTCATTCTTTTGTGCTTGAGTCATAAAAACAAATATAGCACGTACCATTTACCAAAATAAACAAGGGCAATTTGTCAACCCACAGTGATAATCAATTCCTGAAAAATCATGTATTCAGGGGCCTAAAAGAGAGAAGAACTTTAGTTTTTACCACTACCATAATTCTACATCTAAATTATTCTGTTTATTAGATCATTTCAGAACCATAGACTGTACACATGCTGAAGCAAATACATGCCATTAAACAAGCACCTATATTCCCTCCCAGGCATAAATATTGATTAAGGCAAATGGATTTAATCCATTTCACCAACTAAACAAGATAGTATGCAAAATAAAATATGGCTTCAGCATTTTCACAAACTAAAATTAGAATTGATCACATTCTAGAATAATCCAAACATGCTGAACAGATGAAATTTTAATACCTGAGGCATAAAAGAACTATTTTTTACTACCCAGTGATTACTCTGCTCTCAAATCTTTATGTGAAAGTGAAACACCCCTTTTGCCCTATTATTTTAAGTAATCTCTTTTACCCTAAAAAAAATTAGAGCCCAATTGCAATGGTAGAACTTAAAAGTTCCGAATAGTAATGATAAGAAAAACTACTTGGAGGGTAGGTGCAGCAGATTGTCAACAATCTAAGGAAAATAAATTGAGAATATAATCCCCTCCATATTAAAGTCATACTTATTTAAATTTTAAATTTGAAAGGATCTTTGAAGCTATAATTATTTAGCTTAACTTAAAACTTCACTTGCTAACACTTAATTGTCAGATCTTAGAGGTACATCATATTTGCCAACACAAGCACCTTAAATGAATATCATACATCAAACTTGTCACTCCTCTAAGTTCAAAAATATCCTTCAAAAAATATTAATATTTTCTAGTGTTTGTGTGTTAGGATTTACTAATTTGGAAAAACTAATGAGTCAAAGGTCCAAAATTATTAGGTGTTTAATATCTTAGTTATGGAGGCTCCCAGAAATGATTGCAAGTAAATGCCTCTATAAAGGATAACAACTAGTTTCAAGGTTAAAGGCACCTATTAATGTGATCAACACAACAGAAATCACAATAAAGTGGAAACCTTAACTCTGAATAGAACATGTCTATCAAGAACGAAAAGCTATTTATAAGGCTACAGCCACCAAGATCTTAACTGCAACATCAGCCCTCTCAACACCATTTTACAATAGCATCTCCAGTCAGACAACTTGCAATATGCTTAAACCAATTTCATATCCAAGAAGCTTCATATAGACCTGAAAATCAGGCAACTCCTTCAGCAACCCGTACCACATATCTTCATATATAATAAGGTATTGACTCATCTTCATATCATCGGTTTCTAGCAGCCACTCAACCAATAGCAAAAGCTTTGGTGGAAGCCAGTACTTCTTAACCTCATCAATGAGCAGATATTTCACGAGAACGACTACATCAGGGCAAGAAAAAGTTGCTGAATTAAACAGCCTATTTAAATCTATCACCAGAGCAGCATTTTTCTTTGCCTTTAAAAGGAAAGGATTTATACAAACCATTCTCCCTTGATGATCTTGAACAATGCATACATGTCCAAATCAGTTTGTAAAAATGACTAAATATATGATGAATCAACCTCATCCACAAGTTTTATCAGCATTCAAAAAAGGCCCGTAAACATGAAAAAAGGAAAGCAATTATTTTTAAGATCTATGTTTAAACACTTATAATTTGTGATAGTATTCATATTCAGGTAAAGAAGAATTGCAGCTAGCCAAGCAGAACAGTTCACCGAGGAACTGAATCTCTAACTTCTCCATGAATTATCTAGTTCTGGACTCTAGTACACTTATCACCTCTACACATTTTACACCAAACATTTAACCTATAAGCCGTTCTCCAGTATTAAGTAACTACAGAAAAGTAATGAATCCGAACACCATATCCAGACATGGAAATAAAGCAACCAGTTTAACGCCAACCTACTGTACTACAGTTAACCAAATCACAAATCAACTTAAATTCAAAATTCTTCAATATAAGCAATCCACAACACCACCAAATTAGGCCACCGTTGATACGGTATAATACGGTAAGGTACCAACAGTAAGGTTCGGGAACTCACCTCAAACGCGTACCAGACGAGAAGGGATTCATGATTGGGTCTGTGTTAAAGCTCTAGGGTTAGCTCAACCAGATCCAATTTCACACCAAATCAAAAGCTCGCGTACGACTAAAAAAATAAATCACGGCTGGTATTCTTTTGTGTGGCAGCAAAATATGAATGTCCGAGTTCAAAAATATGGATCCAAATTCTGGATGTTTCAAGATCTAAGAATGGAGATCTGATCACAGGGCCTTCTTTTAATTACTTTGCGATGAATGTCCGTTCTTTGTCTCTATTAACGAATGGGAGAAGAACTGGGCAAAACGAACACTAAAATTTGTTTTTGGAAATGGTGATTGCGTTACATGTAGGTGATGCACCTCGCTTACGATGTCCGATTGGCTGCGTGATTTAATGGGTTCGTCAAAAAGCCGGTGTCCGGGGGCTTAGTTGAGTCATTGCTCTCCTTTTGTCAGCGGTAATTTGTTTAAAAAGTAAATTAATTAAAGTTCCATTTAATCTGGCTAATCGATAGTAGTTTTATACTTAAATAATTAAATATGGAAAAATAAATAATTAACGAAATTAAAAAGGAGTAAAATTAACTACTAAAATTTTTTTAGACAAATTTATCCATGTATAAATAATGACTAAAATTGAAAGTTAAAACTCGTATAAACTAATCGAATGCATAAAAATCACACAAAAATTGCATAATTTACACGAACTCATATGGATCGCACGAATCGATCTGTCAACTTTCTCCAATGATTTTCAAAGTTTTTTAATGATAAAAATTGATGAAAAGGTAACAAAAATGATCTTTATCAGATTCTTTAAAATATAGTTTGTATACTGATTGTATTTGCTTAGGATTATCATCAGAAAAAAGCTAATGAAACCAAATTGTTTTTGGTCACAATGTCCAAATTTTGTAACAAGGAACTGGTCATTTTCAACAACATTTCGGTATAGATGTGTATTAGAATGATATTTGGATGTGTTTGTATTGGACTGGAGTTAGAAAAAACCGGTTCGTGCAATTAACGAATAGCATGAACTGAATGTCAAAGTTTTCGATTGTTTTCAAACACGAAAAATGTTGTTTTGGTTGATTTTTCTTTATAGATAGATACATTATAGGATGATTTGTCATCATTTTGGAGTTAGATTTTTGTCACAAAAACAAAGATTTTTCACTAAAAAACCGATTCATGCAATTCGGCTAGGTGATTTTGCAATTTTTCAAACTTGCAAGGGGTCGTGTATCCCATGAATTGGAGTGTTTTGGTTGTTTTTCAAATCTAGATTTTGGTTGTATTGATATTTCAGATATAAGAGTTATATATATATATATATATATATATATATATATATATATATATATATTTATTTATTTATTTATTTATTTATTTATTTATTTATTTATTTATTTATTTATATTTAAGGAGGTTGTTTGATGTGTGGGGTTATTTTTATATTTTTCATTTAAGGGTTTTTTATGTCTAATTTTTAATTTTTCAATTTTTTCAATAAAATATATGTTATAATAAATATCATATTTTTTAAGATTCAAACATGTAATATGATAAATAATATGTATTTCTAAAGATTTTATATGTTATCCATTTTAGAAAATTTATTTTATGCGTAGTTTTTTGTATTTTTAGTTAATTTTTTCAAATAAAAAATATATTATGATAAATATCATATTTTTTTACGATTAACACATAAATTATGATAAATATTACTTACTTTTATGTATTTTTTATATTATTTATTTTAGAGTTTTTTGACGTATAGTTTTCGATATTTTGATATGTGTATTTGAATAAGATATGCATTACGATATTATATTTTTTCATCTCATTTTTGGAATTTTGATAGTATTTTCTAATAAAAATTGGATTGCGATATTAAATTGAGGTCTTCACTATATTTATATCATTCATAAAAAAATTATTATTGTTTAAACGCATTAAAAATATTTAATTAATTTTCCTTAATTAAATTACCCTTACTATGGGTTTTATACAATATTAATTAATATTTTAAAGATTATACTAATATAATTTTAAAAAAAATACAATTTGCCTGAACATACAGAAAGAATTTTGACCGTGGTTGACTATATTCGAACTTTGCCTACCAACAAACTCTAGTGATTTTCGACTAAAATTCATTAAACATGTTTTTAAATTTTTATTTTAATTGAGTTCAAAAGTTAGTACAAAGCATTATAATAATCTATTTTAAAGTTTATCATATGATATTTTATTTTTCAATTTAAGTTTTTGGAATTTTGCTTATAAGTATCACATTTTTTACACTGAAATTAATTATTAATTAATGAAAAACTATTGTGGGTAATTGATGGTGTGATTTTTTGCTTTGAAACTATAATTTTAGCCAAGAAATGATTGCTTTTCATTGATAGAGTTCATATGTTAAATTTGTTAATACAATCTTTTTTTTTTTTTTTTTTATATAGGAATATGTGACAAAGACACCCTTGTCTATGAAAAGATAGGAAGAAGGGCATAATAAAAAAAAAAAAGTGATTTTTTGATATAATTTGAATATTTAAAAAATTTGTTTTAAATTTTTGTTAATTTGTGATTATATGATAATTTAAGAAAATGATATAGTAGAAATAAAATTATAATTTCACTTTTTAATATTGTTTATTAATTAACAAAATTTAATCCTAATTTTGGGTGGGGGGAGGGTGAAGGAAATAGTTGTTCAACCAATTTCTTAAGTAAAAGTGTCAAAAAGGTCGAATCAGCTCATGACCCGACCCATGTATAGATGCTCAATACAAAAATTTGCGTATCAAACTAAGTTCGCAAGGTTTAGTATGTCCTTTGCATATTGGCCTGTTATAGTTTTTTTTTTAAGTCGGATGACTATTGCCATCGAAGGTTTTGTTTAATGACAGTTGTTACCCTCAAAAGTTTTAAAAACCAAATACCTATTTTTTTAATGTAAAATAATTAAAATATCATTTTTAAAATTCAATAATATTAATATTCAAATAAAATTTAATATAAATAATATTAAAAACAAATTTAAAATAAAATGATATTAAAATAATAATAATTTAATAAAAATTTTAAAAATAAAAATAAATATTTAAAACTTTTGTAAGTAACAATTTGTAATTAAACAAATTTTAGGTGAAAATATATTGCTTGACCTTTTTTTAAAATTAAAAATATATAAATTAAAAATATTTAAAAATATATAATACTAAACCGTATGGACTGGTTCATTACTATCATGGATAAGCCAATCGAAGGCTCACGGAAATACACCCTAGCCGTATCCTAAGCTTTAAACAAATTTCTAACCGATCTGATACGAAGGCCCGGTCCTATGACACCTCTATCTTAAGCCTAAGCAATATACTGGACTCAACTACATTTCGTTTCAATGAAATTGATCTAAGCTGTAAAATTGAATCAGAGGGTGGCCACGCCCGGTCCAGCCCTGTATCGCGTATATTCATTGCGTTAAGAGAAATAAAAAGCAATCTCCAACTTTGCGTCAGTCAAGAGGAGCTTGGTTCGTCGTCGTCGTCACAGTCCACTCTCATTCATCAATCATGCTGGCTTCGCGTTTCTCTTCACTCGCTCTCGCACTCTGCATCTTACTCTCTACTCTCGGTAAAGCACTTCTTTTTTTAGTTTCATGGAAATTTATTATGATGATAATATTTCTAATAATACAAAACATTTTTTTCGGTTAATTTGTGACTGTAACTAGTTTCGTCGAAGTTACTTCTGGAAGAAGGTTACACGGTGACAACAGTGGTCGACGGCCATAGGTTGAAAATCAATCCCTACTTGGTTATCCCTCGACCTGGATCGTCCGATCTCATACTCCTTGACTCGATCAACAGCCTTTTCTACGTACTTTCATTTCCCCTATCTCAAGGTAATTAATATCTTGCAAAAGTTAAAAATAAAAAAGTTGTTCTAACTCGTATAGGTTTTTGGTGATCACTAAAAGGAGTGTTCTCTCTCTCTCTCTCTCTCTCTTTCTGTCTCTCTTTTTGTCTGAAGAGAATGCTCTGAGGCGATTATCAGGGGACGGCAATGACGGATATAAGGACGGGGAACCTGGTTCGGCTCAGTTTAGCAAACCGAGGAGCTTTGCTGTGGATTTCAAAGGCAATGTTTATGTTGCTGATAAGGGTAACAATGTCATCAGAAAAATCACCAAGTCAGGTCTCCTACTTATCCAATTGCTTTCTTCTTGTCGTTTCTACATTTTTTTTAAAATTTGTGTTGGGGTATATAATAATACTTTAATAAATAAACGAGCTTTTGTTATTCGGTGATTTGGTATTTTCATGTAATGTTTCAGGCATCATATATATGGATTGTTCTATACAAGATTTTCTTAACATATACCCCGTCAATTCCATGCAATTGTATTGGAGCATAAGATCAAGACTTTCAAAACTTTGGTTGACTTTCATAAAAAAAAAGCACCATGCATCATTGTATCTTTCAAGTCTTGATGAAATTGCATCAATACAGCAAACATTGCATTGATACATAGTATTTATGATGCCAAGAGCCTTCACTGATCGATACCCTTTTGACACACTTTCATTTACTTTTTCTGTTTAAGGTGTGAAAATAAGTAAGTGGCAGTTCATGTAATATATTGTCTTTGTCAGTTAATGGTGTTTAGTGATTGCTTGAATATCTACTTTTAAGTATCTATCCATACAATTTGCATAGTAATTTTGTTGGTTAAAAAATTAGCTACTTATCTTGTACAAACTGTTCATTAAATAAAAATTGCTCTCTCACGTTTTCAGTGTTTGTAGAGTTTTGCTGCCTCCTTTCAGGGGTGTGACATAATTTTCTCAGTCAGTTTTATTGCTTCACTCATGACATGTTTCTAGGTGTGACTACAATTGCTGGAGGTAACTCAAAGAAAATAGGAAAGGAGGATGGACCTGCACAGAATGCGACATTCTCAGCTAATTTTGAGTTAACTTTTGTTCCTGGTATATGTGCTTTATTAATATCAGATCATGGGAATCAATTGGTACGCCAGATTAATCTCAAGGCAGAAGATTGTTCAATAAGTTCTCATTCTGGTATGTTTTTGGTAATTATTATTTAAGTCTGCATGTAATCTTATTCTTATTTATGTCTTTGTAGTGTTTTTATCAACAATTTGTCTTTTTCAAAGTATATGAAGTTGAGATTTTAAAAGAAACAAGGTCAAAAGTGGTGATTGTAGTCAGAGGACCACAATCTTTGAAATGAACATTTTGTGTATGTTCTGATGACTGGATCTAGTGACACCAACTGTTCACAATTCTTTTATAAGGACCTAGTGATTGAGCCTCATAGTGCTTATTAAGTCTAATTCTTAACTCTTCTATTCTAGTTTGAATTTTTGTTTTGCATGTTGAAATTCATTTGTCCATCCTAAAAATATTTTGAACATTGTGCTAACGTCTCATTTTTCTTTCCAGGACTAGCAGCTGTTTCAGTTTGGGTTATAGGATTAGGACTTTCTTGTTTTCTTGGCTTGGTCATTGGAATTGTAGTTCGCCCTTACGTCATCAGTCATGTAAGTCCTCCTGCACTTGTCTAAATGGTTTGTGGTAGATGGAGTATTTACACCATTTTTAACCAAACTTTATAGACAGGAAGGCCTCAACCTTCTCTGTTTCAACGTGACATGGAGGCATTACCCAATCAATCTGATGAAACAAGCACAGATACTTTGCTTCGGCATCAGAAGCGCAGTTGCTAGCTCCACTGTTTTTGCAATCTTAAGGAGGCTCTTTTGGTTGGGCGTATCCCATATTTCCCTTATGTTCAGAATCAACAAATTTGAAACTGAAACTTCAGACAATATTGTATATTTGCCTAAAACTTCAGATCAGAGTGTATCTTTGCTTGATTGTGATGATTTAGGTAGTTATGCTGATCAACTGAAAGATTTAATAACTTCTGATGGAAACCTGGACTTATTGTCTAAAGATATGTTGGAGCAAGGAAATGAGAAGGAAGAGACCACTGATGATTTATCAGTGAACCATGGGAAGTTAGATGACATGATAAGGGCTAACATCATGGAATTTGCTAGAGGAGCTGAAGATACTACTCCAGGACATAGATCTTCAATACTTAGTTCAGGTCTACTTAGGAGACACAAGTAGTTGAAAGGCACATCTCTTTTTATTTAACCTAAGTTGTGAGGCCCGTAAAAATCAGAACTCATTATTTTCTTCTAGATTATTAGTTCAGGTCTACTTAGGAGACACAAGTAGTTGAAAGGCACATCTCTTTTTATTTAACCTAAGTTGTGAGGCCCGTAAAAATCAGAACTCATTATTTTCTTTCCTTGCCATCTAGATTATTATTATTATTATTATTATTATTATTATTATTATTACTACGTGTTTGCTCATCTTACATTTGATTTCATTTGATGAGCCGCCTTCGTCAAATAACCATTTTGCAAGGAAAGATGATTCTGTTCACTCACGAGATTTATAGGCAAAGCGCTTGTACGTCAATTTGCTTCAGTATCTTGTGTTGTTCAATTCTTGATTCCCTATCCCTTCCATTCTTTTAACATGATACTACTTGCGAGAATCAGAAGAATGGAAGTCTGAAAACCATAATAAATTCAGACAGGTTTAGTTGCACTTACTTCATTGTTACATGGATTTTATATATCCTATGCAAATTGAAGGTCTAGGAGGAAAGAGATGTGTTTATGTAGATGATTTTTCTAGATATGTTTGGGTAGATTTTCTCAGTGAAAAATTTGATGACTTTTCATTAACAATTGTGAAATTAAGAAATCAAAGAGAATTAAAAGTGATCATGACAAGGAGTTTGAAAATAATATTATTTTTTATTTACGTGATGAAGAGGGAATCAGGCATGAGTTGTAACTCCAAAAACACCATATCAAAATGGAGTTGTAAAGAGAAAGAACAGAGTGCTTTAAAAATCAGTTAGGGTAATGCTTAATGCCAAGAAATTGCCAAGGAAAATGTGGGCAAAAATAATATAAATGGTTCGTTGTATCAGTAACTAAGTTTACTAGAGACTAGGTACACAACTCTACGTGAATTGTGGAAAGGTAAAAGGCTCAACTTGTCATATTTTCATGTGTTTGGATACAAACTTTACATCTTAAATGACAAAAAAAATAAAATAAAATTTTACAAAATTTGATTCCAAGAGTGATGAAGTTGTGTTTCTTATATTCAAATAAGAGAAGAGCTTATAGAATCTATAACATGCATACAAAACATATTATAAATTCTATAAACATTATGTTTTCTGATGAAAACAACTTTGTACATTATTCATAGGACGAAGAAATTAATAGTCTTATGCCTAAATGGCCCCAAGATGTGCATACACATGAAGTTCAAAACTAAGTCACACTCTTGAAAAGATAACTACTAAACAAATTGAACAAAAAAGGAAGAGTAAATTGAAAAAGAGTGTTCATCCACTACGAATAAATCAAACAAGAAGGGAACCTCTCAGTGGATTAGGAAAGCATCCTTCGTAAAATGTGGTAGAAAATCCTGTTGGGATAATGGAAACTTGAAGAAATTTAATTAATGAGATTAATCATTTTTTGTTAGAGTTCCTTGACAAAAACTAAAAATGTGAAGGGTGATTGTAGGATAATGACAATGCAACAAGAACTTGAGCAATTTGAAAGAGATGATGCATGGGGTTTAGTTCCTAGGACTAAGAAGACAAATGTTATTGGTACAAAAAAGGATATCAAAAAACAGAATAGATAGTTTTGAAATGTGATAAAGAACAAAGCTTGCTGGGTTGCTAAATACTACACTAAATTAAAAAGTTGGACTTTGATGAAACTTTTACCTCTGCAGCTAGACTTAAGTCAATTGAATTTCTTGTTTTAGCTTGCTGTCACAAATTTAAGTTGTATCAAGTAGATGCAAGTAATGCCTTTCTCAATGGGGTTCTATTGGAAGAAGGGTTTGTTAAGCAGCCTACTATGTTTCAAGATTCACATATTCCAAAACAAGTCAATAAACTTAGGAAGATACTTTATTATTTAAAGTAATCACCGAGAGTTTGATATGATTAACTTACTACCGTTCTCCTTAGTCATGTATACCAAAAAGATAATATCGATAAAACCTTGTTCATCAAATATTATGATGACGATGTGTGCTTACATTTATGTAGAAAATATTCTTTTTGGTTTATCCTCAAATGCACACACTCAATAGTTTCTTACACTAATGAAAAATGAATTTGACATGACATGAGCATGGTAGAAGAACTGAGCATGATCTGGGGTTTCCAAATAAAACAATTAGATGATGAAATTTTTGCGACTCAATTTATAATGCAAAGATCATGTTGACAAACTGTGGTTTAATTTGTTCAAAACATATTAGGACACCCTTGAGTATGGTGAAAAAAGCTTACCCTTAACTTTATAGAAGCATGATAAAGGGTTTACTTTATCTTATTACTAGTCGACCTAACATCTATTTCAATGTAGGAATTTGTGCAATGTATAAGTCATATTCTATGGAATCTCATGTACCAATAGTGAAAAAAGCTAATGAAGTATGTAGCAAGTACCATTGATTATGATTTACAGTATACCCTCAATACTAACTCTATTCATGCTGGGCACAGTAATGCAAACTGGGCTGCATGCATGGATGATGATGTAACACCCCAAATTTGGAACTCATTCGAACCAAAATGCTACTTATTTTCATTACCTCAATCTAAAAAAAAAATAATATTTTTACGTTATAAGAATTTCTAAATTCCTCTTAAATCATATTTCAATAAACTGAACATAATTAAATTCTTATATATACTCATCTACAAACAGTTAATTCATGAATTGTGAATCCTAACTATGCTAGAAAACTTATTTTGCAAAATGATGGAGACAAAGAATGAGTTGTGAATTAGATAAGCAAAAACAAACATCATATATAACTTCTCAATAAGATATTTTATCATAAAATATTTTTCACTTCCATACCCATTAATCATAAAAAAAAAAAAAAAAAAATAAGACTTTTGTATCCATCAATCATGAGATAAAACAAGTATAGAACACTTTCATATTTCTTAATCATAAGAAAAAACAAGTATGAAACATATTCATATTCATTAATCTTAAAAGAAAAAAGAAAAAGCAAATATAGAAGACTATCATATTTATTAACAATAAGGAAAAGTAATATTCATCATTTTTGTAAAATAATTATAGAAGAAACTTGTAAATAGAAAACATAAAATTCACTTTTAGCCTATATCATATAATGTCACTCGTATCCTGGTAATAGGGTTGTATTCTTTGTGAATTTGTAAACTTTTTGTCATTCATATTTATATTTGTATAGGTCTACAACCCTTCATCATATTTATATTTGTATAAGTCTGTAAACTTGTTATTATATTCATATTCACTATAAGTCTGTATAAACCTTTCATTATTTATTATATATATATCAATTCATAAATCTGTTAATTCCCTTTACTATAGACATTCAACAAAACTTTTCTTATTAACAGACATTTATCCCTGAAAACAATCTTTAACAAATTTATTCAACAATCCATATTGAACAACGTAAGTTTCTCTTTAAAATATCTTAGAAAAACTTTTCAAAAATATTTTAGATTTTGCATTTGATTCTTTTAAAGTATTATCATATAATAAAATTCATAACATAAGTTCCTAATAGTTATGTATTTGGGTCTGGACAATTGTTTGCGCTTAAAGTAGTATTAGTGATGGTAGTTTAATAATTAAAGTAAAAGGTGATGTGGTAAAAGTATGAAGGGACAATGAGATAATTATGGAATAAAATTTGAATTAAGATATTAATGTAAGATTAGGGCTAATGGAATGAGTTAAGTGTGTTTAGGAAATGTTTAATGTAAAGTTGGTCATGTGGCAAAGCTTAAGAAAGTTAACAATTAATGTTAGGTAGGTGGTTGTGCTTGAGATAAGAAAGCATCTGAAAACTTTTGGGTCTAATTAATGGTTGGATAGTTGAACAAGTAAGCATGCAATTTGGTTAACCTAAAGTTGATTAAATTAATAAATTTTGCAATTGAAATATTATTTTGTCCTAATGCAGTAAATGAAGTATGGCTTTAGAAAAAATCTTAAGTAAATGACAAGCTGATGGCAAGAACTAAAGGAGAAGGACATTAAGGTTTTGACCACTATTCTTCACTCCAATTTTTTATCAACCTTTCTCCAAATTTTTTAAAGTAATATCTGACTAACACTTCAAAGTTCAAGCAAAATTTTTGCTTCAACTTATCGCCATAATTCAACACTTCATAAGGATTTTGCAAACTAAACACACTCCAATACAACATAACAACCAAGTTTTAGCTTTGATACTAATTTGATGTGAAATGGGATAACCCTGAACTTTTTTGCTAACAAAGCATTCATAAAATTCTCCTTTAAATCAGCCAAGTTTTGATTAAAACACCATGCGAATCCAGTCAAACTTTAAGGCATTTTGGAGCTAAGGTAAGGTTCAAAATAACACAAGTTTACTAGTCTATAATATCCATAATAAACAAGCTCATAACCAGCATAACTTCAATTAAAGAAAGGTACAATAATGAAGTTCAGATCCATAATATAAGAACAATCATTTACTTGATATAAAATATCGTAAGAATATGTATTTGTTAGACCCTTGTGGATTTTGAATTGATGCAAAACATATGTTAAAATATCTAACCGATCAATGTATATATCGAATATGACAAATAGGATCAAAGGATTTATTTTTTGCAGAAATTATCTAATACATGACCGTACATAATCAGACCACACAATCGTGTTATTTTTTGTTGCACTTCAGAGTTGCTTAAAGAAGACACATGACCATGTGCATGAGACACACTACCATGTGTATAAGGCACATGACCATGTGCATGAGGCACACAACCATGTGCATAAGGCATACACTTCGTGTGTTTTGAGGCACACACCTATGTGTATAGGGCACACTCCTATGTGTCATGAAGAAAATTTTTACACGGCTGTGTCATACTGCTGTGCCAAATAAAGACAAATTAAAAGCATTAATAACACACGACCGTGTATTAGAAACACACGTCCGTGTGCAAGGTAAAAATTCAACCGTGCGTTTCTCGTGTGCTGACAGTGCATGCATCCTGTGCTAGCTTCTAAAATCCAAAAGGTGATGTAGAAAAAATGACACATGCTCGTGTGATGAAGGCACACATACCCGTGCTAGCAAATATATGACCGTTGGAAAGTGCAACGCAATCGTGTAAGAAAAGAGCACCCCCGTACAGGTTTTCAGAAAGTCTCCAACAGCTCCCAAATCAGCAGTAACGACTATTTTCTCCCACCAACTATAAATTAAAGCTGATTTGAGAATTCAAGTGTTAGAGAATTAGGCAAAACACTCTCATTCTTCTATTCTCTAATTCTTCTCCAATTTTCTCTCACAAAACCTATTTGTATTTCTTTAGAGAGAAACCTTATGAGCTTAATTGTTGTATTAGCCTTGTGAGACAAATTCTTGTAAATTTTCACAAACCCTTGGGTGCAATCCCGTGAAACTAGGGTGGGGCGTAATCCCTGTTAAAACTAAGTTAAGGGCGTAATCCCTTGTATTAAAACTAGTATATGAAGGGCGAAATCCCTTGGATCAAAACTATTGTAACTTCGGGGTTGAAGTTAGTGGAAGGAAAATCTTCAAGCGGGGTTACTTGAAGTAGTGAACGTAGGAAGCGTAGAGAAGCTCCGAACCACTCTAAATCGGTTGAGCATTTCTTTTCTTTTACTCTCTTTAATTTGTGTTAATATTGTTTATTTGCTTAGTTGTGTTTGATTTGAATTATATGTATATTTGAGTTGGTAGAATATGAAAAAGTTTTAAAATTGTAAAATATTTTTAAATAACCTATTCACCCCCCTCTTGGTTATTTGTCATTTCTTATTTGGGGTTCAACAGTATTCAAGTCTAAAAGACAAGTCTACCAACTTGAATGTCGAATGAAGACTAAAGGATTCTTGAAATAAGTCTTAAGGATAATCCACCAGCTTGATTCTTGAATTCACCACCTTGTTTCTCCACCATTAATCTTTTTTTGCCAGAAATTTGATAAATGATTGACAAATGAACATAAAAACAAGTTCTAAGTTCAAAAAGAAAGCTCTCAAATTTCATTTAATAAGTCTAAATGTTACAAATGAGAAAAGTTGTCTTTTATAGACATTACAAGATGCAAAAAAAGACTAAAATGTCTTTGGTCTAATTGCATTTAAAACTAAAGAAAATTACATGTCTAATTATAAGCCTTCGGTTTAGGTTTATCACCCTTGCTTGCATGCATTATTGGTTAGGTTACATATTCCTCATTTGAACTACCCTTGTACTTGTTCATTATAGTTTGCACGAAGACCCCTAACTCGATGAACATTTTACCCAATTTATGTAAGATGATCAAGTAGACTCAAAGGAAGGCTTATAAAACAAGGGAATACATGAATTTTAAGTTGCTTGGTGCTATAGTGGTACAACTGGCACTGTAATGTTGTGGACCAATTTTTGGGTAGGGCTTCAGGCAAGGCAAAGATTGCCTTCTTTTTGTTGACTCCTATTTCTAATGAATCAACTTTAACTTTTCTTCTAAACTTAGTGTGCATCCGCTTAATAATTTGGACTCTTGGGATTTTCATTTAAAAGGATTAGAATGTTCGAACTTCATTCAAATGCTATATTTACACTTATTCATCTTGCCTTCATCATTTGTATGGAAATCATCCTTGGTAAGCTTGCTTATAGAGTTGTTTTAGACCTTCGGCTTCTTCTTTTAAACTCTTTTTGCTTTTGGATGCTTGCCATGAAATTGAGGAAGTGTTAGTGGAGTAGAATTCACATCATACCATCAATTGAACCCTCATCCCTTCAGCTAGATTCTTGTTCACTAGGACACCTTGAAGCTACTATAACATCAATTCCAATCAATTCTTCTAATATTAATCCCATGCTCACTAGAGCTAAAACCAATTATCTTTCTAATAAAAAATAGTGCACCACTTTTAATATTGTCAAAACTTATTTACCTATTTACTTAAATACCTTACTTTCCTTATCTATTTCTACAAAATCTAAACCTGTATTTATTATTGAAGTCCCAACTAATCCTGACTTAAAAACTGCTATGCAAAAAATGTTTGACACTAAAGTGTCTAATAAAACCTAATCACTTATCCCTTGGAAAGAGGATATGAATGTTGTTGGTTTCAAATGGATCTGTAAGATTAAATACAGCTTTGATGGGTTAGTTCAATGGTACAAAACCAAGTTAGTTGCAAAAGAGTTCCAACAAATATTAGGTGTTGACTACTTTGAGACCTTTAGTCGTGTGGTTAAATCTGCAACAGTTAGAATTTTCTTTAGTATAACTATTAGTTTCAACTGGGAAATTAGGCAAATAGATTTCAATAATGTTTTTTTTTTCAATGGTGACTTTGATCAGGTCTTCATGAGTCGACTAGAAGGTTTCTCTATCAATAACAATAAGAAAAACAAGTGTATCACCTCTACAAAGCCTTATATGGCCTCAAATAGATCCCAAGTTTAACAAACTCAAATGTAATTGCTGACATCAGTATGTTTATCCATAAAGTTGATGAAATTGTCTAACATATTCTAGTATAAGTAGATGATGTTTTACTCACAAGAAACAACAACAGTTTTATTGATAGAATTATAGCCCAATTAAATAATCAATTCACCTTTAAAAATTTGGGACCCCTACATTATCTCTTAGGTTTTAAAGTCACTAGAACTCAAACTGGCTTACATTATTATTAGTCAAAATATGCTTAAGACATTCGAGTCAACCATTTGGTACTAGTGCTCCTTAAAAACAGTGAAAAGTTTGAACATCCCTCTCTATTTAGAAGTCTAATAGGTGCCTTCTAATATCTTATTCTCACAAAACCTAGCCTCTCGTTCTCATTAAACATATTAATTCTTATAGGCTCTCATTCAATTATAAGGAAAAGTCTATAAACGTATACCAAGATATATTAAAGGCACATAACAATGTGGTCTCTGCTTTCAAGCCAATTCTGCCCTCTAGTTAGAATGTTTTTTTCAAATTTTGACTAAGCAAGTAATCTTCATGACAGTAGCTCAAATATTGGGTAGTACTTGCTCCTTGGCACTGATCTCATTCAACAAAGCTCCAAGAAACAAAAAGTAGTTTCCCTTTCATCTATTGAGGTATAATCCAAGGCACTCACTCGCACTGCCACCGAAGTAGCATGGACAAAAACTCTGTTTACTGAATTGAGCCTTGATTTCTTAGAACCCTCAATCATATGGTGTGACAGAGTGCAAGGGCATTTGCTTCATACCCTGCCTTTCATGCATGTACAAAACACATTGAAATTGATACATTAGAGACCAAGTAAATTCTTAAAATGTCACCATTCAATATGTTTCAATTGAATTTCAGAAGTTTGACATTTTAACAAAAGCCATACCTTTTCATAAATTCGAATCTCATAGGAGCACATTACAGGTCTGCACTACTGAAGTTAGTCTGCTCGACAAACTCGCTCAAGGCAATGGCTGGCACAAAATTATTATGGTTGATATTCTCTGTAAATTCAATCAAATCTTGCTCTGTGAGTTGACTCAACATCTGATCACCGTGTTGAGATATGTTCTGTAAATTTACTCAACCTTTACTTAGTAAGTTGAAAGTTGTCCTGCTTAACTCTCTATGAATTGTAAAATTGATTCCTTGAATAATCTTGTTTTGCTGAATTGTCTATGAATTGTTTACCTGGTTTCTTTAATAATCTTTTTTTTTTTTAACTTTCTCTTCTATCATCCCCCTATTTTTTTTTGCATTTTTTTACTGTTGCAATAGCATTTGTTGTATACACTGAAATTAGCTTCTTATTGATTACCAGTATCTTTTCTTTGGTGTTCTTTCTTGTCTCTTGGTTATCTTTTATCTCAAAAAATTGAGTTGCTTGGAACATCTTTTTTTACTGTACACTGGGTTATATTTGTCATTCATTCCGTGTTTGTCGGTGCATTTTGCTAGTTCTGTCAGTCGTTGCATCTCTCTCTTCCTGTCATTTGATTCTGGTTCATTACTACAACCCCTCTTCTCTGTTGAGATACAATTTCTTCCTGGCTTGTTTATCCTAACTATAAATTCAGTTTTTCAGTTTTTTGTTACACTGCCTATTGTTGAGTCCAACTGCCAATATGCAATTTTTTTTTGGTTATGTTGTCACCTCTTCTTTTGATTGTGGCTGACATTTGACCTTCTTGTACAATGTCTCTGCAGGATATCTACAAAAGTCACCATTCAGTTCACTGTTACATTGTTATTGTCTATCTAAATGACCAGCTCCATTTTGGGTTTTTGTTTTACAATGATTCACAACATTCTGGTGATTTTTTTTCGGTTGCCACCAGTTGCCTAGGTGAATTACTGCACCTTCCAGTCTTTCTCTCTTGCCGAGCAGCACTTGCTCTTACTAGTAATGTTACAAGCCATCCAGTTTTCTTTGTTCACATAAATTTTTTTCTGGGTTTACAATGGTCTATAATAATCTTTTGTTGAATATCCATTTTTAATTGAATTAACATCAGTTGTCCAGCACTGCTTGTTCTTACCAACATGTTAAACGAAATCCGCTCTTTTTTGTAATTACCATATTTTTTAGCACCAAAGGCATTCTGTTCCTGAATGGAAGTGAATGTGTTTTTTAAAAACTGACCCTTCAGTTTTTGCACCTATTTCCTGCTTCAGGTGATGCTTTCAACCTATTGTGTTGACAACCTCAAAGGTCAGTACTCTCTTACTAGATTTGAAAAAGGAAAAGGGAAAAAAAGGAAGACAAAAATAAATAAATATATAAAATATTAATAAAAAAGGAAGAATTAAAAAAAAAAAAAAAAACCTTCAGTGAACATCAGCAAGATATCATAGGCAAAACACAGGTAGGTTTACAAGGGGATGTTCATGTATGAGTGAAAAAGATGTAGAACAAGAGTTGAAGCCCTTGATTTAAAGTTGTTCGAAAGCCAACCTACTTTGAAATAAATTGTGTGAAGTGCAAACGTAATGCGGTAAAACTTGTAACCAAAACCGCTAAATATTAACGGTTTTTGTTAGTATCATTTTGATTATAAAACGTGAAATCAAAAATTATTGGAAAATTAAAAGTGTTGATCTCCCACCTATGGTTTTTTTAAATGACAAATTTTCACTCAAAAACTTTTGAAAAGTTAAATATTTATCTATTAATTAAATTCTTTCTAATTTTATTAATATTTTTATTAAACTAATTAAAATATTTTTTATACAAAGTAAATAATATTAATATTAAAATAAAATTTAATATATAATAATATTAATATTATAATAATAATAAAAATAAAAATTTTAAAAATAAAATAAAAATTTTCAAAAACAACCACTATCACCACCAATAGTGTTGTCGATAGTGGTGGTAGTTTTTAACTTAATCAAGTGACTAAAAATGGTTAATTAATTTCATTGGTGATCAGATTTGACTATTTTTTTCATTAGAGATGACAAAAAATAGTCGGTATATTTGAAACCGTCTCTATCATTGAGACAATCAGAATCAAGTAGTTTTTAACCATCTGTGGATAGGTTAATAGCGACCATTGACATCAAAGTAATGACTGTTTTTTCAAATTTTTATTTTATTTTTTAAAACATTATTAAATTTTTAAAATTTTTATTAATTTAATATTATTTTATATTTTAATTATTTTATAAAATTAATTTTTTATTCTTTATTCAAAAAGATAAAACTAATATTTTAACTAATTAAATTTAATAGTTCATTCTAATCAATGTATGAATATTTTACTTTTTAAAAATTTTTAAATAAAAATTTATCATTTAGAAAAAGCCTTAGGTGGGAGTATCTAGTTTGGCCAATAAAAAATGTAATTTTTCATTGTTTCAATAAAAACAATGCTCTCTCTCTCCCTCTGTCATATTTCTAGATATTTTTATCTAAATATTTATTTATTTGTTTACTGGATCTAGGGATTCATCCTTTCTGTTTGCTTTCTTCTAAGTCGTATGGATATACGCTGTTGATTCATCCATCCCACTGCAACCTTCGGAGAAATACATACCTATGCAACATCAATATCATTCCTTCGAACATGAACCAACAACGTTACTTGTCACATAACATTACCGGATAGCAAACCTCTCTCCATTCATTTCAAGCTTAATTTTCTCCTCATGGAGCTGTTCCTGGGTTCTTTATCTCGAGTATGACAGCAATGAATTATGGACCACCCAAGTAAATGCAAACCCACATAGCAATAGCATCACATAGTCTTTGTTGCGTGGGCCCTGTATCCATCCAATAAATACGATCCCAAACAAGGGAAGAGAGTGGTGTCATGTCAACAGTTAAAAAATTTGTCTTTTGACATTGGGAACAGAGCCTTTCATATTGATTATTATCTAACCATCTTTTCATCTTTTTGGGATTCTCTATGCCTTATCTCTACCTGCTTCCACTTTTCTTGGACACCTCAAAACAAAATCTTCATTTTAAGATGAAAAACACCAGAAGTTTTTGAATGATGTTATTGTTGATTAATTCTCAAACGGGTTGGTTGAGTGGGATCATTTCTCTATTAGGCTCGATTGCCATCATTTTGACTAGGACATAAGCACAGGCAAATAGCTCACCACAAATTTTGACTTGCACTTACTGGAATGAACATACAAGTTGTGGAAGTTCCTTCGAGATTTAGTATAACCGAGGCATGTCACTTCTATATAAAGAATATGAAAGTTGTAAAAGCCTTCTTCAATATTAGTTACTGCTACCACAGAGAAATTATTAAGATTACTTGAAATCAATCCACTCAAAAAGAGTTCAAATAGATGCTCCTCTATAGAGGAACAATGGATGTTAGTCTTACTGAGCCAGAGTTTAACTTGGAAAATATAACTGTAATCATCCCGGTCTTCTAATCTAATATACAGAAGCTTCCCCAAATTTCCAATTCCCCGATCATCCATGTTATCAAATTGCTAGCAAAGTGAAACTAGATAAATTAGTTGCTGATAAATTCGGATTACAAACTAGATCATGTATTAAGGCATAAACATAGTAACTGTACAAGTCATGGTGCCATCTGATTCTAATCGGTGAGTTTAAAAAAAAAAAAAAAAAAAAAACATTATGGACAACTGAGACTGGCACCAGTAAGTGCGTAATCCGTGTCAACATAACATAATAGAACAAGAATTCTCATATCTACCTCGTTGGACAAAAGTCACCACAAATTGCATTCTTCAAACCATGTCAAAGTCTCTAGGAACAGGAGCTCAACGAAAATCCCAACTGCTTCACCAAAGTTTCATTATATTTCACTAAAATAATAGACCAAAAATTTCCTCAGTACAGTAGGCAGAACCCCTTTAAGCAATTAAATGATTCCTGTATATGGATATCGCAACTGATAAATTTCTTGTATGTACCATGCAGTTCACAACTCAAACAGAACTCTCAAAAGACACCTGGTTTTGTTCAAGATACCTAGGCTTTGAATTTGTGGCATCTGAAAGACCCTTAAGCATTCTAACAACATCAACAGCATCATCAAGATAATACTTGGCCTTGCTCGGTTTTCGCCCAATTGTGCACGCAAAGATCTCAGGAGCTACAGGCAACGATTGCGTAGAGAGGGTATTCAGTATGCTCTCAAACATATCTTCATCAGATCTATCATCTCCAACACACATCACAAAATCTGGTGGCCTCCCACTATTGACCATTTGCAGAAGAACCTTTTCAGCAACCAACCCTTTGTTCACACCCTGCAGTTAATAGATCATAAATAATTTGAGCCAACTTGCCCCACCTAATGCCTGTGTCAGAGAGTATATAATGGAGAAGGAAAAAGAAAGGACACTAGTACCTGTGGCTTAACTTCAACAATATGTTGACCCCTCTTAACAACTGCAGGTTCATTCGCCAGAACATTTTCCAGGTGATCCAGCATTTCCTTCGCTTGGCAGGACCCAAAGTCGGGGTCTGCATCTTGATATTGCCAAACCACAGCACTCTCTTTAGTCTCTATACTAGAGCCATCAGTTGCCTCTGTATACAATTTCATGATAGGTTCCACAATCCCAGTCCATTCAAGGTCAGCACACGGGTGACTGGTTTCCCAATCAGATGCTTTATTCCACCTACATGAAGAAAATCCATAAAATTGTTAATAAGAATTTTAAATTACAAAAAAAAAAAAAAAAAAACTCTGAACTTACTTATAACCGGCATACCTTATGAAGTATCCATGTTCAGCGGCTATTCCCAGCTTCTCACATGGTGCAAGCCAATCACTGAGAGTTTTTCTCCCTCTCCCACTAACAATAAACACAGTGTTCTTTGGATCACTGCAAAGATTTTTCAGGATATCTATGACTTCAGGACTGGGGGACTTAATGATAGAAGTTTCAGGAACAACGGTACCATCATAGTCCAGAAATATTGTCCTTCTATTTGTCCTTTTATATGCTGACACTATATGATCAGTAGACAACCTCCTAAAACTAGGAGATAAAGATACCACTCTGAACCTCAGGCCCCAACCAATCCCCCAGCACCGTTTACTATAATGATCACGGCATGCTCTCTCCAAATCTTGCGCAAAGCTGCGTGCCCAATAAGCCACATCGTGAGTACTGACATACCTATAGTGCTTCTCATGCCGCAATTGCTTCTCAGAATCAGACAAGCACACAGCCAGATGTAAGGCATCACCCACAGCCTCAATGTCCCATGGGTTGACCCTAATAGCTCCACTTAAAGAAGGTGAGCAACCAATGAACTCAGACACAACAAGCATGCTTGTACGAAGAGAGTCTGAATTTCTACCAATAGCTGCATCCAAACTTGGAGTTCCCTCCCTGCAGACAATGTACTTATATGGAACTAAGTTCATCCCATCCCTTACGGCATTTACTATGCAGCAGTCAGCTATAGCATAATAGGCAGACTTTTCGTAACGAGGAACATGGCGATCAATCAGAATCACTGGTTGATAATCAGGTGAACCATAAACCTCATTGATTCTTTTAGCTGTTAAATAGGTTTCTCTCCTTGCCTCCTGGACATCTTTCCCTGAACCCCTCGCAGGATTAACAATTTGAACCAATACTATATTGCCTTGCATTTTGGTATGTAGCTGTAATAGATGTTCAAGAGCAAGCAGTTTCAGACTAATACCCTTAAATATATCCATATCATCAATACCAACAATCACGCTTTTCCCATCAAATTGTTTTTGAAGCTCTTGAACTTTAGCAGAAGTGGAAGGAAGATCCAAAACAGATTCCAGCCGTCCCATATGAACACCTACCGGCAGTATTTTGATATATACTGTCCGGCCAAAATAATCAAGTCCAATATGTCCACGCTTAGATTCATAGTCCAGGCCCAGCATCCTACTGCAGCAGGATAAGAAATGGCGAGCATAATCAAATGTATGAAAACCAATAAGATCACAATTCAGTAGGCCCCTAAGGATTTCATCTCGAACAGGTAAGGTTCTATATATTTCTGAAGAAGGAAATGGGCTGTGGAGGAAGAATCCAAGCTTAATTCTGTTGAACCGTTTTCTCAAAAATGTAGGGAGAACCATCAAGTGATAATCATGAACCCACACATAATCATCATCTGGATTAATTACTTCCATTACCTTGTCAGCAAATAATTTGTTAGCGGAAACATAGGCCTGCCAAAGTATGCGGTCAAAACGATCACCATGGTCTGGGCACATGGGCAGCATGTAGTGAAAAAGTGGCCACAACTGCTGTTTACAGAATCCAAGATAGAACTTCTTCTGCATTTCAGGAGGCAAAAACGTTGGCACACAATTGAAATCCTCCAGCAGCTTCTGAGCAACTTCTTCCTGTTCCCTCTGATCTATGTCAACCTTGAGAGACCCCACATAAATAAACTCAGTCTCCGAGGAAAATCCATCCTTCAGGTGTAACAAAAGTGAATCCTCGTCTAAGCTGAAGCACCATCTGCCAGATTCTGTATCCCTTTTAGCATGCAATGGTAACATATTTGCCACTATAATCTTCCTCTCATGACTATTAGATGAGCTAACATCTGAATCCTCATCATTATTGCCATAACCATCCACGTCAGAGATAATTCCAGGAACAGTCATCACCCGAGGAAGACCTCTTGGAGTTTGAGGAAAATCCAAGAGATCTCCAGAAGCCAAGTCCAAAAAATTTACAGATGCTCTTGATGCCATTACCGCGTAAAGAGATTAATCCTACTAAATGATACAGAAGAGTACCTTCCCTAGTGGAAAATCTTCAAATGGTGAAGCCCACAGATCTACAGCGTATATCAGAGTACGAATAACAGTTAATTGCTGCTGCCAATGCAGTGAGAAACAATTTGCTCACAATAAAAAGTGAGTTCATTAAAAAAAAAATAAGGCAAGCTTCAACCACATAATTGAGCATATACTTTATTTACTTGCGAGAAAGCAAAGTAAAATGGGCGCCCCTCATATCTACAGACTGTTACTATACACTCTTTCTATCCATCAAAATTATAATAAATACACATCCCTCAAGAAGATACTGCTTTCTTGGTTATTGCATTATAAAATTATGATAAAGAACAAATAAGAAGAAGCAGAAACAAACTAACAAAAGCAATAGTGAAGATACAGTAGTATTTCTAATGGCATGATACCAGTGACAGTGTTTATGGATGTAGGATGATGATGATGAGAATAATTCATTGGCCCCAAAGTGGATAGCATTAAAGCTGAAAGAACTGGTAATATGAACAATTTATAATGTCAAGTAATGTTTACAGCATTGATAGTGGAAGCCTTTCATCAAAAAAATTAGACAGCATAATGAAACCTATCATGTGGGCAGAACATTGATGGCTCACATTGACCGAGACATGACAAGAGCATTAAGAGTCAACAGGCACAGATCCCAATCCCAACAGAAAAGGCCCAGTATGGCCAACTCCTACATTTGCGGACAACTCCCAGAAATGTTGCCAAGATAAAGATATGAAATTCCTTAATTGACTCTCTTGGTATGCAAGATATTTTCTCCCTCTATTCATTCATATAGGGTATTTATAGAGTGCATGGACAGAAAACTCTCTCCAGTGTAGTGGTATACATGTTGCTTCTACAGATACTTTGGGCATGGATTATAAACTATTGGTTGTTCCCAGAGTGGTTTTTACATCAATAGATGAAAATAGTGTAACGGCTTGAAAAAAGAAAAAATAAAGTTTTTTGAAAAAAGAAAAGAAGGGAAAAAAACACAATTTTTTTCCTTGATCACAATAAAAGCGCTCACCAGAAGAAATAAAGCCCTAATGCAATAATGATGTTGTTATAAAAATAATAGGCACAGCCCGAGATTATGATCATCAAAAGACTTAAGATATTTTTAACTATAAAATATAATCACTTGAGAGTAGTTTGCTTAGCCATAAATCTGTGGTATTTTCTTATTGTCTATTATACTAACACCAAACACTTTCACAAAAACACACAAGATCATGAGAAAAACAACAAATAGTAGAACCGTGCACTATACATAAGTTTTATGTCCATAGCTGAGTCTAAGGAGACAATGGGAAAACAACTAATTAAAAAAACTTTAAAAAAGTCACAAAAGTAAATCGCAAAAGGAAGGGACACAAAAGAGAACTTCTCTTATCAGATAAACTATACATGAATAGCAATATAACAATAAATACCAACATTAAAAAAAATTACGAACAAACGAAAATACGAGTATGGGTTTGTTAATCATAATACAACTGAATTGTCACTGTTGTCTTATCTTCAGCCAACCTACACAAACTTTGATCAAAAAAATGTTTTTTCCGATTATTATAAACATCTCATCAACCATTGTATGCCTACACACATGGCAGAACCAAATAACTTAAATAAGACAAAACTAGTCAAACTCGTACCAAACACTTGAATAAGTTAAAAGAAACATCGAAACTAAGTTTACCAATAAGGCCTAAACAAACAACTCAAAACTATTAGATCAACAGAAACTGAAAAATCCAAAACCAAAATAAAAACGAAAATAGTGATCTCACCTGAACAACCAAAATGAATTTCAACAATATGATTAGATCATCAGAATTCAATCAGAACGCTATAACCCCATGCTTCCTGCCAAAAACAAAGCAAAAATCAGAATCAAAATTACATCACAAATTACAAACCACGACAAATAAATAAATATTCAACCTAGAGCCTACGTTTGGCTGTCGAGAAAACTGTGGACTAAAACCTTTTTAAATCTAAAAATTCACGTTATTTTGGTTTGGACAAGACTAGAAGAACGCAAAACAGCCATTTCATCCTCAGAAAAACAATAATTCTAATTCCTCGAGTTAAAAGCAAACAAGACCACGGAGATCACAACTGAAATTCCTCTTCCTTGCTTTCAGTTTCCCCGCAGCCAAACAGAAAATACGAAAGCCGACGAGAATTGAACACCAGATCACACAAATCATCAACGACTTTCAACCTTACCAGTAGCACTGCCTTTAGAGGCTCCGGAGGGCAGAGATGGCGGTTAAATCGAAAGCAGTCAAGTTCTGTTAAGTCGCGGCGACAGAGAAGAGAAGAGAAGGAGAGAGATACACAGAGCCGCCTGTCAAATTTTTTATTTTCTTCAGAGCGAAATGAATAAAAGAAGAGAAAATTTAAGAAAAGATTTATATCGGGACATAAATTATCTGTAATGGATAGACTTTGATAAAGCTAACCACAGTTAAATTTTAACTCAAGTGGTTGGTAGTTTTCACAATTAGAGTTGGGGTTGGGGTTGGGGTTGGGATTGGGATCGGGTTTGGTTTATATTATTATTATTACCATAACATAATAATAAACCCAACCTTAGTGTTTTTTAATGAAATTCCCTTTCATTTCGACTTTTGGAAGCCAAATCTAAGTCGGTCTCTTCTTTGAGATAGTGGAGGAGGATCTGGAGAGGGGAATGGTTGGCCGTGACTAATTGACCACTTTCTTGGAAAGCATTTGGAAAATTAAAATTAACTTACCTAATGTTAGGTCGGGATTTTTGGACTCTTTTCTAGTTGGGTCAACATTTTTTGCACATGGTCAATTACTTGTTACATATTAATTCATGTGACAATTATCTTTTTTTGGAAGTAAAAATTCATGCTCCATCTCTTCATATATAGCTTATTATCAACAAAACCAATTATAACATAAGAAAAATAATGCAAAATAATCTTTAATGTATGTGTGTGTGTTTGTTTGGTTTTTTTTTTTCATGTGATTCCAACCTGGCCCTAGCATTGAGTGTGGCCACTAAATGAATTACATAAGATAAAAACATTATCTCTTCTTAATAAAGTAATGTAGACATGGCAAGACACTACTTTTGACTTGGCGCACGCCATTTATGACCACTTTTTTTTGTATTTAAATCGGGTATATCTTTTTTTTTTACCAATTCAACCTATAATATAATTAAAAAGGTTATGGATAATGCTATTTTATTATTCGAACACCACCCCCAGAAGCCACCGGTGCTTTAGGCTAAGATGAGCTGGTTGGGTTAGAAAGAGGGAGGGAGGGAGGGAGGGAGGAGGAGAGGGGAAGAGACTTGACTCCACGGCGCTTGACTTGACCCGAGCCAGAGAGACAGCACGCCGCTGCCAGTGGCACAGGAGCCAGAACAACTCTCATCACTTCCAACCTGGCAATTTGGATAAGAATCAAAAGATTCCGAATATTCACCCACATTTTTGTATTTAATTACGGTATGAACCTTAGTGTTTGGTGGTGGCCCCAAATTATTGGTGTATTTCTGAACAGGAAGTTCAATGAATGGTATTATTTTATTTATTTTTTGATCATGTTGCATGCCAACTCCAACTTCTCCGTTTTTTATAATTAAAAGATCCTTCCTTTTTGATAAATATTTTATGGGTCCTTCACCCATAAAACCCAATCTAATTTTAATTAGATCAAATAATTAATTAATCTTATGTATTAAGAAAACATGTTAAATAATTAATTAATTTTGTTATTGGACAAAGGAATTAAATCAAATTTATTGTAATTATCATATTGATGTAATGAATAAATAAGTAAAACTAAAAAGTGAATATGTCACATGTTAAAATTGGAAAAAAAATTGAATGAACCCGTCGGTTGGGTTGGTTGCAACCACAAGTATTAATTTAATGCAAAAAATTTACAAATGTGATTTTCGTGTTCAACGAAAATCACGTATTATTGCGGGGAAATTTTAATTAAGAGCTATGTTTTATTGAATGGCATAATAGTAATTAAAAGGAATACAAGGGGTGGTTTAGTATGACGTGGTTGGCACAAATATTGTGATGGGAAATTTACTTTAATTTCTCATCTTCCATTTTCCTCGTCCCGTTCCCCGCGTACGGACAATGATGACAGCCCACGTGTAACGATCGAGTGTTCCCACAACAACTTACTGGACAACACTGATCACTAATTAGTGAGTCCACCTCAGCACACTTTGAAGCTCGAAGGTTATCCAATTACCGGGGCCTGAGGCACACGTGGTCAGCACGTGAGGGAAGGGGTTTAAGAAAAAGAAAATTTAGGAAGCCCTACCATGGCTGAAGAGTGGGCCCCGGTTTATCTGGTCGCCGCTTTTCCCGCTGTGGCGTGTTGAGATGTGTTGCGTGCTTCGTCCCTATCCAAAACTCTCGTCCTGGGACCCACCTCCCCATGGAAGGTTCCAGACGTATCATTCACGCACTTCTTTTTATTTTATTAATTGGCCAAACACTAAAGCCCATCCAGGGTTTCCTTAAAGAACAAACTCCCACCCATAAAAATTTAAAAAGCAAAGTATCACTTTTTTTTGTAAAAAGACCAAAATACAATTTGTAAATATTAATATTTAAAATAAAATTGAATATAAATAATATTAAAAAATTAAAATTAAAATAATAATAAAATTTTTTAAATTAATAAATATTTAAAAAATAAAATAAATATATAAAAAAATAGTTACTATTATCAACAACGTCGCCAATAGTAGTGACCGCCTTTAATCTCATCGAACATTATAAATAACTACCTAATTCTATTGACAACTGGATCTAATAGCCACGATGACGAAGGTGGCTAGATCTGACTGTCTCTACTATAGAAGAAAGTTGAAAACGGTCAAAATACTTAATACCGATCATTTTAGATGGTAGAGACGTCTAGATCTGACTACCTCCACCAAATTTTTGGCAGCCAGCTCTGACTGCCTCTGCCATCATGACGCTTATATCTGACTATCAATAAAACTAGGTGATAGTTTTTGAGTATCTGGTGGGTTAAATGTGACTACTGTGTGACAACGACAGTAGTTGCTTTTTAAAATATTTATTAATTTATTAAATATTTATTGTTATTTTAATGTTATTTTATTTTAAATTTATATTTTCATATTTTTGTAAAATTTATTTTTTAAATTTTATTCAAAAACATAAAAATACCCTTCTAACTTTAGTCAACGGGTGGGTATTTGGTTTTTTTAAACTTTCATGGGTGAGACTATTAAAATATATTTTCGGAAATTTTTATAAGAATTGTTGGTAATATTTATGCATCAATCGAAGAAATTAATTTTTTTTTTAACTTTAATTGTGATGTAGATGAAGAATAATATTCCACCGACAACAACACAAATATTTCATATAAAGTAATTTGTCAAAACAATAATTAAATAAATAAATAAAAATTTAAATTAATAAATATACTTAAATGATAACGATAATGTGAGAATATTGTCATTGATAATTTTTTTTAAGAATTTCTTATAATAAATTTTTTTGGTAAGTAAAATTTATATAAAAGGAAAACGGGTAAACCTGATACACTCTAAGAACAACGAAAAAACTTGTCTGCTATTAAAAACAAAGGCAAACCCAAAAATAACTTAAAGTTACACCTCTTGATAACTTATCTCGGTTCTTATATATTAATTTCTTATAATAATTTATGCATGTAATTTTAACATAAAATAAAGGAAATTAATTAATTTAACTAGATTTTAAACAAAAATATTTAAAAAAATTTCACTTTTACGAATATATTCAAATTTCTGCATATGAAGAGGAACATGACACACACATATGGACAAGATGCGTACATAAGACAAATATGCATAGTTGGCGAAAAAAGGCATGGTCAACTTCACAGTTAATGTTTTTTTTTTTTTTGCATTTTAGACGTGATCTAATGGTAATTTTGTGATGATTTGTGGTTATTTAACGCAATTTAAAGGTAAAATCATATAATACGAAGTCTAGAAACAAACTATAAAGATTTGAAGACATGAAATTGATGAACGTAGTTGATGATGGCATGGTACACATGTTTGGAGCAACTATGTGTGACTCACCACTTATGAAAAATGTGTGGTGATGTAGAGTTAAATTTTAAAATTTTAAAAGTTTTGTATTAACTTGAAAAAAAATTTTGGGGTGATGTCGACTATTTTTCAATATTATAAGAGCTTTCTAGTTATAGGATTTTGCAAAAATGACCATGAAATTTAGTAAAAATATCAATTTTATATCAGACATCATCTTTTTTTTTTATATGAAGACATCACTTCATTACATTTCATTGTCTATGATATCTCTCTTTGAATTTTTATTGATATTTATTATATCAAAATTCCAACAATGCAATTCATTTACACGGAAAGAAGTTCATAAATCCAATTATTTATATTTAATTTAAATAAGAACTTAATTTTTATAACATTTAGAGTTTTTGAGGCCCTAGTGACAAATAAGAAATATGAGGGGTTTAATAAACTTTAGCATATATATGGGTAAATGTTGATTATTTATTAAGGTAATTTGAATATTATATATATATATATAGAGAGAGAGAGAGAGAGAGAGAGAGAGAGAGATAGGTGTAAATGCTAATACTTGGTTATTTTCTTGTGAGTTTTAGAATGAAAGATATGTTGGTAATTAAATTTAAAACTAATGTGAAACATATATAGGGTTAAAGTTAATAAACCATAAAACCAAAATCCAAAATTGTATAATATAAATCATGATATATGTAATTTAAATAGTATAATATAAATCTGTCATTAAATCATATAATATAAAAAACTCAAATAGTAAAATATAACACATAAATTGTATATGATAAAATGTAAAATATAAAACTTGAACTTTAAAACAAAGACCATAATTATTAAGCATAAACAAGAATTCATAAACTAGAAAATTGCAAGTCTATTATTTGATATCTAAAGTGTAGAACAAAAACTCTTTATTATACTGTAAATGCATTTTAAAAAATGATCACAAAAATATTTGATTAAAAGTAATTTCGATTGTAGGGTCGACTAAAATGTCTAAGTATGCATTGGTTTCGTATGAATGCGAATGGGTAAGAAAAAAGGAGAACATAAAGTATCTTTGAGGGTGAAAAGAGTTAATGCAAATTCTAAAGAAGACAACATTTAAGAGATTCCTTTAAATGTTGTGTGAAATTCTTCAGATTGATTGTAGGTCAAATAATATTGGAATTTCAATAAAACCAAATAACATTTCTCACAAAGTACCATTGATGTTAAAATGTGATCATAATGTAATATGTATGAGTATACTGTTTGTCAAATTGAATAATGTATTCCAATTTTTGTAAAATGCACCCCTAAGTTCACTTTCCATAAGGAAGCACTAATAGCCACATTTCTCGTCAACAAGAAGATTCAAAACAATATTTTGGAGTGCATCCTTATAATATTAAAGATGAAGAGGTTTTTGGAGCATATTATATAATCCATGTGTAATAAAAGTATGTGATCACTAGGGTAGTGACAAGACTTATAATATTCTAGCTTTAGGTAGTGTGTCTATAGAGCTATCAGGTTGGGCTTACAAAGGCGACTATTGAAGGTTAACTATTACTGTGGGTTACAAAACACACTAAGCTTTTGTTTTCTTCTTTTGATTGTTTATCCCCTTAACATGAGTTTCTAATCTACATGAAAAATGATGGATGATGCAAGTTATGGTTGACAAACTAGATTGATAGTGTAAATTAATATGTCATTGATTAGTGTGAGTTGTATCCCTTTGAGATGTTTTACACACATTACAATTGGAATGTTGCTAATATGATTTTTCTTTGGATATCACAAGTGCACAACATGCTTCCTAAGCCTTACTTAACATGCTTAGATTAGATCATCCTTGGACTTAGTTATTTTTTGAACCACACATGTAGGCATAATCCATTTGACATGAATTAAATTTTAAGCATCAAAGGTTGATGCCTCTAAAGTAAGGAGTTGTTTTTGTATATTAAATGCCATTATCTAACTTTTTAATATGAGTTATACCTTTAACATTTCAAAATACGATATTGACCTAATGTTAATTATCTCCTAGAGATTATGCCTTGATCGTCTATATATTGTAACATCCCGAGGTTAGAATGATTTATTTAGGCTTTATATGTAGCTTATAGACGGAGCACGATCATATGTCTTTAGACATATGCACATGCGTCCTTGTTGTCATACGCACTTGTGTGTCTTGCTACATGCTCGTGCATACCTCTATATATATAAAGTTGGGTTTCTCTTGTAGTAGATTTCCTTGATTTTTTCTCTCTTTTTTCTCTCCAATCAACCCTAACTAATTGAGAGAGAGATTAGCCAGCTTTTGGTAGCCAATCTAGCTAGGATTCAATAGAGTTAGAGAGATTGAAGTATTAGTGACTCCAAGTAAGTATTTCCGTACCTCTTTCCATATTTCCATATATATATATATATATATATATATATATATATATAGAACTTCTTAGATAGATTATTCAGTAATGTAAACATGTTTCCAGTTTATTAACGTGATTATAAGATGATGATGATGATGAAATAGAATAGAGATTTAGAGATAAAAGCATGCTTAGTTTCCCTTAATACATTTATGTGTGTATTTAAAGGTTTAGAAACATGTTAGGTTGTATTTGGTTATGATTGATGGGAAAAATATGTTTGTAGTAGAATATTTTGCATGAATATATATTAGAATAAATTTAATTGAAGGTTGATAAAGATTTGGGTTAAGAATGGACATGATTATATGTGTTTCAGCCATAGTTGCTGAAACACAGCAGGACGCACACCTGTGCACTCAATTGACGTATGCCTATGCAGTTTTGTTTCAGCAGGGTCACGGTCGTGTACATGAGGTGTGCACGACTAGATTTTAGTAAGGTTATAATTGTACACCTGAAGGTCACGATCGTGCATTAGTAGAAGAGAAGAATAAGTAGAAATTCTAAAAGCTAGAACAGTTGGATAGCATAACTGGCACATGACACGTGCACCTTTATGCACGCCTGTGTATCTGATAATGCATGCCTGTGCACTTAGTGAAAATTAAAGATTTCCTTCTCATTTAATAGAATATCAATAATAAGGAAACATATCAAGTATTATTAATTGAAAAAGAGAAGAAATAACATATTAAGAATAAGAATAAGTAGAAATAAGAAAGAGACACTAAAAATTATAGTAGCATAACTTTTAAGAACATTAGAACTAAAAACAATAGATTATGTTACTTTTCTCTAATCACACTTTCAACTCATATAAGTAGATGAAACTCAACAGTAACCTAGAAATAACTTCAATTATTAGCAGAATATGATCAAAAGATAAATGGAAATAGGAAAATAGTTAAAGAAACATACAAAATAGAAAACCATTACTTATATAACACAACTCAAACCAATCTATATAGAATTTATTAACAAGCTTAATAAGCTATAAAAATAGTAACTTTCAATAAGGTACACGTAGAACAAAACTACAACAATTATTTAGTTAAATAGAATATATTAAAAAAAAGAAGAAGTATAAGTTATCATACATGATATATATTACATTACATGACATGACATGACATGCCAACTCAGTATTTTTAGAAAGGGATCAAGTGATTCACATGTATATATTTTTAAAATAGAATTTGTTTGCTTTTATATAAAATAACAACAAATATTTATTTATTTATGTAAATGAAATAAGGAAATCTCAATTAATATACAACAGAAACACTTAAGCTAAGCTGGAGTATGACAACGGAAAAATCATGTGGTGAGTATACATCAATATGGCCTAAAAATATCTTTTATATATTGATAAAACTCATACAAAGTAAATGGGTTTACATGCATGTACATATACTGTACATCTATATGTAAATATAAACTGAGTGAGTATACAAACCGCAAGCATGCTAAAACACTGGAAACTGGATCTTAACTAATAACCATCTCCTCCTTTTAGCTCTTATGATACTGACCTGTAAGAGAAAGAAAATTAAGAAGTGAGTGATACATTCACCCAGAAGTGTTTCCCATCTCTGACCTTAAACTAATCATCCTCAAAAGATTCTCACTACTATCAAGCGAACTGTAAGGCATACGTACTGAAAAGAAACCAAACTGGTTCTCACATGTACTATTTTAATGTACATATTCTGTGTTGGTATTTGTATTTTTTCGTACAGGTATTATCGTGCGATTTTCATGTATTATGAATGTTTATTGTTTTACTGTTTCTTACTGATCAATGACAATTGAAACATACTCTGCTGTATATGTCATGTGAAAATGATATACTATGAAGTATGCTAAAATCATGTCTAGGCCTTGACGTGTTTATTGAAAGCATCTTTTTAAAAATTGGTTTATTGAAATACTGCTGTTGGATCTGAAGATTCTAAAATCATTTGAAAAGCTGATATGTAAGCTGCTATAAAATACTAAAATCTGTTACAAAGTTGATGATTCACATGGCTAGATGTTGAGTCCTTATATTCATCAATCTACACAATATAGTAGGTACCTTCGGGTACATAGAGATTTTCAGATTTAAAATTTTATTCATTATTTTTAGTATTTTAGGATATTCAGATCCAAGCAGTATTTTCAAAAAATTAGTTTTAGAAAGATATTTTTAGTAAATTGGCCTAAAGGCCCAACTATGATTTTTAATGTTATCAGACATGATTTTAGTATACTTCATATCATGTCATATATAACATACGAACAAGTAGGATAGAGAGACTATAATGTATATCAATAAAACGATAGAGAAACTATCAGATAGACTGATAATTAGCAATAAAGTCAGAATGTATAATATGTCAGAATATGTAATGCTAAAAACATAAGTACGTATAGAGTACTATATGCATGATAGAATAAGCTATAACAAAATAGTAGATAAGAAACAAAACAATGATGAATTAAAATACAAATAACAAGATAAGAGAAAAGTAAATCATAAATTATAAACAAAAAATGACCAAAACTAGCTACACGATATACGTCGTAAGCAAAAACCTAAAAGAATTCAATTCTTCAGAGAACTCAAAATACTATAAATCTTAAAAATCATATGAGAAAATAGAATAATGAATATCAGAAAGAGAGAAAAACTAAGTGAACTAGTTTTAGTTAGATTCGTTTTCATGCTAAGTCGTATACATATACTCATATGCGTACTTATGACGAGGTGTGAAGTATAATAGAAGCAATAAGATGAGTTATAATAGAAGAGGAAACTTACTTAACTAGTTGAGGATCAAGTTAAGTTTGCTAGTTTAGCAATAAGACTAGTCTATGCTAAGTATAATATATTCAACTAGGCATGAAAGAAGATAAGAAGCCAGAATAGAGAAAAACCTAGGGCTACATCAGAAAAAGCTATTAAGCCATCAAGAACTTAGTTAAATTTATTAGCTTAGCAACTAGTCAGTAATAGATCAACTAAGAGCCTACCCAGGGGTAGAGATAAAAGATGTTTATTAAGTGACTTATCACTCATCACCTCAATTTCCTTTTTTGTAGGTCAGTGTATTGAGGAGCTAAGATTGAAGCACGACGTAGCTGGAGAATGGGATATGGCTTGAGCGGGTTTCACCCGATGTTTTCAATTTCATATATGTATATATATGTATTCAGTTTTCAATAGATAACATGTCGGCTTGTATGCTTATATTGCTCATGTATATGAAATGTATAGTATCATATATATTTTTAGATATTAAATAGTAATAATAAATTATGAGTTTTCTTTAAAATAATGTACAGTGGATTTTTTAGCATACCATCACGCCATATTTTTCTGCACAACGTATATATTTTTAGTAAGTAGTTATATAGGACTCCTGTTGTATGTATTAATAAAGGCTTCTTTTCTCAAAATAATATAATAAAATATAATTATTTTGATAATAAACATTAAAAATATAGTAATAGTAGTACATACAATAGTGAGGTCTTACGTATATGGAGTGCATTTTACTTAGTTAATGCTATTTGTATGTGAGACAATCACTACATGCTAAGGAACGAGACCGTTATTGATGCAAGATATAGCCTTACGACTGAATCCAAAGATTTATATTTAACAACCTTCTTTAGAGAGGTTAAACAAGTTTGGTAACTGATGTTGTCTCACCTGTCAAAGCTAGTTATAACACTAACACATGAGGTATTGAACAAATGTTATCATTTGACTGGACTTATACTTTGTATGTCAAGAGATATTATCCAATGATTATTATTTTATATTTTAAGCTTGACGACTCAAGTCATGTTACTTATTATAGTTAAAAATTGACCCACTTTAAAGTGAAAGGAGTTTAGTACTTGAGATTAGCAGGTTAGGGTTGTTTCACCTATCAAGGTCAATTATGTATTAATGTTGGCTAAGTAGACAGAGTCATCCTAAAAAGAGATGAACTTTTTATGCTAGAAATGGTATTCATAAGTCACCATTCTAGGCCACAAGATCAGTATGCTTAATTATCTAATTGATTGGTTAAAGTGTCAATACTCATGATGTTGAGTAAATAGTATTTTTAGACACTGAGATAGATATCATACTTATAACCCAGTGTTTGTCTTGATGGAGAACTATAAGTTTAGTATGCGTCACAGATTGGATATGACTATAAGACCTATTACTTGAAGACACCTTATTGTCATCTTTGCTAAAGGAACTCTTATTGGGAGATAATAAGTGTGGAGCACTATACTTCCTGTAGAGGATTTACGATCCTCTATCTAGAGCACTTAACTGTTGCTTGTTTTAATATAAATGATATTGGCTTGAGAAGTTGAGGTTTTTTGATGCAACTAGCCATTTAAGGGATTAGTATTTATAATCTTGTTTTTAGGGTGGCACTGATTGAATGTCAAAAATAACGCACCAAGAATTAATATTGTGAGTTATCAACTTGTGATGTGAGCTATACATTTTTGATTAAAATCACAATATGAGTAGATATATTGTAGGACCCGCCGCCACGAGTACCCCTGCTACTAAAAGATACTGATCTTTTATTCAATAAACTGGAACTTGGGTACCCGAGACGGGAATCCTACGAAAAAGAAAATACTACTGCTGGTCTGCATTACAAGCGGAAGCTGAAACTAAATCTGAAATATACAATGAGCCCAATGGCTTTCATACATATGTGACTGCTTGGTACAACTGTTTTACATCTGAGTACATATACATTTACAAAACGTACAAGTACAAGACCTCACAGGTCCAACTGAAAATAAAATACAAACTGGAGAGTGTGTGTGGGGTCCTCCTCGCCAGCCTCAATCCACCCGCTCCTCGCCAGCAGCAAACTGACCTGAAAAGGAAGGAAGAAGGAAAGGGATGAGTGATAAAGATCACCCAGTAAGCATTCCTTACTTCCCTCAACCCACGCAAGCAGCAAACAAGGGCATGCATACCTGATCGGCCCTATTCATGCATCTAATCGCTTGCTGGCACTGAATCTGATTTATCTGATTACTGCTGTTATCTGATTATTCTGTTATCTGGTTACTGATTTCTGATTAATGCATGTCAATATGAATATATGAAATGACATGCTGAGCTGGAATCTGAAAATGACTGATGATGCATGTATCTGAGCATCTAACTGAATGTACCCGAAGGTACCTGCTGTGCTGATCAGGCTGATGAACACAGGGATTCGGCATCCTGGCCAAGTGGGCTGAACATTCTAGCTACTGGCTAGAAAGCTGGAAACTGTACTGCTGCTGAGCTGACTGACTGGTGTCAGAAAGCTGGGTCCCACAGATGCCCCCTCGAGTTCACCCCAAAACTGAAGCCCATAGATTGGGTTCTGACTGCTGAAAACTACTGAATTCGGATCCTTGGATCCTCATTCAGACTATATGCTATGCTCTGAATGCATATGCTTCTATTCTTAACTGAATTCTGAATTATCTGATGTCTGATTGCCTTTGGATGGATTACCAAACCTTTAATAAATCAATTTCTGAATTTCTGGAAGAAACTGGCTGACACACGGCCGTGCAAGGAAAGCACACGGTCGTGTAGCACACACACACGGCCGTGCAGGCAAAGGCACACGGGCGTGTGCCCCAGCACACGGGACCGTGTGCTGGTCGTGCGTCTGGGCGTGTGTGCTTCTGGAATTCTGGCCATTTCATGCAATAAATGGGACACACGGCCGTGTCCCTCAGGACACACGGTCGTGTCCCTGCGTTTCCTGCCCGTGTGCACTTCGTGCACACGGCCGTGTCCTTGCAGAAACAAGGGCACACGGGCGTGCTCCTGCGGGCACACGGTCGTGTGTCTTGCTCTGCTCAGACATGGCTCATCTGAAACGCGCTGGAAACCAACCCAAACCTCATCCAAACTGAAATTAACTGGAAACATGCATAAATGGCACTTCTAATAACACATATCAATCATCAATTTCAACATCCATCCACTGCTACTGATTCCACCATTAACACATCAAGTTTTCTCACACTACACACACACAGCAAAGCATGCATGGTTCTGGGTGGAAAATAAGCATGGCAATCAACATATAATCATCATCTCATCATCATACATACATACAAGCATAGCATCTCAAGCTAGGAATGGAAACTCACATTTCCATCCACATCAAACAAGCTGGAAAACTGAAGGAGAGAGTAAGAAACACTTACCTCTCGACATGGCTGCTGGAAGCTTAAACTCAAGCTATTCTCTCTGATCTCTGGCTGGATTGGGAGCTGCTGGAAGCTGGACTTCTCTCCTAGGGCTGGAAGCTGCTGAAAAGGAGAAGAAAGCTGGCTGAAATGGGAGAGAAAATGAAAATCTCCCGTCCCTCTCTTTCTTTAATCCCACCTGCACGGGCGTGCAGGCTTGGCGCACGGGAGTGCGCCTGGGAAAATGGATGAAATCCATTTCCCGCACTTCGCATGATTAAAACCTCCCTAAAGGCATCATACGAAGGCCACACAACTCTGGAAAGTTACTAACTCACCCCTGAATTCTGCTAAACTCCCAATCTATCTCTGAAATCTATTTCTAACCCCAAAACTCTATCCCTAAGGGCTTTTCTAACCTGGGATGCTACATATATGCTTATGAAATGATGCATGAGGGAAGAAAGCATGTTGCACGAGGTCAAGCGACCTTTTTACTCTAAAAGATTAGAAAGGTGTCATAATTAAACATTTTTACAATGCATATTGTCTGCTCTTAACAGATAAGACTCCAGACCTTGAGAGAGATATCTTGGGATTAAGTTTTGGCCTCTTCATGATGTGAGCTATTCGTAGGCCATGTCAATTTGTGTGTGGGAGTATGATTGTCTGAGCTTTTCTTTGGTATCTTTTCACAAAGAGTTTTGGAAAAAAATGCTATTCCTAAGGTATGCATATACAAGGATCTATTTGTCTTTTGGAAAATGTTAGAGAATGATATGTTAGATATGTTTGGTGAGGACCCCTCCTTTTAGCACCAAATTATTAATAAAATTTTTCATCACCAACTATTGTATACAATTTAAAGTTTTATATACAAAAGGTTATGATAGCGACAATAAGAATTAGTTAATTAATTCGATGTCCACTACAATAAGAGATAAAGTATATGTAGAGAGATTGAACACAACATGGTTTAACTCACTACTTGGAATGATATATTTATAGTTATGATATTAATGACTTTGAGGGAACGTTTTGATAAAGTATGAACAAAAATTACAAAGAAAATGTCCTAAAATGACTCAATTTCAAATAAGGGTTTTAAAAGAATTTATTGGATTTACACGAGAATCTTCTGACCTAATTTAAAATGTTGTTTATCCAACTCCATGCATTAATTATATAATTTTATATTTTTTTTCTTTCTTCTCCTCCCATTTTCCTATTAAATAATCATTTCTATTTATAATACAAAGAAAAGAGGATTACAATTTTATCACTTACATATTAAATTTAAATTTAATAATAACTTCCTGTTCAATTACGTAACTAGGAGTTGATAAGGCACTGAGTTAATGCTTTTGGGCATGTGACAAACGAACTTTCTTCTGCAGTTAAACTGTTATTAATGGAATAGAGGAAAACTGGGATGCGTACAATTGATTGTTAATTGATGTTTTGTCTGCAATTCTATCTTATCTTTAACCAGTAAGTGAGATTGTAAAAGGCACGCAATCTCCAATCTGTCAGAATTTGTAGAGATTGGAAAGAAACCCACTTGTTTTTATTTTAATTTTAATTCTCTTGTGTTTTGGAGTTGACTTTTTTAAAACAATAAAGTATATCAAATCAAATCAAATTTTAATTTTTTTTGAGCCTCTGGTAGGATGCATTGTCTTAGAATAATAATAAGTGTTTTGAGGAAGACAGATGGTCGGTGAGTGGAAAGAGTTTGGATAAGGCAAGCGTGGGAGGTGAATTGTCAAAATATAATTGATAGCTACACCTTTTTCTCCACTTTTATAATATATAAAAAAATATCCCTCTTCATTTCATTGCATCCATTCATACGCTTGCCTTTCTCTATCAAACTCCGAGGCTAAGCAATTCAACTGATTCTGATTGCATCAAAATTTTATTCACTTTACAGGGAAGATTTGTGGGACCTTTCTGTGTGATTTCAACTTCCCCTTCACCTTGGTGGCATGTGGGGTTAGATTGTTATTATTTAATTTTAAGAATCTTTTCATTTCTTCCATATTACCTCTTCAAATTTCTATAATGGAATGGACATTTAATCTATTTCACTGGATTGTCATTCATACAAATTTTCTATATCAAAATTCATACATTATAAATCATCCCTACCTCCAGTGTTTCTATATCAAAATTCATACATTATAAATCATCCCTACCTCCAGTGTAGATGCATTTGGAACACTTGATGCATATGTTGGAGGCCTGCTATTTCTTCTCAAGAATTCATAGCCAATGTTTATTACAACTTTCTTTATCAGGCCGGATCCTTTCTTTGCTTTCACATATGACTGACCAAATATGTAAGCAATCCCTGCTTCCCTTGCTTCCGTAAGTTCCTGAAGCTCCTCCATTGCTTCCCTGTCAATCTTCGGACTTTCTGGAACTATAAATCTCACTCTTTTCTTCCGTTGTTTCACAATTGGGGGTGATTGTATCTCCCGTAACTCGGACGTGCCTGCTGATTCTCGGTTGTTCACATCATCCTCACTCATTTGAATCCCTTCTGTATGGGCTGAGAGTGTCCCAACAACTGTCATTTTGTCATCATCCATCATCAGGTCATCCTTCGTACTACTGCTATCGGCTTCGGAGGTTCCTGAACGTATAAACTCTGCTATACTACACACAAGATCTTTCTCGAATTCCATGTCATCCTTGTGTGCATCACGATATCCATATCTTACAATGCACCTATACATTCTATACTGTCTTGGACCAATATGACCAACTAAAAATTGCTCCTCAGGTCTAACATGAGGAACTGGGACAGATTTAATGCAGAGGAAAACCAAAACCTGGTGAAATGCTGGAAGGTTGGTAACAAAGTGGGAGAAGATTGCAGGGATTCCGGATACAAGGTCAGTGTGTACAAGGCCAATGCCACGGACACGTACAATGCCAAGACTGGGACCTAAGCTAAGTAGCCAGTTGACGGAGACCCTGTTTTGCACATCAAACTCGTACTTTTTCAGGGTGCCATAGTGCCACACACACATGACAATCAGAAAGATAAATGCAAGGGCAATGGGGACCCAAGCGCCTTCAAGGAACTTGATAAGAGAAGCTGAGAAGTAAAGAGCTTCAATTGTGCCAAAGAAGACAACAAAAGCTATTGCGAAAAACACACTCTTACGCCAGCATAACACAATCACTAGAGACATTAGGCAGGTGGTTACCAGCATAACAGTTATGACAGCCAAACCTGTTGCACAAAGAGCAAATTTTTAAGGAATTCAGGAAACAAATTGAAAAATTGCAAGTATTTTCTTTCACAGAGAGACTAATTAATCAAGATAGTAAGAACCGAAATCCAGAAGTTGAGCAAGCATCCTTAAAATGGAAGATCTAAGAAAGCATGGTAGTTTTACGTCTCGAGGTACAAAAAGCATGATATCACATGGACAGATCTCAGGACTCTTGATGAGTTGAGGCAGTCAAATCCCTTTCATTTATGAGACAAATTGATTGAAAATCTACAGATTACCACTTATCATCATGTAATTATATCTTTTAACATTTTCATAAGGCAATTTATTACTGCCAAAGATTCAGCACATCCCACAACCAAGCACAAATCTACCATATGTCTATTATGTTTCTCTTCAAGGAATATTTTTCAGGCTTGGGTTAAAATTGATCTATAACCTTTATACAAGCCACACTCAATTAAACAAATCATCCCTGAAAGCTACAAAATCATCAAGTCAAACAGTCATCATATCCGCATAGCAGGTATAAGCATTCAGAAGGCCAATTTATTGAGGGATTGTAATATTTCTCTAAATGTCATACCTGATGCATTGCCCAAGCGTTTTGTGTCTCTAAAACCAATTGTAACAGCTAAGCATAACAACATCAGTGTCCAATTAATCTCTGGAATGTAGATCTGACCATGAATTTTGGATGATGTGTGAACTATTTTGACTCGTGGGAAGCAACCCAGAGCAGAACATTGCTTGATGATTGAGAAAGTGCCAGTGATAATGGCCTGGCTACCAACTACTGCAGCAAGTATGGCTATAACTAGAACCGGCCATCTTAAATTCTCTGCAATTTCAAAATGGGGTACTTCCAATAAGTTGAAACTGTATAACATTCAGTGATAAAAATTCAATGATTTTACCTGGTACAGAAACATAAAATCCAATTCGATAATCTTTGTGAATAATGTGATGCCGAGATAGATAAGCAGCTTGTCCCATATATGCAAGAATCAAGGATGGATAAACCAAAGAGGTGAAAGCAATCTGCACAGATGTGCACAAAGCAATCAATTATTTACCATATGAAAGTGGATTCAATAAAAAAGAGCATGCATGTTTTATCTAGCATATTAAACATGATTACTTTCATTCTTGATTGCCATTGTGGTCTCCCATTCCCTAATAATTATCACTGACCAGCAAAATCATAAAGGATAATGCTTTCTGCCAGCAAGAAACTCAGAATTTGATGATAAAGTTGTATCAAGCCAAACATACAGATGGAGATATATTATTAGAAAAATAACAAAAAATAAAGATGATCTATTCAACCGAATAGTTCTCAAGGTGTATGTTAGGTCACAAGAAAAGAGGCAAGGGAAAAAAATAGAGGAGCACTATCCTATGGGAGGTGGAGCAATTGGGTACCTTTGCCAAAAGAGAGGTGTGAGGGGTAAAGATGAATGGGTATAGACTGATAAAAAGGGGACAAGAAAGAAAAAAAGAAAGGGAGGAAACTGATTGTGAACAATTAGGGAAAAGGAGGCAATCTGCATAGAAGGAACTGGCGCCTCTGTTGCCAGATTTACTTATTCTGTTTCTTCTTATTTTCCACTTTTTGCTTCTGCTTTAGTTGTTGCCTGGTGCTACTGGAATTCTTGAAATATTAATACCCATATTCAGTGTGTTCTATAATAATTATCTTTATTGTGTTATGTGAGATTTGTGGTGAATTGATTTGATTGTGGAGTTGGATTAAGATAGCAAGTTTCTATCAAAGTGATTGATAGAACACATGAAGAGAAGTCCTAATCAATCTATAGTGCAGAATAGATACAATACAGACTCCATGACAGTGGGCAGTGCACATTTTTTTTTTTTTTTTTCTATTTATGCATCTAGCTAAAGAGCAGTTTGTTTTTTACTCAATATTCGGAACCTGGAGAGAATCGACTTTTGCATCACTCATACAATAGATAAACTACACATACCATCATTCATTGAGTGATGGAACCTGGAAGTCTTAGATATTCAGTGTAAAAGACTTTCATATCACTTGATCATTGTCAGAATTTCTACAGCTGCTTTCACCATTGTTGCCCAAGAAGTATCGCATTATATAGTCCCCTTTAACTAAATAGTAAGAAATGGTTACATCTTTACAGAGTCAAAGACTTAATGAGGTCATTAAATCACATCAATCAAAACTACTGGGTCCAGTATCTGATCATAAGCAATATAACACGACAAGGGAAAACTAAGCAAAACTATGTTAATAGGTGTTAATTTGTATGCCTGCACCATTCATAATTACCTTTCTTTGTTTGGTAGATGGCTCCATATACCTGGCATACACAAGGCCAAACACCCACATGGACTAACCAAATGAATCCAAACTTTTTTTAATATCTATTCTGAACAGACCGTAGTACAACAAGAAGGTATCAGGTCTGCAAGTTATAAAATAATTAGCCCATATGTTTAAATAGTTTGGCCAGCTACAGGGAAAGGCAAAATTTTAAACTCTGTATTAATTTTAACTTAAGTACAAGTAATTGACAAAAGGGCTCACAAATCAGATACTGACCAGCCAACTTAGACAGGTGCACTGATTGTTATACAGCAAAAAAGTTGAGTTAATTTAGTAAAAGAGTTTGCAAACAAAGTTTCAAGATTTTAAACATATATACCTTGATTGACAATTGCGAAAAGTGACCAAGATCAGCAAACATAGCTTCTGAGCCTGGAAACAAAATATGTACATTTATTAATGAACAAGCCACATTGTCTGTGAATAGCTTCAAAATAAAACACCATCTCGTGCAAATACCTGTTATACACAACAAAATGCCACCCAAGGACATCCATCCGTCTTTCTGAGTTTTCTTCAGAAATTTATACATGTAATATGGAGAAAGTGCTTGATATACATGAGGATTCCAGTGAAAGATGTTGTATAATCCAATAGCACTGATGCATAGAAGCCATGTTAAAACCACTGGTGCAAACAAGAATCCAACTCTGTGTGTGCCATAATGTTGAAGCGCAAACAGAGCTATCAGTATAATGCAAGCAGCTGGAACTTCTACATCTGCAAAAATAATGAATTTTCAAGTGATAGTGCAAATATGATATCCATATATTATATAAATGTGTCATATAGTCTAAACTGATGATTTGCAGAAAGAAAAAAATCAAGACAAGCAAGCATAACTTCATAAAATTTATTAAGAGTGCTGCTAGTTTAGTTACTAAAAACAGTTCTAACAATACAGACTTCACTCAAATTATCTCACTTTCCAGCAAGTCTAACATAATAACAGCAGCAAAAACCCCAGTGGATATGTTATTACTAATAGGAACACAACAAGAAGATGTTTATTTAAAAACAAGATGCTATTCAAATATTGAAGGTTTTTGCTTTATATAAGTATTCTAGTGCACTTATGATTTCCACTACTGTGTATCTATTTATTTTTTTTATATTTTTAGGAAAGGGTAAATATCATTATTGCATGTGAAGACTAAAAAAATTTTAAGACCAAACTTCACAATTTATCATGAGGTTGTGTTTCTCCCCATCCTGAAGGTCACAACTATTCAAAAGCTGGCATATCTATTGCTGGGTTTTCACTAGCATAATACCTACCATATTATGAAGTCACTTCTACCCCACCATACACCAGCCAAGCCCATTGCAACGATTACCTATATCCCACAATTGCATGTCTACCCAACAACTCAAAAACATTATCGAAAGATTTCAGATGAGACAGATAATTCTTGTCTTCAATTGGTTTAGGACCTTCTCTTCATTGCTTATGTTTAGTTGCTGTCTAGTACTGCGAACATCTAGGCTTCAAATGCAGCTTTCTGGTTTCTTTTTTGCTTTCCTCTTCAAAATCATCATATGCCCTTAAGTTATTTCAGGAGAAGGGATAAGTAGGTGAAAGAAGTACATAAAATTTGCCAAATAGTTTCTAAATAACACAAACTAATACAGAGCCATCTACAAGATGAAAAAGTCAAACCTTAATTGACACACTCATAAGTTGAAACCAGAAAGGTGTGACAGATATTTAACTGGTGAACCATCATGAAATTCTAAAACAGAAATCCCTTGGTGGAAGCAATGGAGGAGCATTAAGATAAAGTTCAGTTTTATCACTTTCTGCCAGTTTCCAACATGTCTCCATATGCTAGCCAGTATAGCTTGATAAATGACACAGGTTTATGCAACCTTAAGGTGCATTTATCATTGAGAAAAATAATATGAACCCTCTGAAACGTTATAAGACTAAGCCATAAGTTGCTGAAGAAGCTACAAAATGCAAGAAACTGAAAAACGGGAAAGTTGGACTACAGTAAGAACTCAAAATTGACAGTCAAAATTCCAGCTAAAGGTTAGTCTGTTCAAAAGTACGCCATCAGTAAATTTCAAACAGTATTACCTGGATGAACTATGCCACCCCAATCCTTAAACTATTCAGCCATGATTTGTCTATTCATTTCTAAAGTTCTTAGCAAACAACAAATAATAAAAAAGAACCAGGACAAGGATAAGCCTCTTACATTTGTGATGCTCTTTAGACATGGAAAGCTCAAGCCCTGATACTGCAGAAAAAACTACACATATAATCCCAAAAATCAAACAATCAAATTAGCCTTCAAATACTCAAAACACCAAATCCAGAACCAAAAAAAAAAAAATCCTGATGTTACCAGAAAGAGCTGGGGTGAGCACACCATCACCAATCACCATACAAGTCCCAATCAAAGCCAATACAAGCAAAAACCGCTGCAACACTCTGTAACTTTCAAGAGTGGACTTCAACCTTGATCCAAAACTACTTTTAGGTGCAAAAGGTACAAAATCCTTCTTGTACTCAGTGAGTTCCTCGTCAGCCAACTGGCCATTAGGAAGTGAGTTGACTCGGGCGTGTCGACACAACAACGAGTACAAAGCAAAAGTCCCTCCTTCACCGTTATCATCAGCTCTAAGCACTATAAACACATATTTAAGCAATGGAACTAAAGTTAAAGTCCAAAAAACGAACGATAAAACCCCATAAACCTCTTCGTTGGTCTCTGAGTGTTGAATATCTTCAGCGAATGTGCTTTTGTATACATATAACGGTGAAGTACTTAAATCTCCGTACACAACGCCAAGACTTTGATAGGCTAATGTTAACACTGTTCTCCAAGATTCTTTCTGCCATAGGAACAACAATCTGATCACAAAACTAAAATGGACCTATATAGAATACTTACAATCGATGCAAACTTTGCAACAAAGGCAACAAATTGATCAGATAAGGAACAGTTTTTGCACCCCAAAAAACACTTTTTGATCATAAAAAGAGAAACAAACCAGATTGAAAATCAATGATGCAACAAAGAATGAAATGGGGTTATTTTGAAAATGAAGAATAATCCATAACGTCATACCTTAACAATATTTTGATATGGCCCAGTTTCCAGATCCATCATTGGCAATCTCAAAAGTTGAAAATATTCATTTTTGCTTAGAAATGAAGAGTAGTAATATGCTCAAACACCGTCCCCAGTAAGAAACCTCGGTAGAAAACACTACAAAAACAAAACTGAATTTTTTAATAAAGATTTTTTATTTGACTGGATTAGAAGAGTCAATGTAGAAGGCAGTTGAACAACCTTCGAAAGAGACACAGACAGGGCAAGAACAAACTCCAAAACCCAAAAAAAAAAAGCCACATCAAATGGTAACCGTCTATTTAAAGTGAGAACCAAAAAGATAAAAATAAGAGAAATTTTTGCGCGTGAGAGTGAAGTGGTTTGCTATGTACCTTCTGAGTTGATAAAGAGGGGTTTTTGATTTGATTTTTCTTTTAAAATTACAAAATGAAAAAGAGAGAATATCTTAATGAAGAGATGAAAGAGATGTTGATCTTCTTCTCCACTTGGGCTTGAAGTGGCAACATGCAAACTGGGGTTTGTCGAATAATAACACACTGAGTTGAGTTTGAGAACACTGGCTTACTACTCACTCTTTCACTCCCATCGCATGAGATTCTAAGAGTTGAGAATTGAGATGGCAAGAGAAAGTGATGGACTGATTCCGCAACTATGAAATCAACTACTCCGCTCCCGTCGAAAAAAGACAAGTCTCAGTTAAATAAAGGAAACATAAGCTTCGCAATTAATGGAGATTTCTAAGATTCTGTTGTCCATTTAAAACTATCATCCATATCTTCATAATCTATTGGAAACATAAAGTAACTGTGAGTTGCATTAGGCTGGCATGCCTTAATACAAAATATAGCACATAAATATCTGTATTTTCTACAATGTAAATTTCTTATAATTACAACCACTTATACATTTTTTGTAGCTGTTAGTCTTTCTCAACATGAATTTTTTTGTGAATTTTCAAAATATCATTTTTCTTAATGTGTTCCAGCCTTTTTCATATGATTATTATTTTTTCTAGTAGTTGATGACATACATTTCCTTGGCCTTAAATAACCTATATTTTAAGGCGTGAAGCTTCTTCTTAAGTTCCTTCAGGGTGTGATGTTTTTATTGTTTATGGTCAATAAAGGCAAAAAAAGAGAGTCAGAAGGCAGCAGGATGATGGGCTTGATCTGTGCACTGTCGGTTCATATAATTGAAATTTTTTCTATTTTTGTTTTTCGGGTAAACTATTTTCCCAACCAAATTTTCATGAATTAATTAGTCCCCCCTCCAAGATTGAAAAATCTATTTTTCACGTTTGGTTAACAAATCTGGTAGATTTTAGATTGATCTAGTTGAAAAAGACGTAAATACCCTAGTAATATCATTAAAAAAATAAAATTTTAAAATTTTAAAGAATAAAAAATTATTATTGCCGTCAAACACTGATATTAATGAGTTGACTCTCAAGCCAAGTGGGCCTTGATTACACAGTTTCATTATTTTATTAATTATAATTATACATAATAACTACGCCACAGCCGTCCACGTGTTTCATGCTTTGGTCTTGTCAACTGGTAATTTTTGAATTCATATGGCTAAAAATCTGAAACAATTTAATCTTAAATTTAAAGTTTCTATGAAAAGGATAATTCCACGTTGGAATATTCTTTTTGATTTTTTATAATATTTTCAAATATTCAGTGGCCCATCATATTGAATACAGCTTATAGTCTCCGTACAACATTCAATCAGAGGCTCCCAGCAGCCTCGCACATTCATGTGGATTGAATTAGCGTACTTTAATTTGGGAAATCTATGGAACAAAAAAAAAGGAAATGAAATGATCTCATTTTTCATTTCTATCATTTAAACATGTTTGGCAGAATGAGCAATTTCCATTCTACAACAACTTTACTGCACGTTTTCCCTCGTGCAGGTCACGAGCCCACCACGTCCACGTAAAGGATAATGATGCAACCTAAACCTAATTTTAATACAAAATTTATAAAGTGACCAAATGATGTATTGTCATTTAAATTTTTTTTTTTTTTTTATAATCGCGTGTTTAAAAGTTTAAAAAATCCAATATTTAATATTGGTTCAAAGGAATATTTTTATATTTTTAAATAAAAATAAATTTTATAAAATGATTAAAATATAAATATAAATTAAAATAATAATAAAAATTTTAAAAAATAAAATAAATTCTAAAAAATAAACTATTACTGTTAGTAGCGTCATTGATGACGATAATCGATGTTAAACTCTCCAAATGGTTGAAGTTAAATTTTTTATTATTATTTTAATATAAAATTATTTTAAATTTATTTTTAATATTATTTATATTAAATTTTATTTTAATATTAATATTATTGATTTTATAAAATATATTTTGGTCTTTTTAGATAAAAATGATAGATACTTGACTTTTTAAATTTACATGAACGAGAGTTTGCCATTTAAAGAGGATGAGAATTTGTGGTTTAGAGCCTTAAAAAACGTAAATAATAAATAAATAAATAAATAAGAGACGTGAAAAATTTGAATGGTAAGTTGGGGGTCATCGGTCGAATCCTATACCATAGTATATATCAGAATTCAATAACAAATCCAGAAAAGTACTACGATAACTTATGTTCTTAAAATTCTGAATTGGATACTTAAATTACTGAACGAAAATCTCAGCAGAAAAGGATGTTATTCTCTTTATATAATAGGGTAACTGGGTCCTTGGTGGGCTTGTCACTTTGGTTGAGGAAATTGTTATTTATTCAATTATTTAGAGTAAAAAAGTTGATCCGCTTGTAACTTTGAATTAAAATTTAATAATGTTGTAGATAAGATAAAAAGTTATTAAAAGGGTTTTAAATTAATTGATACTAAAATTAGGTAAAGTAAAAAAAATTATTAAAAAATCAATTGCTGATTTATTGTGACAAAAATACAAATTCATACCCTAGGTTTCGAAGACAATCAACATCCTATCCATCATGCTAGTTTGTAAATATGGGTTTTATACGCTTACTATATGTGTTTATTTTATATTCAAAATATGTTTCGTCGTATTTTGGATTGAAAAAACATAAAATAAGGTTTTTTTTTTATATATTTATTATACTGATAGTAAAACTTTTTTTTTTTTTTATGTGAGTTAATATTAGTTTTGTTTTAATAAAATCAAGTTGATTAAATAGTTCAATACTAGTTTATAAATAAATTTAAGTGATCAATAAAATTAAATCAAATACACAAGAAGGTAATGATTTGAATCGACAGTATTAGTGTAGACTTTAAGATCGAAAAACCTTAATGATTAAGGAAATAATCCTAAACGGTGGGGAGGGGGGGAGGAGGGTGAATGTGATTATTTAAAATTTTCTAACTTTTAAATATTTAATAACATGATATTTAAGCAATGAAATACAATAAAAATAATTCAAATAAAACTCAAAGTTAAGAGAGACGAGTTAGAGAGTGCTTAGTTGAGTTTATAGAGGTTCGAAGTTCTGAATACAAGCTTTCTACATCCTCTTCTTCAATTACAATTCGATTGAAGTTTCATTATCTTCCAATATCTAAGATACAATAGTTTTTTTGACAAGAGAATTTTGCCCTTTTTATAAGTAATTTATTAATACAATGAAAGTGTAAAATTGCCTCCAAATAGGCTAAACCACACAATGAAGTACAACTCTCTCAAATGACTATAAGTGTGAGCTTGGGAGAGATTTTTTGTGAGCAATTTTAAAAGAACAAAAGGCTTGGTTGTGCAATATGTTGTTCTGATCTTCTTTTCTTCAAAATGGTCTCCTTTTATACTTGATTCATTGTTTGAAATGGTAATGAGTCGTTTCCATAAATTTCTACCTGTTTGATTGGTTAAAAAAGCTGGTTTTGCAATAAAATTTTCAGGTGCACGGTTGTGCATGTGTAGTACACGGTCGTGCTTACTGTATTTATGGCCTTGAGCATAATTCCAACGGTCAAATTTAATATTTCTACTAAGGGTGCATGATCGTGTGTGTATGACGCATGATCATGCTTCATGTATTCAAGATTATCGCATGAAATTCTAGAAGCTCACACAACTTTTATGCACTGGTAACATACAGTCTTCACACAAGAGTTATTATGCTTACATACGGTCATGTTCCAATTATGCATGGTTGTGTGCAAGTTGTGTGACTTGGAACTTCTTTGACGATCATCCCTACACGACTCATATGTTAGTGCGCTTAATATTTCATAGCACACGGTCGTGTGGTTATTCTATGCATAGTCGTGCGTTGTCTAAAGTTTTTGACTTCATGCACAACTACACTACACGATTACATGTCTTGTGCTTTTGCTAAAGTATATACGCATTGTTGTGTGCCAAAAGTATGTGCGGTCATATGTTTGACTATACTCCTTTGACTCAACACGCTTACCACCACACGCCTAGAATACCCATGCTTCTTTATGAAAAGCAATAGCATGATCGTGTGTAAAAATATGACACTATCGTGTGTTTGACTTGAGAGTTTTGACATGACACAGTCATCTTGTAAGATTAAGCTGGTAGTATTGCTTTCGTGTTTTGCACACACACGGTCATGCATAATATGAGCATGATCGTGTTATTCCTAAAAAATTTTCAAAAGAATTATAGATACTAGCATGGTTTTCTACATGTTCTCATATTTTGGCCACACGAGTTGTCAAATAGTCAACACGGTTGTGCCATAATGGCACACAATCATATGAGACTTGTAACCTACAAAAATATAACTATTTTCCCTTCTTTTGTCATGAAATCATTCATGCAAGGGATTTATTAGCTATTTTAACATACTTTTATCATCATCAAAACATCAAGGGTTCAACAATCTCTCTTTTTGATTGATGACAAAAATCTGTGATTATTTGTTAAAACATTTTATAAAACAAGTTTCAAAATGTACTCCCGCCCACTTTAAACACTCATTCTTAGTTTAACCTTTATTTAATCATCATGTTAATGTTCAATTTTAACAAAATGTCACTCAACCCATTCTCCTTTTTTTTGACATAAAAATTTTTTTTAACAATCTCATTTGTTTTTCTGATATTTCCTAAGAAAAAGACAAAAAAATACACTCCAATATATATCAAAAGCAAGCATCAACTACTCCAAGTCACAATCATTATTATCCCAAACATCATAAAACTCAACAATAGTCAAAGTCAATCACTTATAATTAATAGCAATAATCAAGAATTAAAATGAAAATCACTTCAACATCATCAAAAATGCTAAGTATGAAAAACCAATCCAAACACAATAATTATATTTGTCAAAAGAAAACATCATAAAAGAAATGAAAAACATATGCAAGCTCAAATAGTGTTCCTCAATAAAAATGCTAGAAATCATGAAATGCAATGCATGAAAAAGGTGAAAAACATTAAGTTTCTATAGGCATCTGTGGGGTTGGCTGTAAAGGTGATCAAGTCGCTAAGGCTTTAGTCTCTAAGACCTCTACTCTAGATTCAAAAAGAGCTAAACAAGAGAAGATACCATAATGATATGATTTGAATTCACATCGATGGTCTCGAATTTTCTTTGAAAGTTGATCCATTGCCCCAGAAAGTCGATCCATCATTCCTAAAAGTTAATCCACTATCCCAGAAAGCTATCCACCATATAATGGATGAGCTCTAGGATGGTCTGAAGCTCTGAAGTATATTGGGCTTTAAGCCCTACTTTTGTACGTGTTTGTCTCCCTCTATGAGTACTCGTCTCAGTAACTGACAGGGCAGCAGATGGTCCTATAGGAGGCTCATACTCTCTAACGAATGTAGGTAAGCACCACCTATTTGTACTATCTTTTTCTATGACCTATATCCGATATAGAGCTTCGAAATTAGACATGTATGAAGCTTTGAATGGTATTCAAAACTTACCATACCCATCAAGAGAGATCCCCAACTTTATAGCTAAAAAAGTAATAATCATTCTAAAATCGATAAGAACCTTTTCCTTGTCATTGTTGGCTTGAATGTCATTAAACTTGTTAATAGCCAACAAGTCGTATCCATTTGTCAACCTACCATGACAACTTCTATTATTGCCATATTGCGAATACTTATGTTGCCATTTATGTTTGTACGAGCATTCATAGTATAAGTTACCATGCGATGAAAAATTTGAATGGTCAGATTAGTCAATGCCGATGCTTTTATCTTTTGAGCCTCATAAAATCCAAAACCACCCAACAAAGTCCAAACTACCTGTGATCTTTGTGCATGCGTAAAGTCCAAAATGCCTATTGCCTCATATTGGAGCCATTAGCCAATTGCTTTAGTGTGACTATCGAATCTTCATTCGCTAAACGAAAGGTCATTATGTGGTCCATAATAGTTCCTCTCGCATCTTTTTGAAGCGATAAAGAACTATAGAACTTATATTTAAGGTTTTCGTAAGCGTTAAACCTCACGTAAAACACCTCATGTAATCAAGCACTATCCGCCAAATTTGTCACATTCGTCACCAATCCAATTTCATTCAAAATCCTATTATTTAGGCATCTTCCAACATAAATGGAATGTTTCATCATTTTTGCAAGAAATACCTTTTGTTGGCAAGTTGAACATACAATCCCAAATGGGTTGTTTGATCTTCTCGTGCTCTTTGATAGTTCAGATTGAGTAAAAAGCTTTATTTGTGGTGGCATTGTTGGATTTTTGTGAAATAGATGAATGTGAATGTGTTTGATTGTATTTTGTATGAAAATCAAACTCAAAACTTAAGAAAATGTGGGAGAAACTTGTAGAAACAAGTTTAAAAGCTAAAGGATACAAAAACTTTGAGGGAAAATTGTGAAAATTTGAGAGAAAATCATAGAGAAATGCGACTAGTGTTTATGCTTTACATATATGTTTATATATTTATGTGCGCACGATTGTGTCACTCAACTGCACAGTCGTGTGTAAGCTTTATTTGAGCGATGATTCCAGTTTTGCACAATCGTGCTATCAATAGTTGCACAATTGTGTTTTTCCAAAAAATGTTAAAAAATAATAAAATTTTAAAACGTATGCCTGCGTAAGTCACTCATGTTGTTCATGTAGAAAACCATGAAATTTGAAAAGCTTGCACAGTCGTGCACTAATTGGACACACGATCGTATGTGTAATGGAGGGACATGCCCATGCATGTTTGTAACATATGGTTATGTGTGAGAAAAAACATACCGACTTCACTTTTCCAGAAAAATTGCACTTTTTAACAACGCATACTTAAAACATGTCAAGTTACAAAACTTAGATATTTTGATTGAATGAGATTTTTGATATATAAACTCAAGTGTCGATTGATGTCAACTATAAAATTGTATCAATTTAACTCGAATTCATACTCAAAACAAAAATACTAACACATACAAACATACATTCAATCATTTGCATACAATCAAAATTAAGCACCAGCACAAGTCGTATCATACTTTAATCACTCAATCACAACATTAAATAACTAACACTAACAATATGCAAAATTAAAAATTAAGTCATTAGACACTTACTTATCTTACATCAATCATTCTAAGCTCTTTCTTTATATAAGCAAAATGTTCCTTTTCTAAAGGCTTGGTAAAAATATTAACTAGTTGGTGGTTAATATCAATAAATTTAAGCACAATATCACATTTGCTAACATGATCACGCAACAAATGATGCTTAATATCTATATGTTTAGTTCTAAAGTGCAATATTGAATTTTTTGAAAGTTGAATTACACTAGTGTTATCACAATAAATTAGTGTTTTTTCTTTTTGAAAATCAAAATCTGAGAGTTGTTTCATCTAAAGAATTTGGGCACAACAACTTGCCTAAAAAAACATATTCGGCTTCCGTGGTAGAAGTTATAATCAAATTTTGTTTTTTTAAAAACCATGAAACTAACATATTTCCTATAAATTAACATGTACCACTAGTGTTTTTTATATCTATTTTGTATCCTCTGAAATTAACATCCGAAAATGTACGTAATTCGAATATTGAGTTCTTAGGGTACCACGAGTCAACATTAGGTATTCCTTTAAGACATCTCAAAATTTGTTTCATTACATTCAAATGTGATTCCTTAGTATTAGCTTGAAATCTTGCACATACGCATACTCTGAATAAAATATTGGGCCTAGATGCAGTTAAGTATAATAATGCGCCTATCATGCTTTTATATGTTTTTGCATCAACACTTTTACCTTTGTCTTCTTTATTGATCTTAATTGAAGTGCTCATGAGAGGTGGTTGTTCTTTAGCCTTATGCATACTGAGCCTTCTGAAAAGATCTTGGGTATACTTTGATTGGTTGAGTAAGATTCCTTCTTTCATTTGCTTGATTTACAACCCAAGGAAGTAGTTTAGCTTTCCTATCATGCTCATCTCAAACTCTCTTTGTATTATCTTAGAAAATTCTTTACATAGAGACTCATTAATAGCACCGAAGATGATGTCATTAACATAAATTTAAACAACTAAGATGTCTTACTTATGCCTTTTAATGAATAAGGTGGTATCCACCTTACTTTTTGAAATACCATTTTCAATAGAAGAAGAACTTAATCTTTCATACCAAGCTTTTAGAATTTGTTTCAAACCATAAAGTGCTTTTCTTAATTTAAAAACATGATTTGAAAAATTCAGATTTTCAAAATCGGGAAGTTGTTCTACATTCACCTCGTCTTGGATAAAACCATTTAAAAAGACACTTTTAACTTCCATTTGAAATAATTTAAAATCTAAATGACAAGTATAAGTAAGCAATATCCTAATTGCCTCTAATCTAGTTATGGGAGCATAAGTTTCATCAAAATATATACCTTTCTCTTAAGAGTAGCCTTAGGCAACTAGTCTAGCCTTGTTTCTTACACAAATTTTGGATTCATCCACCTTATTTCGCTATACCTATTTTGTGTCGATGGTAGGATAATCCGTTGGCCTAGGAACTAGTTCTTATACCTGATTCCTGTTAAATTGGTTAAGTTTTTCTTGCATAGTTGTAGTGACGTCTGACACATGCCTATTGTATGTAATTGCATACATATATATAATATTTATCATTATAAAACTATACGTGTAACGGAGATCTTTACAGTAAAAATATATTGCTGAAACTTTAAACTTTCAAATCTGAATACAAAAGTTGAAAATAAAATTTTAATATTAACAATGATTATAAAAAGTAGCTGGACATGTATTTAAACTTCCCAGGATATGTATAAAATATACTATCCATACAGTATATATCAAAGTATAATACACACACATATACATGGAAACTAAATAAAGCATGCAAGCCAAAACATGCTGTTTGTTGCCAAGTCATGTCCCCAAAATCTGACAACTGCATCACTCTTGCTCAGTCATCTAAATCATTGATCTATAAAAGAGAAAGGAAAGGAAAGGAAAGGAAAGATGTGAGTGACGAAATCACTCAGCAAACATTTCCTATCTCTAACACTCGCAGGTTCAGACTCAAGCTGATCTCATATCTTATCAAATTATTCTTTATTGATTTACTCGTTTTTTTATTTCTTGTTTCTTATTTCTTTACTTTCTTATTTCATTTACTTTCATGAGTGTTTTCTTGTCTTGCTCTGTCTTATTTCTCATGAATGTTATACATGACATAATATGTATGCTCTGATGTCATGTATATTCTAAGTAGTTATAAAAACTTGCCTTTGGGTCTGATTTCTAAAAACTCTTTCTTTTCTGAAAACTCGTTCTGATATAAAACTCTGATCTAAAGATCCTGAATATATATAAGTATAAGTTGAAATATGTATCAGAAAGTACTGTATCTAAAAATGTCTCATATACTGACCAGACTAATGAATACAGAGATTTGATACCCTAGCCGTGTGAGCTCAATCCTAGAATAAAACTATTCATGCATAACTAGTACTCTCTCTAACGAGCTTGGTCAAAGACTATGTCTTCTCTAGTGAACGCTGGTTTCCTTCTCTAATAGGCATGCAAACTCATAGGTGCCTTCTTATATCCACTTCTAACTGATATCCAGAACATCGTATATATATATTTTAAAATCATGCTATTGGATCTGTTTTTTGAAAAATCTGATATGACATGTCATGCTTTATGTTCTGATAATCATGTATGATATGTTGTTAGATCTTGTTGTTCTTAAGTTTCTTGTGCTTAGAAATAATTTGGATTAGCTTAACTTTACTTTAAAAATGCTTTGGAACTATTTCTCTATTTTTCTTAAGGCACACGAACGTGCTATGCTTGACACACGGGCGTGTATGAAGGTACACGGGGCCATGCTAAAGCTGTGTCCTTGGTCGTGCTAGCTTTTGGAATCAAATCTAAAAATTGTGGCTAGCTGCACGGGTGTGAGGTATAGATACATGGGTGCGCATGCAAGGCACAAGGCTGTGTACCATACTGCATGGGCGTATAGCTACCTAAACAACACTCTTGTGTCTTACTTACACAGACATGTGAAATTGGGAATAAGCACACGAGCATGCATTGATTACATGAAATTGTGTTTGGATTTTCATACGCACACAGATGCTATACAAGGTCGTGTTCATATAGGAAAAAGGCCACATGGGCGTGTATCTTTAGGTACACGATCGTGTGCTCAACTCTTTTCTAACAAATGACGTTTGGAAACCCAAAGATCCCAACAAATCTTACACAAAACATAACCATAACTCAATCAAACATGCATAAATCAAATATATCAGCCAATAAGCATTCTCATTTTATCCATTCAACATAAAACATGCTAAAAATCTCACTTTTCTCATAAATACATACCCAAACACATAATCATCAAAACATTTCATAATAATCTCATGAATCATCATCCATTGTCTCATTTTATCATCAAATCATGTTATAACACATTCTCAACATGCAACAAACATATAGAGGAACTTAAACCAGCAAATCATGCAAAACCCAAATGAAAGAGGTAAGGAAAGTGGAGAAGAGAAGAAAGCTGAAGGGAATAAACTTGGCAAAAAATAAGAAAATGAAACATTTATGGTGTCTCTCACCTGACATATAGGTATGTGTCTAAGACACACATTTGTGTGTATAAGGAAAATGTATATACATATAGTATAAGTTGAAATATGTATCAGAAAATACTGTATCTAAAAATGTCTCCTATGCTGACCAGACTGATGAATACAGAGATTCAGTACCCTAGTCGTGTGAGCTCAATCCTAGAATAAAACTATTCATGCATAACTAGCACTCTCTCTAACGAGCTTAGTCAAAGATTGTGTCTTCTCTAGCGAACGCTGGTTTCCTTCTCTAATAGGCTTGCAAACTCATAGGTGCCTCCTTATATCCACTTCTAACTGATGTCTAGAACATTGTATATCTATACTTTAAAATCATGCTATTGGATCCGTTTTTTGAAAAATTTGATATGACATGTCGTGTTTTATGTTCTAATAATCATGTATGATATACTGTTATATCTTGTTGTTCTTAAGTTTCTTATGGTTAGAAATGGTTTGGATTAGCTTAACTTTACTTTAAAAATGCTTTGGAACTATTTCTCTACTTTTCTTAAGGCACACGAACGTGCTATGCTTGACACACGGCCGTGTATTGAGGTGCACGGGGCCATGCTCAAGTATTGTCCTTGGTTGTGCTAGTTTTTGGAATCAAATCTAAAAATTATGGCTAGCTGCACGGGTGTGAGGTATAGATACATGGGTGCGCATGCAAGGCACAAGGCTGTGTACCATACTGCATGGGCGTATAGCTACCTAAACAACACTCTTGTGTCTTGCTTACACAGACATATGAAATTGGGAATAAGTACACGGGCATGCATTGACTACATGAAAGTGTGTTTGGATTTTCATACGCATACAGATGCCATACAAGGTCGTGTTCATGTAGAAAAAAGGCCACATAGACGTGTATCTTCGGGTACACGATCGTGTGCTCAACTATTTTCCAACAAATGAGGTTTGGAAACCCAAAGATCCCAACAAATCTTACACAAAACATAACCATAACTCAATCAAACATGCATAAATCAAATATATCAGCCAATAAGCATTCTCATTTTATCCATTCAACATAAAGCATGCTAAAAATCTCACGTTTCTCATAAATACATACCCAAGCACATAATCATCAAAACATTTCATAATAATCTCATGAATCATCATCCATTGTCTCATTTTATCATCAAATCATGTTACAACATATTCTCAACATGCAACAAACATATGGAGGAACTTAAACCAGCAAATCATGCAAAACCCAAATGAAAGAGGTAAGGAAAATGGAGAAGAAAAGAAAGCTAAAGGGAATAAACTGAGCGAAAAATAAGAAAATGAAACATTTATGACGTCTCTGACCTGACACATGGGTATGTGTCTAAGACACACATTTGTGTGTATAAGAAAAATCTTAATTCTCTTTCCTTTCACGCCATACATGAAATATTCTTTTTAGAATATCCATATACAAGTCATAGAAGTTTCCTAAATGACTCTTATACCCTTGAACCCTGTCACATATATTTTCTATTTGGAAATCTTTTTTTTACCCTAGGTTCAGAGCCTAAAAGACAAATTTTACCCCTGGGCTATTATAATTCTCCCCCTTTAATAAAATTTCATCCTTGGAATTAATTAAAGAACACTAGGTACCTTTCTCTCACCTCAGACTCAACTTCTTAAATGGCTTCCTCAATTCTCTGACTCCTCCACAACACTTTAACCAAGATAATCTCTTTATTTATGAGAGTCTTCACTTTATGATCTAAAATTTGAACAAGTCCCTCTTGATAGCTCAAATCATCTACCAGCTCTAGATCCTGAATGTGTAACACGTGCGAAGGATCTGCCACATATTTTCTTAGCTGAGATACATGGAACATATCGTGAATCCTATCCATACTAACTGGTAAGGTTAATCTATAAGCAGCTTTGCCATTTCGTTCTAGAATCTCATAAAGACCAATAAACCTTAGAGCTAATTTGACTCTCTTACCAAATCTCAAAACGTATCTGTAGGGAGCAACTCTTAGAAACACATGGTCTCCAACCTCAAACTTTATCTTCCTACGCCTCTGATCTGCATAACTCTTTTGACCATCTTGGGCCTATTTAATTCTCTGCCTAATAACCTTGATTTGCTTATTTATCATCTGAGTTATCTCTGGTCCCATGACTGCTTCTCGTGAATCTCTCTCATCAATCTCATCCCAATACAGTGGTGATCTACACTTCCTACCATATAGAGCCCTAAATAGTGCCATTTAAATGATGGAATGATGACTGTTGTTGTAGAAAAATTCCATCAATGGCAACAACTCAGCCCAATAACTTGAAAATCCATACAATAGGCTCTCAACATATCCTCTAAAATCTAATTGACCATTTTAGTTTGATCATCTGTCTGTGGGTGATAAGCTGAATTGAAATAAAGTTTAGTCCTCAAAAATTTTTGTATATTACCACAAAAGGTTGACAAAAATCTCGAATCTCTATCTGAAATAATATCTCTAAGAACCCTATGTAATCTGATGATCTCTTTGACATATAGACGATCCAACTGATTGGTACTCATATAATCTTTGAATCGTAGAAAATATGTAGACTTACTAAATCTATCAACAATAACCCAGATACTCTTATATCCACGATGCACTCTAGGGAGTCATGATATAAAATCCATGGATACACTCTCACATTTTCACTCAGGAATCCTCAAAAGCTATAATAAACTGGAAGGTTTCTGATGCTCTGTATTGGTCTATTGAAAAATCATACATCTGACCACATAATATGTAATGTCTCTCCTCATACTAGACTACCAAAACATTTTTTTGAGATCTTGATACATCTTTGTACTGTCAGGATGAATTGAATAAAACGTGTCATGAGCCTTTGACAAAATCCTCTACTTTAACTCTGTGTCCTCTGGCACACAAACTCTGTCTCTGAATTTCAAAATCTCATCTTTGACCTCAAAATCTAGTACTGTACCTTCAAAGACCTTTTGAACCATACTCTGAACCTATGAATCGACCCTCTGGGAAACCCGGATGTCCTCATACAAAGTAAATGCTAACTGAAGTCTAGAGAAATTGACTATCACTATCTCAATCTTATCTCTGGCAATCTCATGCTATAACTTTTTCTAAGCTGTAATCATAGACAAAGATATCCTCTTGCTTAAAGCATCAACTACTATATTAGCTTTACCTGGGTGATATCTGATCTCACAATCATAATCCTTCGCCAGCTCCAACCATCTCCTATGTCTTATATTTAACTCTCATTGGGTAAATTTTTCAAACTCTTGTGATCAGAATAGATACAATATCTTACATTATAAAGGTAATGTCTCAAGATCTTCAAGGCAAACATTACAACAGCTAACTCTAAGTCATGAGTAGGATATCTTAACTTATGGTCCTTTAATTGCCTAGATATATAGACAATTACCATACTAGACTGCATTACCACTACTCTAATCCCATAGTGGGAAGTATCTGTGTAGATATCATAATCAATACCCTCATAAGGCAGCATTAACATTGGAGCACTCGTTAACCTTTGTTTTAACTCTTTAAATTGAGTGTCATACTCCCTAATCCATACAAAAGGTGTCTTACTATGTGTCAAAATAGTTAATGGCTTGACTATATTGGAAAAGCCTTTAATGAATCTCCATTAATATCTTACTAACCTAAGGAAACTTCGTCCCTTTCTAATAATCCTCGACCTCGACCAATTCAAAATCACCTCTACCTTACTAGGATCCACTAAAATACTAGTTGTTAAAACCATGTGTCTAAGGAAGGATACACTACTCAACCAGAATTCACACTTACCAAACTTGACACAAAACTGTCTATCTCTTAATCTTTAAAGAACAAATCTCAAATACTCCTCGTGCTCCTTTACACTTATCGAGTAAATCAAGATGCCATCGATAAACACAACAATAAATCTATCTAGATAGTCTTGAAAAACTCGGTTCATCAAGTCTACAAACACTGTAGGAGTATTAGTCAAGCTAAAAGGCATCACCATGAACTCATACTGGCCATACCTCATCCTAAAAGTAATCTTAGGTATATCTCTCTTTGTAACTCTGATCTAATGATACCCAAACCTCAAATCTATTTGGGAGAATACTGCAGCTCTACTTAACTGGTCAAACAAATCATCTATTTGAGGCAACAAATACTTATTCTTAATTGTCACCTTATTTAGTTCTCTATAATCTATGCACATCTTCAAGGATCCGTCTTTCTTCTTCACAAATAGAATTGGAACACCCCATGGTAAACAACTTTGTCTGATAAACTTCTTATCAATCAACACTTGAAGTTGTTTCTTTAACTCTTGAAGCTCTGTTGGAGTCATCCGATATAGAGCCTTAGAAATAGAGGTCGTACTAGGAAACAAATCAATAGAAAACTCCAACTTTCGCTTTAGGGGTAATCCTGACAATTGCTTTGGAAAGACATCTGAAAACTCTCTAACTACAAGCACTTATTCAATACTTAGCTCAACTATATCTCTATATACTACATTAGCTAAGTATTCTACACATCCCTTACTTAATAATCTCTTCGCTTGTAGACAAGAAATAAGCATAGTCTCTACTCCACTTTCACCAAAGACGAACTGATCAGGGTTTAGCTATAATTTAACCTTTTTCCTTTTATAATCTATTTCTACCCTAAAACAAATCAAGAAATTTATGCTTAGAATCATGTCAAAATCAGCTAACTCTAACATGATCAGATTTATCCTTAAAGTCTTTCCTATAATAACTATCTCCTGATCTACCTGAACTCGATCACTCACTTTCATAACCTCATTAGACATCTTAATACAAATTCTTCTCTCTGTCATACTAGAACTCAACCTTAATCTTTCTATCACTTATTGAGATACAAAACTATGTGTGACACCACAATCAATCAACACATATAAAGGAGTATCAAAGAAAACCAACTAACCTATAACTGTATGGGGAGTTATCTCAGCCTAATCTTACATCATTACAAAGACTCTAGCTATGTCTCCCTCTCTGGGTGTGCTGACACTACCTCTTTGAGCTTTACTACCTTTACCAACCAGACCTCCAACATTTTTGTTGGGACTCGTTCCACTAACTAATAACCTAGTTCCTACTCATCTGGTTGAGTACCCAAACACTTTATGACTAGGCTGTCGGTATCTAAAGCATACATTTTGACCTGCAAGATACTATCTTGGGTGACCCATGCCACACATCTTTTATACTAACAAATCTATTCTCTATCTTTGTCTTTTCTCTTTGAAAGGTTTCCTTGATTGTATCAATTTCTTACTTTTACCTCTGCCTCTCTTAGGAAATCTCTTTACTAGTCTTGAAAAGAAACCCATGCTCCGCAAGTAAACCTCAAACTCAAGGCTCTCCTTAAAGCCTCACTAAATCTTTATAGGGGAGAAGAACCGATCATCACATCTCCAGCAAATGGTAGGGTGTAAACCATGGACAAACTTTTGTACCTTAATCAACTTAGAATCTACTACTCTAGAAACAAATCTCACCAATTTATTAAACTGGGTGGCATAATCCTTAACTGAACTGGTCCCTTGAGTCAACTTAATAAACTCATAGGCTTTAGCATGTATCATATCAGCACTACGGTAGTCCTCCTTAAATAACCTCCGAAACTTAACCTAAGATATACTCTCCTCATCAACTGATGCTCTAGTGAGGTTCCGCCACACCTTCGCATCACTTCTTAACATTAACAAACATATTGAATTCTTTCTCTGTCTATCATGGTAAACAAACCCATAACATTCTCTATTAATTCTATCCATTCTTTAGTCACAGCTAGATCTCTAAAACTACTAAATTTAGATGACTCTTGAGCCCTAAGTAAACTGTAAATCAGATGTAATTTATCTGAACCATTAGTATGCATTGTATCTGTCCCAAAACTCAGATCTTTCTGGCGACCAAATTCTGATATCTAATAAGTCTCTCTGATGGTCTCTAACATACCTTGTCCTCTTTGACCATACTGATCTCTGACTGGCCCTTGATAAGCTTTCTGTCTCATTGGCTCAGAAGTTTCTGCTCTAACTGTTGGCTGATAACCTTCTCTTATTATTTCTTTGAAAATTTCTCTTATATCTTCAGGTCTAAGAGATACCCTGGAATGCTGAGATATCCTATAGTCATTCAAACTCATAGGTCTAACAGAAACATTACTCTCATCTTCTACAACTAGGGGTAAAAGGGCTTGGACTATTCTATCTAAAACACCACAACACAAGGGTTAACATCTAAAATCATACTAAACTTCTCATTAATATTCTTACATTAAGAGGAAGTGAGCAATAGCTATTAGGACATATTAGTCTTGGCTTATGCAATATGTTAGAAAAACCATGCATTTGAAAACTTATTTTCTGAAAACATGCTTCAAATACTACTAAATGGCTCAAAGCATTACTTTGATAGCTCATAACATTGCTCTTGATACCAACAACTGTAGTGACCCCTACCATAGGCCTACTATGCATAACTGTTTACATATATATTATATTTATCATTTTGAAAATATGCTTGTAACAGAGATCCCTACAGTAAAAATATACTACTAAAACTTTAAACTTTCAAATCTGCATACAGAAGTTGAAAATAAAATTTTCATATTAACAATGATCATAAAAAGGAACTGGACATGCATTTAAACTTCCCAGGCTACTTATATATAAAATATACTATCCATACAATATATATTAAATTATAATACACGTATATATGCATGAGAACTAAATAAAGCATATGAGCCAAAACATGTTGTCTGCTACCAAGTCATGTCCTTAAAATATGACAACTATATCGTTCCTGCTCAGTCATCTAAATCACTGACCTGCAAAAGAGAAAAAAAGGGAAAATGGTGAGCGATGAAATTATTCAATAAACATTTCTTATCTCTAACACTTGCAAGTTCAAGTTCAAGCTAATCACATATCTCATCATATTATTATTTATTGATTTACTCATTTATTTATTTCTTATTTCTTGTTTCTTGTTTCTTGTTTCTTGTTTCTTGTTTCTTTACTTTCTTATTTCATATACTTTTAGGAATATTTTTTTCTTTCTCTGTCTTATTTCTCATGAACGTTGTACATGACATGAAATGTATGCTCTGATGTCATATAGATGCTAAGTAGTTATAAAAACTTGCCCTTAGAGTTGATTTCTGAAAACTCTTTCTTTTCTAAAACTCATTCTTTTTTACTAAAAACTCTTTCTGATATAAAGATCTTGAATATATATACATATTGTATAAGTTGAAATCTTTATTAGAAAGTATTGTATCTGAAAATATCACTATGCTAGCTAGACTGATGAATACAGGGATTCGACACCCTGGCCGTGTGAGCTCAATCCTATAATAAAACTACTTGTATACAACTAGTACTCTCTCTAACGAACTTGGTCAAAGACTATGTCCTATCTAACAGGCATTGGTTTTTCTCTCTAGCAGACATGAGAACTCATAGGTGCCTCTTCATATCCACCTTTAACTAATGTATGAAACATCGTATATCTATACTTTAAAATCATGCTATTGGATCTTTGGATCTATTTTTTGAAAACATCTGATATGACATGTCATGCTGTGTGCTCTAATAATCATGTATGATATACTGTTATGTCTTGTTTTTTTTAAGTTTCTTGTGCTTAGAAATGGTTTGGATTGGCTTAACTTTTCTTTAATAATGCTTTAGAACTGTTTCTCTATTTTTCTTAAGGCATACGGGTGTGCTATGCTTAACACACGAGCGTGTATGAAAGCACACAAGGTTATGCTTAAGCCATGTCCTTAGTCGTGCTAGCTTTTGAAATCAAAATTGAAAATCATGGCTAGGTGCACGGGTATGTGGTGCAAACACACGAGCATGCATAAAAGGCACAAGGCTGTGTACTACACTACATAGGTGTGTAGCTACCTAAACAACACTCATGTGTCTTGCTTACATGAGTGTATGGAATTGGGAATAAGCGCACGGGTATGCATCGACTACACAAGTGTGTGTTTGGATTTCCATACGTAAACAAGTGCCATGTAAGGCCATGTTCATACAAAAAAAAGGCTACACGGACGTGTAACCTCAGATACACGATTGTATGCTTAACTCTTTTCCAAGAAACAACGTCTAAAAACCTAAAAATCCCAATAAATCTTATATAAAACACAACCACAACTCAATCAAACATGCATATAGCAAATATATCAGCCAATAAACATTCTCATTTCATCTATTTAACATAAAGCATGTTAAAAATCTCACCTTTCTTATAAATACATACCTAAGCACATAATCATCAAAACATTTCATAATAATCTCATAAATCATCATCCATTGTCTTATTTCATCGTTCAATCATGTTATAACACATTCTCAACATGCAAAAAACACATGGAGGAACTCAAACAAGAAAATCAAGCAAAACCCAAATGAAAGAGGTAAGGAAATACTTACCTCTCACTATTGCATCCAGATCTCTCTTTTTAACAATGTCTGAATCTCTTACTTGGTTAATGGCTACTAGTTGGACAGTTTCTTGTCTAAGGTTTATTGGAAAATGGAGACGAGAAGGAAGTTGAAGGGAATAAACTGGGCGAAAAATAAGAAAACGAAATATTTATGATGCCTCTCACCCGACACATGGGCATGTATCCAAGACACGGTTGTGTGTACAAGGAAAATCTCAATTCATTTTTCCTTCACACTATACATGAAATATTCTTCTCAGAATATCCATGTACAAGTCATAAAAGGCCCGTAAATAACTCTTCTACCCTTGAACTCTTTCACATTTTTTTTCTATTTGAAAATCTCTATTTTACCCTTGGTTTAGAGCCTAAAAGAAAAATTCTACCCCTAGGCTATTACAATAGCTAATACCTAACTTTCATTGTTTAAGGCTTCATATACCTTTTCAGGCTCCATTAATTGAAGCTCTTATTCTTACCCCTTGTGATGGGTCACCAATGATCTCTCCCTCTTTGACTTCATCTTTAACCATTGGGAAAGAAATCTCTTTCTACACTTCTTAAGGTTGTATATGTATTTCATCTTATAGTGCTTCCTTAATTTGAGCCTTTTTTTTTTTTAGTGGGGTCATCATTTCTCTTAAGATCCTCTATAAGCTCCATCACTTGATTATCATTTGATCTATCTACAAACTTAGAAGAAGACTTATCAAATAATACATGTGTAAGTTCTTTAACAATAAATGTCCTTTTGTTAAAGACTCTATACGCTTTAGAGGTGGAAGAATATCCTATGAAAATTGCTTCATCCAATTTGACATCAAATTTTCCTAAGTTATCATTTCCATTATTGAATACAAAACATTTGCAACCAAATAGATGAAAGTATTCAATATTAGGATTCTTCCCTTTGAGTAACTCATAAGGAGTTTTCTTGAGAACTGACCTAATCATGACTTTATTTATGATGTAACATGAAATATTCATGACTTCCCCTTAAAATAACTTACGCAAATCATGTTCACACAACATGGTCCTAGCCATTTCTAGTAGAGTTCTATTTCTTCTCTTAACAGCTCCATTTTGTTGAGGTGTCCTAGAGGTTGAAAAATTGTGTTTAATGCTATGTTCATCATAATATGATTTAAAATATGAGTTTTCAAACTCTTTTTAATTATCACTCCTAATGCAACCCTGCTTGGTTTTGTAATTTTCTAATGAATGGAACAAACATTTTGAAAGCATCATCTTCATATGCAAGTAATAAAGCCTATGTAAATCTTGAAAAATCATCTACAATTACAAAGCAATAATGTTCCCCCCCCTAAAGCTTACAGTTCTAAAAAGTCCACACAAGTCCATATGCAATAATTGTAGTTGTCTAGAGGTAGAAACACAATTTTTACTCTTAAAGTTTGTCTTAGTCTGTTTTTCTAATGCACATGCATTATAAATTCCATCATTCTTAAAAACTAGTTTTGGTTAAGCTTTAATTAAATCTTTTTCGGATAATTTTTCCACACATCAATGCTTGCATGACCTAATCTTCTATGCTATGACCACATGTCTTCCTCATTGGTTGACATGAGGCACAAATCTTTTGATACAATACTATGCAAATCAATGACATACATATTTGAATGCCTATGTCCTATAAATGCAATCTTATTTGTACTAGTATCAATAATTTCACAACATAAAGCATAAAAGCACACTTTGAATCCCTTGTCACATAATTGGCTAATGCTAAGCAAATTATGTTTAAGACTTTCAACATACAACACATCATTGATAGTAAGAATGGAGTTACCTATGGTGCCCACTCCAACAACTTTTCATTTTGAGTCAAATACCATGTTTACAAAAAATTGTTTCATATATGAAATAAAAATACCATAAATAATAGTTAAATACTTCGTTATTATATAGATTAGATTGTATTTTTGATATTAGGTTTAAATTAAACGTTTTTAAGGCTACAATTACTCAAATAAGTAATTATTTAAAATATAAGAAATTTGATAGTAAATTGGATAACCATTTTTTCTTATATTATAAAAAGTATAGTAGGTTGAAATGTGACATAGAAGACTAATAGAAAATTGTTAAAGACATGCATTAATCGGTTACAATTAACATTAATCTTACTTATTTGATATGAATGTGGTTCATAACCCTTTAAAGCAAGAAGGAGCAAGCATATTTCACTCCAATTCAATGGAATCGCTATCTTCAAAACAAGGCAAAGCATGGACAAATTAAGATTTAGGACCTCTTTGTGGCTTCTTAAGGTCTTTAAAACCACCTCAATTCAAGCTGGAAAGATCTAATATGTAAGTTGTAGCCATAAGAGATCAAGAAGGAAAAAAACATGCAAAAGGTAGCAAGTTGTATTGCAATGCGGTGTCATAATGCACAAATAGCATATCGTAAGCTATGGTCTGATGTGCACTCATGCATTACAGCCTAGCATTGTAATGCCTTACTTTTGTTTTACAAGCTACAACACTTTACTTCTGTTTTGTGTAGCATATAGGGCATTGCTTTTGTTTTCTGTAACACATACACATGCATACCTGTACATTGTTGCTTGGCATTATAGTGCCTTGGTTTTGGATTGCACACACATGTGCACATTGGAACACAATATCGTGACATGCCTCATAGTGAGTATACAATAATATTATTTTTTTAATCTTTTTCTTCTCTTGTAATTTGACCTTTTTGTACTTGGATCTTTTATGTTACCTTTTAAGGTTATTTTGGTTATCTAATATATTTTGTAAGGCCTATAAAAGACCACTTTTTCTTTGTGAAAGTTAGACTTTGATGAATTAAAAATCTTGAAAAGTTTTATGCTTAAAAACTTAGAGCCTAGTGCTCTTATGTTCAACCATTTTTCGTTTGTCTAAATTTCTATTACAAGAAGGAATTGGTGGTGGAGAATCAAGTAGGTGAAGACTAGTTAAAAATTGGTGATATCTTCCTTAAACTTGTATCAAGTCCTTCTTTAAACTTGATTCAACCTCAAGTTGGTGGAAGTTAGTCCTTTAGGCTTGATTAATCCTTCTTGCTAGTTACCTTTCTAAGAAAGTTTGTATCTCATGTGTTATGTATTTCAAGCTCCATTACTCCTATATTTCTTTACTATATTATCATGAATGATGATGAAAAACAAGAGTTTTGGGAGTTGAATGAAGTTGTGAAACTTTGAAGTTGAATTTGCTTGAATTTGAAGTTGTTCTTGCATGAAAAATTGTTTAACTTTATATCAATTTGTACTTGAATATTAATGGATTTTTGTAGTTCCATTAGAATGCTATTTGAGACCTATTTTTGAAGACTAAAAAAATTGGAATATTTCTAGATCATTTGGTATCAGGGCTTTGGTTGGGAGATTAGGATTCAAGAAAAGAATTATTATAATGCACCAATTTTGTTTAAGGGTGTTGTGAAGGTTGCCCTTACACTTGAAATATTATTTTCAAGGATTTTGTATGGAGATGGCTAAATATTGATTGATAAAACCAAAGGTTGAAGATGAGTTTTGGGAGAGTAGAATTGTTAGTCAAATTGGAGTAGAAGCAATTATCACTTGTGCCTTGTTTGAACTTCACACTTCACTTAGCTTTCCAAAAATTTTCTTCTTTTGCTATTACCTAGTTGTTTGCAAAAAATTGTGAATGAATTTGGTCAACTTTGTTGCATGCTTGCTTGCTAAAGCTTCCTTAAATTAATTGCACCCATATTTGCCCATTTTACTTGTCATATTATCTTACCAATTCTACCAACTTCCATCCTTATTTTCTTATTAATCAGTTGCCACATCACCAAAACTTTACTAATTACCTCTCTACACATCATTATAACTTCATTAATCCTAATCACTATTATTAGTCCTTAATCCACCTTATTTATCTTAATTACCATTCTACCTTTGTCCTAAATATTATAATACTATTACTATTTCACTTAGGCCTAAAGTAAGTCAAGTTCAATACTTGACCAAACTAAGTCTAAATATAAACCCAAACTTAATTTGCCCAAATACTTACCCACCATTTCTAACCACCAAAAGCATTTTTTATTATCCTCGATTTATTGTTCATACTTGATTTGAAATGGACAGTCTTTAAACCTTCTAAATGGTGTCAAATAGCATTCAAAAATTTTGGCCTAGGTTATGTCCAAGTTCACACAACAATAAGCTAATTTTTCAAGTGAGAATAACTTTAAATTCAAGTAAGTTCCACTCTAAAGCTTGTCACAACTTGATTCAACTTCTAACACATAATATTCCACCCAATAATCCTCATTCATCTAACACAATGAAAGGTAAGAAGGTTAAATTCCAAACATAACATAAATGGGAATACTTACTTGATAAACAAAAGTGTAAGATATTGAGCCTCAAGTCTAAAGAAAGAAGATCCACCAATTTGAAGTTGATTTAAGCTTAAAGAACTATGACACAAGTTTAAAAAAAGTCCACCTACTTGTTTCAAAGCTCACCCATTTGAATCTTGACCACTAATCTTATCTTGCAATTATATTAGATAAAGAAATTGAATGAATTCATAAGGACAAACAAGCTCCAAATAACTAAAAGGAAATTTCAAATTTTTATTCATCAAAAGCTTCTTTACAAGGAGTTGGAGTTACCTTTATATAGGGAAACTTTAACCATAGTTAAATTTAGGCTAAAACCTAGTTACTTAGAATACAACTCAAGTGAAATAAAAGAAGACATAAATAAAAAGGCAAATTAAATAAGTATCCTAAATCTAATTACAATGTATAATTATATATAAACATATTTAAAAGATAATAATTTGTATGCTTGCATTTTTTATTGATTGAGTTGTCTTGGATTCAAAATTTCAATTTGATTTTTTTAATTCAATTTGGAAGATGTTCGACATTTGAATTCATGTTAAAATTCATTAAAAATTCAAAAGCATCAAGATAGGTGCATAGAAGAGATTCTAAAAGTAAAAACATGCAACAAATCTTAAAAAAAGGTTAAGAATCCATAAATCAGGTAGAAGATAGGTACTAGGGAGTAATGCTATGACGTAAGTACATGCATAGCACTGGCCTGGGCATGCGGGCATAGGATGCTAGTGGGTTATAGGTATAGGAGTGCTTTGGAAGCATGCAGACATACGATGCATGCATGAGTGTGTAATATATGTGCATGCATGTGGTTGCTTGCGTAGCATGGCATCGCAAGGTGAGTGCATACTGGCATGCTCGAGTACAACCCATCATGCATACAAGCATGCGTACAGAGTATAATAGCACACTATAGACATACACGAGTATGCATACTGGCATGCACTTAGGTTGTTTCAGTTTCTTGCTTTGTTTCAACTTGATTCTCATCTAAATCAAACTTTTTTTGTTGGCTTCGTATAAAGTCGTTTGATGAACTAGAATGCTCGAACTACCATGAATGATGATTATGATACTTAATATTCATGTGAACGTATGACTTGAACCTTTGTTTTTTTACTTGTATTAGAATTCCTTCAAAATTAATAGGTCTGGTTTGAGTCATCCATTATAAGTACAAGGCCAACCTTCCTTGATCATATTGGAGAGGAGAATGAGATGTTTGAATTCATGTCAATACCCAAAAAACACTGTTTATAGAAACTTAATTCCACTTAAATTTTACTGTAAACACTTTTTTAATGGAATATAACTTAAACCAATTCACTTAATAGCTAGTAGAGATGGTTTCCATTTACCCTCATAAGTATGAAGTGTGTAAGAGCCCCTGCTATAAGCCACTGTAGTTTACCATTTATTAATAATATCTGTAACATCTCAAGGTTAGAATGGTCTTTTAGGCCTTGAATCGAGGTTAAAAGAGAAAATTTTCAATTAGAGATTAGCTTCAGTGAGTTAGAAGGGTAAAATAGTCTTTTTGGTGGCTTTATATGCAGCTTATGGAAGGAGCACAACCTTACATCTCTGGACACATGCCCGTGCATCCCTTTCTCTTCATGCACGACCATGCATCTAGATATGTATGCCCGTGCATGCCTTTTAATATATAAAGTCAGATTTTTCTTCCATTAGTTTTAGCCAACTTCTTACCCATTTCCCCTTCCTTTCTCTCTAGCTAACCTAATCAAATTGAGAGATAGATTAACTAGCTTTTAGTAGCGAATCCATCTAAGATTCAGCCAAAGATAAAGAGATTGAGGCCATTAGTTGCTCTAGGTAAGTATCTCCTTACATCTTAGCCCATTTTTAGATTATATAGCTTTTTAGTTTGATTATTTAGTAATGTGAGCATGTTTTTAGTTTAATAGCATGTTTATATAATGATGATGATGAAACAGATGAGAGATTTGGAGATAAAAGCATGTTTATCTCCTTTGATGCAAGTGAGAGTGTATTTAAGGGTTTAGAAAGATGTTAGTTTGATTTAGCTGTTATTGATAGGGAAAATGAGTTTAGAGAAGTGTATTTAGCATGAATATATGTTAGAATAAGTTTAATTGAAAATCGATAGAGATTTGAGTTGATATTGGTGGTAATTTACGTGTTTCAGCCATAAATGTCGAAACTGAGCAGGATGCATGCCTGTGTACCCGATGATGCACGTCTGTGTACCCTTGTTTTAGTAGGGTCATGGTCATGCATACTAGGCCTGCGTGAATAAATTATAAAAGGGTCATAACTGTACGCCTAAGAGTCACAACCATGCATTAGTAGAAGAAAAGAATAAACATAACAATAAGAATACATAAAAATGAAACTACAATCAATGTACATCTAAACAGAATATAATTAGAATGAAAGAAATGATAAATTATCATGTATGATATACATTACATGACATAGCATGCCAACTCAGTGTTTTCAAAGAAAAGGATCAATGGATCCAAATGCATCATTTTTTAGTGTCATAACTCAATATTTAGGTCAATTAGTAAAGGTGAATATGATGGGGCATTTGTAGGATTTTAGCTTTCTAACTTCGGTCAGATTGGTTCAGTTTTAGCTTATTGGTCTAAAGATTGATATAGCACGATATTTCAACTTACTGGCACTTCACTGGTATTGTTCAACCTATATGGCTAAGATGTTAAATCCCTATATTTATTAGTCTGATCAGCACAGTAGATATCTTTGGATACATAGAGTTTTCAGTTACAGTTTTATTTAGTAACTTTTAATAGTATTTTCAGTAAAATAATTTTTAGAAAGATGTTTTCAATAAACAGGCCTAACGACCCAGTTATGATTTTTAACATCATTAGACATGATTTTAGCATACTTCATAGCATATCATAAATGACATAAGAACATGTAGAATAGAGAAATTTTTAGACAAGCTGATAATTAGCAATACAGACAAAATATATAATACTAGAAATATAAGTATGTACAGAATAACATATATATAACAGAATGAACAAGTTTACAGAATAAGCCATGACAAAATAATAAATAAGAAGCAGAACAATTATGAATCAGAATGCAAACAACAAGATAAGAGAGAAAAGTAACTCATAATTGATGAACAGGAAATAATTGAAACTAGCTACACGATATACATCATAAGCTGAAACCTAAGAGAATTCAGTTAAGATCTTCAGAGAACTCAAGAGTATTATAAATGTTAGAAAACAGATAATAAAATAGGATAATGAATATCAAAAAGAGAAGAGGACTAAGTGAGTTAGTTCCAACTAGATCATTTTCATACTAAATCATATACGTATGCTCGTATATGTACTTATGGCCAGGTGTGAAGCAGAATAGAAGTAGTAAGTTAAACTAGAACAAAAGAGAAAACTTACATAATCAGTTAAAGATTAAGTTAAGTCTACTGGTCTAGCAGTGAGACTAGTCATATGCTAAGTAGAACCTATTCAACTAAGCATGTAAGAACGACAAAAAGTCAGAATAGAAAGAAGCCTAGAGCTAGATTAGAAGAAGCTATTAGGCTATCAAAGAACTAAGTTAAGTTCATTAACTTAGCAGCTAACCAATGATAGATTAGCTTAACGCTTACCTGAGGGTAGAGATGGGAGATGCTTATTGAGTGACTTGTCACTCATTTCAGGTAGTTTTGTTTTCTTGCAAGTTGAGATAGAGAGTCGATTTTGGAGAGCAAGATAACTAGAGGGTGGGATACAACTCTAGCGGGTCTTCACCTGATATTTTCAATTATATATATGTATTCAGTTTTTAGTAGATAGTGTGTTGGCTCGCATGCTTTGTATTGCTCATGCATATGGGATGTACTGTATCGTTTATATTTTTAGAGACTAGTTATTAGTAATAAAACATGACTTTTATTCAAGATACTGTACAATGGGTTTCATCATTCCACCATATGTTATTTATATATTTTTCGTATAATGCAAGTTTTCAGTAAAGCAGTTTGTGTAGGATTCCTACTGTATATACTAGCAAAGGCTTCATTTTCTAGCACAATATAATAAAATATTATTATTTTGATAATAAACAGATATTATATAGTAACAATTGTACATACGACAATGGGGTCTTACAATATTATACCAATAATCAGCCTACAATGGGAATCCTTATAGTAAAGAAATTTACTGTTAAATTAAAACTTTCATAAGGAAGTTGCAAATATAAATACAATTGATAATAATATGAGAATTCAAATTTTATATTAAAATCTCTCACGTTTTTCATTTATAAAACATGTTATTCATGCAATGCATACTAATAATATAATACACATATATACATGATCAAAACTGTACAAAGCATATGAGCCATTAACATACCATTTGATGCCAACCAGTATCCTAAAATTCACGGCCTTCTCGCCTCTAGCTTAGCCACAAAAATCATTGACTTGCAAAGAAAGAAACAAGGAAAAAATGGTGAGTAATAAAATCACTCACCAAGCATTTTCTATTTCTAACACAAGCAGGTTTTAAGCTTTGTCTCACTCGTGGCTTATCACATTATGACTAGGTGAATTTTCTCTTTTCTATGAAGTCTTGTGTTGTTGTAGTATTCTTTATCTTTATCTATTTTGTTTCTCATGAAATGTTGTAAATGACATGATATGAATACTCTAATGTCATGTCAATATTGAATAGTTATAAAATTTACCCTTAGGGCTGATTTCTAATACTCTGTCTGAAATACTAGTTATGATCTAAAGATCATGAATATATACACATATAGTATATATTAAAAAGCTAAATTTGAAATACTATATCTAAAAATAACTTCTATACTGGCCAGACTGATGAATACAAAGATTTGATATCTTGATCGTATGAGTTTAATCCTACTAAAATCTACTAATACACAACCAATACTCTTTCTAATGAGCTTGGTTAATGACTATATCTTTTTCAATGGATGTAAATTTTCTTCTATAATGGGTGTGCAAACTCATAGACGCCTCATCGTATTTATCCTTAACTGATGTCTGAAACATTGCATATTTATACTTTAAAAACATATTATTAGATCTTTGGATCTGTTTCTAAAAATTTAGTATGACATGTCATGCTATATGCTACTAATAATACAATATATGTTTTCTCTTGATATTATTGAGTTTTGTATGCTTAGAAGTGGCTAAAAGTGGCTTAAGATTAGTTTAAAATTGATTCTATGCTTTTTTTAAGGTGCACAAACATGTACTGCTTAGCACATGATCATGCAAGGAGACACACAGGATCGTACGTGAGTTGTGCTCTTGGTTGTCTTAGTTTTTGAAATTTTTCTATGATTTCTTGACTCAGCACATGGTCGTGTGGTACAGGGCACACAAATATGTATCAGGGCGTAAGGACATGTCTTACACTTAAACAGACGTGTGACAGCTTATATAACACTCTCGTGTCATGCTACATGGGTGTGTAAAATTAGAAATAAGCACATGGTCATGTTCTTGATCATACAAACATGTGTCTAAGCTTTTTAGACGTGCACAACTACCATGTATAGCCATGTTATTATAGAAATAAGGCCACACGATTTGTACCTACGCGTATATGATCATATGCTTAACTCAATCTTTGCAATACTTAACAACTTAAAAATCTCAACCGTTTCCCATCCAAACATTTCCAAATCTCCATCAAACCTTGAAACTAGCTTAATGCCTCAACAACCTTTCTATTCATCAAAATCTCATCTCAATCGTGCCAACCAAGCCATATCTTACGAAAGAAAGCATGCAACACATGTATATAGACATATAAGCATATCTTCATAAAATCAACCACTCAATCAACTTCTACATCATTATTCACATGCTCAAACAAGTTAAGCAAGCATCATGCAAACAAAAAATATCCATAAAACTCAAATCATAAGAAGAACATGCTTTAAAACAAGGTGAAAGAGGTAAATGAACACTTACCTTTATCCATGACTATTGAATTTCTCTCTTTGAGGGTTTCTGGATCTCTAATCTGATATTTGGATGCTAGTTGATCTCTCTCTACAACTCTAGGGTTAACTAGAGAAAAAGGTGAAGAAGAAGATGAAAATTGGGAATTGCATGAAAAATGAAAATGAAAGTATATATGGCTAAATAATGCTACACACAATCGTGTGTCTAATGGAAATCTCAAATTTTCTCTCTTTTCGTGTCATACATGGAATATTCTCTTAAGAATACCCATATATAAGTTATATATAGCTCTTAAATGACTATTTTGCCCTTAAACCCTCTCAACTATATTTTCTATCGCGAATCTCATTTTTACACTTGATATTAAGCCTAAGGACAATCCTGCTCCTCGGTTATTACAGGTTGGAAACATGAGGTTAGAGGAGTAAATTCATGAATTGAGAATAGAGATGAATAGAAAATTTGACGTCTTTACAAGACTCATGCATAGTATGTCCAATGATTTGGCTGAAGTCATACAAAGTCAAGGGTTAAACAATTAAAATCAAGCTAGAACCCCACCTCATTATGAAGAACCTTCTGCACTTCCTTACTATACATATCATACCCAAACCACCCAAGAAAGGAACCTTCATTACTACTAATGAACCACCATTCAAACACCCTTATCTAATAAGCGAACTTTCATCCCCAATGAGACAAATAATAGTGATGATAAACCTAAGAAGATGACAATGATGAAGGATTAAAGGTAAAGATACCCAAGTTCAGTGGTAGTTTAAACCCAAATGATTTTATGGATTAATTATATGTTATAGAGATAGTTTTTAAATATAGGAGCTATGATGATAAAAAGAAGTGTATGGTAGCCACATTAAAATTCAAAGATTATGCCTTATTGCGGTTGAAAATATAAAAAAGGTAGAAAGATGAGAGGTAAGAGTCGAGTAAGATTTTAAGAGAAATTAAAAAGGTTTCCTACTTGAAGACCACAAATTAGACTTTTATTTCAAGCTCTATAATTTGACACAAGGGGACAAGAAAATTGAAATTAATGTTAGAGAGTTTGAATAAAGAAAAAGAGTATACCACAATTAGATTTGTAAGAGGAATGAATAAAGAGATAACTTACAAGGTTGAATTGCAAGCATACCACTTATTTCATGATGTTTGAAATTTGGCTCTCAAGGTGGAAAAACAACTTCACTCTATAAAAGATACGAATCCTAAAAAGCGATTTAAGGAGAATACTTACCAAGGGGAAGCACTATCTTTTACCAAGTCTAATATTCCTCCTAAAGACCTTAGAAAAGCTAAGATAGTTGAGCCAAGCAAAGAGAAACTTAAGATGCTAGTAGATAACACCCAAATGACTTTAAGGAATAGAAAATGCTTTAAATGTCACAGATGTGGACATTTCCAAATCGATTGCCATAATAAAAGGATCATGACTATTGGAGAAATTATGGTTATTAAACAAGCTTGGCAAAATGATAACTCGGGGGAAGAAAATACAAATAGAAGTGATGAAAAAGTCTTTATTCATTCCAACCAAGGAAAGCTTCTTGTGATAAGGAAGATGATGCAATCCCAATTAATTACATAAGAGGAACTAAGAGAAAAATTATTCCACACTAGGTGCACCATCAATAAAAAGGTGTGTTCAATCATCATTGATAGTGAAAGTTACACTAACATGGCTTCCTCGAGTCTCATGGAGAAATTGAGTTTGCCTACCCTTGATCATCCCAAACCTTATAAACTATAATGGCTAACCAATGGTGATACTATTTAAGTAAGTATAAAGTTGAGTTTGCCTACTCTTGCCAATGGATACTTGTCATGTGTTGTGTGGTAAACCAGGGTTATATGATAGGAAAGTTTTATACAATGGGTGAGCCAATGCCTACACTTTCAAATTTAACCATAAAACCATTACTCTTAGCTCTATGTTTCCAAGCCCCACATTATCTTAAGCACGCTCATTCACAAAAAAAAAAACTTTCAAAAGGACTTTCTCCTTAAGGCCAACTTAATTGAGTCCTCAATCTCCCAATACAAGTCTAATTTTGTTTTGTTTATGACTAAGAAGGTGAATGCTTTTGAAGAAAAAGTTGTTAAGAAAAGTGGTAATTTTTTGAAAAAGAAATTTAAAGCTTACTTGTTAACGAATTTGAATTACCCAAATTTGAGGTCAAACTTCTCTAACATAGGGAGGATGATATGAATACGGTTTATAGCCCTTTAAGGCCAGGAGGAGCAAACATATTTCACTCTAATTTAATAGAATCACCGTCTTTAAAACAAGGTAAAGTCTAGACCAATCAAGCTTTGAGACCTCTTTATGGTCTTCTGAGGTCCTTAAAACCATCTCAATTCAAGTTGGAAAGATCAAACATGCAAGTTGAAACCATGAGAGATCAAGGAAAAAAACATGCAAATGGCACCAGGTTATGTTGTAGCACGACACTGTGACATGTAGATAGCATATCATGCCTGTATATGTGTTATGACCAATTCTGGTATGGTGTGCACCTACGCACTATAGCATGGCACCATAATGCCTTGCTTTTATTTCACGTAACACTTATACATGCACACTCGCACGTTATAACCTGGTGTCGTAGTGCCTTGCTTTTGTTTTGTGTAGCATATGTGCGCACCATGTTGCAATGCCTTGCTTTTGTTTTACGTAGTACATGCGTGCGCACACTTGCGTGTTACAACTTGGCACCATAACACCTTAGTTATGGTGTGTCCACATCATAGTGCAACATCACACCTCACAGCAAGTATGCAATAATTTTACTTTTTTTAATTTTTTTTCTTCTTTAGTAATTTGACCCTTTTGTAATTGGATCTTTTTTGTTACCTTTTAGGTTATTTTGGTCATTTAATATGTTTTATAAGGCTTATGAAAGGCTACTTTTTCTTTGTAAAAGTTAGACGTTGAGGAATTAAATATCTTGGAAATTTTTTCTTGAAAATTTTTTTGCTTAAGAACTTAGAGCTTGATGCTCTTGTGTTCACCCCTTTTTCCTTTATTCAAATTTCCATTATAAGAGGGAATTGGTGATGGAGAATCAAGTTGGTGAAGACTAGTTACAAGTTAGTGATATCTTCTTTAAACTTGTATCAACTCTTTCTTTAAACTTGATTCAATCTCTAATTGGTAGAAGCTACTCTTTTAGGCTTGATTGATGCATCTTGTTAGTTATCTTTTTGAAGTTTGTATCTCACGTGTTACGTATTTTGAGCTCCATTACCGTTACATTTCTTTGGCTATATTGTCATGAATGATGATAAATAATTAGAGTTTTGGGAGTTGAATAAAGTTGTGAAACTTTGGTGTTAAATTTGCTTGAGTTTGAAGTGTTGTATAGCTTTGTATGAATTTGTGAGGAATAGGAACCTCATTTCTGGGTCATTATTAGTTATAATTATTTTTAAAATTTAAATGGTTGTTTACATATTTATAGTTCTATTTTTACATTTTTTGAAATGTAATTATTGAAGAAAATATTTATTTTTTTAAAAATAATTATTTTTATAATTTCTACATTTTAAATTTAACAAATAAATTTAATATTAAAAAAAGGCCTTAGGACTCAGTTGTATGTTTGACTTGTTAGGTCCTCACATAGGGTTCAATCCCACGACTGATTGGGGCCCTACATTTCGAGATAGTGCCCAAGCTCGTCCTTGTCGCCGAAGGTCTAATCCTTAAGGGTCTGGGCCACGTTTAGTTTGGCCCCCCTTTGCACAACATTGGTTTGGAGACATGAGAACACACTGAGTTATCCCTCTGCTAGGTTTAACGCCAACTGTTAATATACCAGGTGGAGCATTGATCGTTTTCAGAATTTGGTATATGAATTCATGAGTTTTCTACAGTTAGGGTGGCTAAACGTGACTCAGCTAAAAATAAAAATAAAGCTCAATCAAGAGTGCATGTTTATGTCATAATATCACTTTGATGATGTCTAACTCCAGCCGCATTCTCAAGTTTCAATACAGTCAATGCCACGTGCACTTGATGCATATCTCGCAAGAAAGGCCCACGTCGTTGTTAAAAGAATTTGTTCCTTGAGGGATAAGCAAGCCCACTGCAATGTCTGCTTTGCTTTCTGAGATAAAATATTGACAGTGACACACCAACTTTCAAGCCTCCAATTAAGAAAGAAGCTGAAGATGCAGGGGAAAAAACAGTCAAAAGCAATAAATTTTGAAGGATTTCCTTTTTAGTTGAACAAGTAATCCATGGATTGGTGCCCACCTTTTCTTCATGCTTTACAAACCACACCAGAAATACCTCCAAAGACAAGTCGAGAAATTAAAGCTGAAACAATAATGGCCTCACCACTGCTACATCCAGTCTTTGATACACCAAGCATAAGAAACAAAATCTTAATTGAAATTTATTTCAATGATAACGCTTATGATAAACGCAGATTCTTGGATGGTCCAAGGAGTGATCGAGTTCCAATCTAAAAGAAGAGAATTTGTAAGTACTCTTAAGAATTATGTGCTAGGAAGCCGGTATTGAGGTGAAAATTTTACTGTCTTTAACCTTTTTCCAACTCTAAAATTTATCAAGAACTCAATTTAGAGCTTCAAATAGACAGCCAATGTAATGAATATATCAATATGTTGGAGAGACTCTACAAGCTGACAAACAAATAAAGAGTTTCAGACCATATATGTCATCCCCACTTGCAGGATATTCATGTGAGGTACACTCATATTTGCAGCACCTGCTCTGCAGTTCCTCCTTAAGAATGCATAGAAGTAGTTTATAACTAGTTTCTTGAGGAAAAATGAGTTCTTTTTGGCTCTCACATCGCCATGTGCAAGCAAATATGTAAATCCCGAGTCCATTGCTTCTCGAAGAGCTGAAAGCTCATGTTCTAAACTTGGGTCTTCTTCCGAGGACATGACACTAGATGGTAATACTGAGACAACTTCTTCCGAGGCAGAAGTTCCTCCTTCAGATCTCCTATCATGCATCAGCGGCATCCTAAGCTCCTCATTCCCATAACTACCTGGTGCTTCATGATCCCTTGAGCTCACAGAAGCACTGTCAAAGTCTGACTCAAATAAATTTCTCTCCAGGGCCAGATCTTGAGCCTCTCTTCTTAGAAACTTCTCAAGACTTTCAACTAAAAGTTGCTCAAATGCATGGTGATCTTCCTTCCGGATATCTTTGTAACCATATCTAGCTATGCAGCGGAACATATGGTAGTCTTTTGGACCAACTCTTCGAAACAGAAATCTTTCCTCAAGAGGCACCACTGGAACTGGGACATACTTGATACAAACAAACACTAAAGTAGAATGGATAGCAGGAAGGCTAACCAGAAACTGCCCAAAAATTGAGGGAATACCTTGGACAAGCTCATTATATAGCAATCCAATACCTGGAACTCTTACAGTTCCAAGGGTTGGGCCAAGATCGAGCAAAAAGTCCATGGATATCTTTTCCCTGACCTCACTCTGGTATTTCAACACACTACCATAGTTCCAAATATACATCACACATAGAAAGCAAGAAGCAAAAGCAAGGGGAAGCCAACCACCCTCTTTAATTTTTGATAAAACTGCTGACAAATAGATGAGCTCTATTGTACCGAAAACAAGTGGGAAGCATAACACCAGAATTAAGTTGGTCTGCCAGATAAGAAGCATCACAATTGTCACTAAGGTGGTGCTCACCATCATGACACCAACTTCAGCTATGCCTGCAATATAAATTTGAATTGCATCAGCGGATTATAGTGTTGTTAGTGGTGAGTGGTAGCTAAATTCCCAACTCATTATAAGGCATAATTAGTGGTCAAGGATTTGAATGTCCCTAGCATAGCTCAAATGTCAGAGCAACAATTTTAGCAGCAGGGAAAGCACTTGCCACCAGCAACTTCATAAACTTCACTCAGTAATACAAGCAATGCACAGTCACAAGTCGATGCTGTACAGGAAAGTTTTGGAGCTCAAATACAAAAAGAAAGAAGTTTAGGTTATCATTTGAAACTATGATAAGTGGTGCAATTTGCTGTTTCAATTATCATATGATGCTGTTACCAGACGATGGTGTAATTTGCATAAGTAAATCAGCTCTACTGTGAAAAGATTAAGGTGCTCCAAATTTTTTAGCATAAAATTATTTAAAACCTAAAATATCTTTTGAAAGCACCCAAAAGTAATATATAAATAAGTAGATTTGAAAAAAAAGGATATTCCAAGAGGAGGATACTTAACCATATGCATTGGCAATATCTGTAGTACTCTGGAAAACAGAAACTACAATGATGCACATGATCATTAAAAACCAATTGATTACGGGGATGTAAATTTGACCCATCAGCTTCTTTGAGGTGTGAACTATCTTCATCCTTGGGAAGCATCCAAGTGCCATTGATTGCTTGACACATGAAAATGTAGCAGAAATCATTGCTTGGCTGGCAATCATGGCAGCAAATGTGGCTATCACAAAGACCGGCCAGAAAAGACTATCTGTTTGATCCAAAAGTAGAAACTGAGTGTGTCAAAATGAGAACTTAATTTATGTTATTTCTATTTATGATCAGAAACAACTGAAATTGGACGGCAAAGCTCACCTGGCACAGAATCATAGAATATTCTTCCAGCAGAATTAGGGTATTTCATGAGATATGCAGCTTGGCCCAAATATGCTAAGAGGAGACAAGGGAATACAAGGCAAGTAAAAGCAATCTGTACAAACAATGTACAATTATTACAGTAAGCTCTTAATAAACAATGTAGAATTATTAAATAAAGCTCTTGATAAAGAAAATCCATAGAAAACAGGGCTGAGATTTAATGTGGGAACAAAACCTGTATGGATAGTACTGAGAAATGGCCCAGATCAGCAAACATTGCTTCAGCTCCTGAAAGAACATATAAAACAAATTATAGAATTAAACAAGGGCCTTTTCTAAGATTATGTAGGCAACCTCAATTTTCTAAAAAGACGCTTCTTCTTATCAAATTTCAAAAGAAGAATGAAGCTATAACATTCATACTCAATAATGGATTTAACAAAACCTGTGAATGATTCCTGCAAAAGTGGGTCTAGATAGAGCCCCTGTCATGCATAACTATCATATTTCAGTTATACCCTAGAAACAACATAAATAAAATAGGGGTAATAACCATTAAAATCATAAAATAGTCTAGCCTACCCATGTTGCCCGCTGATTATCTTAGGAAAATCTGTACAAGCTTGACTAGTAAACTAGTACAGAAGATATCAAGTAATATCATCAATCCACCAACAGTAACAAGCTTTAAAAGAAAATATACCCGTAATGCACAGCACGCAACCACCAAGAGCTGACCAAGCATCTTTGCTGTTCTTCTTGAAAAAGAGATAGATATAAACTGGATTGAATGCCCTTATGACAGTAAAATCATACTTCGCTAGGTTGTAAAGTCCAATAGATCCCAGCGAGAAGAACCACAAAGCAAGTATAGGAGCAAACATGAAACCCACTTTACCAGTCCCAAACCGCTGTATGCTGAACAATCCCAGAAGGAGTACGATTGAAACAAGAACAACAACATCTGCACATATAGTAATCTTGTTAAAGGTGATCTTTTTAAAATGTTATCGATTTTTCAAGAGCCATACATGATAGCTGAAGATGTTGACAACCTACATCAACAAGATAACTGTTATCAAACATTACAGTCCAAGTAATACAAGGTAAAAGTAGAATGCTAGACTATTTATATTATTTAGCAGGTTCACAATTTTAGAACTGTAAATGCCCTAATTATATGGATGGGCACCATGTTAATATTGTAGTAGTTCATACAACAATTGCTATCCTTGAAGTTATACTCATACATGCATACTTATTGGTTCACCAAATAAGCACGTCAGTATCACATCTAACCACCAAGGCATCATATACAAAGGAAACAAACACTGAAATCATACAGTTAGCTACTATTAAATTCGTATCTGCCATAAATTACTGCTTTCAGTGTATTTATTTCTTTGATTTTATTATTTTTTGATGTGGGAGTTGTAAAGTGCTCTTGGTTGATCTCGCCAATCAAAAAGACCATAAAAGCCCCTAGTTCAGTTGAAAGAAAGACAGATTACACACTTGTACCAATTCCTTGTATTTCACCCCGTAGACCACTCACGGCGGACATCACTGCACAATAGAAAGGAAAAAAAAATCTTAAGCTACTGCAATGTTGGTCAATTTATATTAAAATACATCTCATATCTAAAAACTGATGCATATTAATCAGGAGAGGTATCGACCTTCGCAGGCATTCCAATATAAAAGGAAAACAATAGAGGACATAAAACTTCCAATAACTAACTAAATTAAGTAAAGAAAGATACGTCCAAATTAAACTGAGGTGCTTGATTAAGTCAGCAGGGCCCATAAAGAGGAAGAAAAAACAATTAATGAAATGATCATATGCATGAGAATGTGGATGTTTCTTTCATAAGTATATGATTTCACATCTGCAGAGGTCAGCTCCACCCCTTCTAAAAGTGTATGCACTCCTTATCATGTAAAGTGAAAGATATCTGTCAAATGAAGATAACTCAGGGCCATTTCAAGCATGAAAAGCCAACAGATGGCTCAGAACAAACACTAACAACATCATTAACCGTCATATTCCAAAGATTGAAACATTTCTTCAATCTAAAATACAAGATACAGGTAAGAATGCATATTTGTACCTAAATTCACATTACTCAGTATGTTGGGAAGCCAAGGAGAGTCTCTGGAAAATTACATAAGAACACAGATCAAGCAGAAAGACATAGGAGAGGAGGGAAAGGGAGGTACAAGGGGGGTTCATATCATATAAACAGTATGCACTCTAAGGTCAAAAGAACGCTAGCCAGAGGCTTAAATTTAAATCCCTCACTATCATCACAAAGACAAGTAATGTACTAATTTGCATTGAACATGGAATGATAAGGTTAAGGAGCTCAGGAAATCTCAAGATTTAATCTAATCCCAGAAATGGAAGTCAAACCATAAATATAATACCCCAAATTTATAAGCTACATGTAGCTAAGAATCAAATGATCGATAAAACCAAATATTATTGCAATTACAAGACATTTAACCTTCTAAGTATTAATTAGATACAAGATACAAATCTATGTACCAGAAATTGCAGGGGTAAGAATTCCATCTCCTATAATCATGGAAGTTCCCATCAGAACCAAAAGCAATAAAAGGGTTTTCAAGGAAGATCTTCTTTCCAAAGTCTCCTTTATATTTAAAGCCCTTTCCAATTCTGGGGTAGGCAGCTTAAGCTTAAAACTGGATATTTGCTCATCAGCTGTCTGACGATTTGGTAGCATACTGACCTTGGCGTACCTGCAAATCAGCGAGTACAAAGCAAATGTTCCTCCTGAAATTGGAATTACTCATTTGTTATCAAAAGCATGATTAACAAGATAATCAGCAGATAATGCAGGAACAAAATCACTACAACAAGAAGCTCTTACCTTCTCCATTATCATTGGCTTTGAGCACCACAAAAACATATTTTGCTAAAGGAATGAAGGTAATTGTGTACATCACTACTGATAAGGCCCCCAAGATATCGACTTCTGACTCAATGGGCACTTTGCTGAATACATCACTGAAGACATATAAAGGGCTTGTGCCCATGTCACCATACACTACACCGAGTGTTTGAAACGCTAAAGTAATAATGTTCCAAACTGAAGAATCCTGTCCCATTCAAGTACAATAGTTTAGAAACAGGAAAGATGTATTCTAATTGGCAAGTGAACCCTATTATTACTAGGACCAAGCAAAACAACCTCTGGCCACATATTTGAAATGAGTTGGGAGTACACACATGAACATATGAATATCTAAATACAAGGCATCGGTATAGTTCAACTGCCTAAAACAACCAATAATGGAGATTGTAGTCCACTATACAAAGTCATAAACTCGGCAACCTGTGCATGCTCCGTCAGATTGACTGGTCATGCTTAAGCTGATAAACCCTCTTAGATGTCTTCCAAAACACAAAATATGGTTGGCACAGAATACACATCACAAAGCAACTACTTAGTCCATGTTTGCTATATTTTCAGAAATAACCTTTGTCCGTTGTACACTCCCAACAACAGACAAAAAACACTTTCTAGTAGTATAAAAACAGAATCTGGAAAACAAATTCGTTCCAAAGACTTGGTTAATTCCATTCACTTCTTTAAAATCCGAGTACTGTAACTTTATCAATCACAAGTTTTACCAAATATCATAAAAAATTAGTATTGCATATGAAATAAGGAAAAGATATTCAGACAAGTGATAAAAAGCTTACTACCTTGGAGTGGTGGCCATGCACATTAGCAATCTCCATGGCTTCAACATCCAAAGAATCCAGTCTGTTGGGCCTCTTCACAAGGCGCCTCCGCATGGATCCATAACCATCTCCTGATCCACCCTCTGGCTGCAGCAAAGACCAAGGTGGTGAATCTGAATCAACTTCACTACCATCAACCCATCTCGACTCACCACCACTGTTACAACCCAACAATCTCACACTACCCTCTTCAATCTTATCTTCTTCTTCCATCTTCCTTCAAGAACAAAACCCTTCTGGTCAACTGCAACTTCCCACTTCTCTGTCAGGAGAACACTCCAAAATCTCCGAACTTTTCGTATTACAACATTTCTATCCTGTCCAACATGGTAAGAAAGTCAATTATGGTCGATAATTTCGCAACCAAATTGAATCAAATAAAATTGCATGCGGATGTAGCCACTGAACTTATTACAAAACGGAACCACTTTAACCATACAGACAGGAATGATTAATGTCAGGAAGATAAAATAAAAAAACCAAGAAGAACGCAATAATCAAACAGACAAATATCTTCCTTTCATTACAATTTAATCTCTAATTTTGATAGATATGAATTAATTAATATTTAAACATAATTAGTAAAATAAAGTGGGCCTTCGTTGATGGGGAATGGGCAATGGGTCCATGGATTCAATCACCAAGCAGGGGATTTTGTTTTGACCGAAGTAATTATTCGCACCCAATGTTTCCTGACAAGATTCAACCCTATCATAATTTTTAAAAACTTAAATACACATCCCTTGATTATTTTCATCTACTTCTTTCAATATTTTTAGTAAAGTGATTAAATTACCCCCTATAAAAATAAAAATAATACAAATATAATTTAATATTTAAATAAAAATATAAAAATTTCAAAAACTAAGAGGCTAGTGGTGCATGGGTCAACCAAATTGGTCTCCTCTTTTTTTAGTGGAGACAACTAGGTCTAGTCATCCCTATTATCAATCATAGTCGAAAATGACTGTTAGGACTAAGTCGACCTTTTTTTTACTATTCCTAATCATGGTTGATGGCGATGGTAGCCAAATATTAGAATAAAAGGTAACCAAATCTGACCATCTTTATTGCCTTATAAATCAAAATGCTATTTGTAACAAATCAAGTTAAGAATGATCATTTTAGGTTGAAAATCGATGAGAAAAGTGAGATTACATGATAAAAAATTGAGTTGAAAGTACGTAAGGAAAAAATAGTTATTTAAGGTTTCTTATGGCTTGTACATGTGTCATCTTAGGAGATTGGCACATGTACAACATAAAAAGATGCAAAATTTTAGAATTTCTATCACATATGACTATACATCTTATAGACACACGATCGTGCATGTAGCTAGTTTTGGCGTAGTTATAGAAAACATCTTTAGTTGTTTTCTTTCATATATTTTCACCTTAAATTTTGTGTTTATCTAAGAGAGAATCAAAGAGTTGGAACTTGAACTAGAGAGAAAGTATAAGCTAGAGAATGATTGAACATGTGATGATGTTTAACTATGTTTATATGATTGAATAACATGGAAATATGGTGAGTTCATGTGGTTATTAAGGATTTAAAAAAGTTTTGTTGGTTAGAAACATGCTTAGGATGTTATAAGCTTTGATTTGATGATTTGAGGGTTTTTAATGGGTATGATGATAAAATTGATGTTAATAGATAAAGATACTATACGTGAAAAGATTATTTTGATCATATATTGTTGATTGAATGAGTTTGATTGTGTTTGAGTGGGGTTATACATGGATCCTTGGTTATTGGCCGAGATTTTGTAGAAGTAAAGCACAATACAGGCCTATGCATTTGATAACGTGTATGACTGTGTGGTTGTATTCTACAACCTCATGTTGTGTATGCACATATATGGATGAAGTAGAAGTGATGTTGCCTTGTTGGTGACACGACTATTTGATGTTGGGTCACGATAGTGTGTAACACATGACCATGTGACCGTAGGGTGCATGACTGTGCAATATATAATTTATGAAATAATAATTAGAAATTTATTTAATTTTATCAAGAACCTAAGTAAGGTTTCAAGTAAGAAAATTATGAGAAGATTTATTCAGATTCAAGAGAAAATAAATTATGAACATAATAAGAAGGAAAACAATAAAAAACTTTCATGCATGAGAAGCATCACTTAACATGACATGTTAAAGTGATAAGTTTTAAAAGGATCAAATGATTTACATTTATAACTTTTTATGTATAAAGTTCGATGTTTCGAATATTTTTAAGAGTGAATATGAAAAGACACTTGTGGGTTCGTACGTTCGTTAGAAAGAGAACTAATGCCTATTAGAGAGGATAAAATCATAGACCAAACTTGTTAGAGATAATGTTAGTCATGCATTAGTTGAACTCACATGACTTAAGTACCAAATCCTTATATTTATTAGTCTGATCAGTATGAATGTTTTAAAAAAGGATTTATATGTATGATTCATATGAAAGAAAGATTCAAAATAAGCTTTATGATGAGATTTTCATATAGAATATGAGATTCTCAAGAAAATATTTTAAGAAATCAAGCCTTTAAGGCTAAGTTATGAATTTCAATATGTTTATATCATGACATACATGACGTGACCTGATTAAGAGAAAAGCTAATACAAAGGCAATAAGACCGAGATTTGATTTATTTGCTGAGCGAAAGACATAATAATTAGAAACAATATAACAATAAAAAGTTTTTTTTTTTTAGCACTTAACCTTGTCATGGATTCCATTGTTCAAAAAAGAATTTGTAGAATTCTTTTTTTAATAGAATTTTTAGAATACGATTAAAGTTCATAAGAAGGCTTGTATCTATTAAACTTGTATGGATCTAGCTATCTATATATACATTGTTTCTCTTTATTACACAGGTAAAGATTATAAGAGAAGAAAAAAGATACAAAGCACAATAAGACACTAATGTTAAAGGATAGGAATATGCATGTGTGTAAGGTTAAGAAATGCTTACTAAGTAACTTGTCATTCATTCCCTAATTTTCTTTCCTTGTAGGTCATATTTTTGTTGCTAAGATGGACTATAAGACGATTATGGATGGGATGTTTTTTTTTAATTATGTTATTACTCGTATAAATGTTATGACATAGTATCATATTTTACTCATATAATATGTACAATTTATATGTACATTTTGTACAGTATACTTTATGCTTTAGATACTATTATGAATAATAATGTATGATGTTATTTTAGTTTATTATGTTTTAAGCTTTTGTGAAGTGAATAGGTTTAGGTAATTATGTTGTGATACCACTATATATATATATATATATATATATATATATATATATATATATATATATATATATATATGTATATGTATATATATATATATATGTATGTATATACACGTAGTAGTGTCACATTTGTTGGTATCATGGACCGTATTTTCAAAACATATTATGAAAAGGTGATTTTTCAAGTGTTTTAAGAGAAGAATGTTTTTTCAAAGTGTATTATTTTCAAAAATTGCATGAGTCTAAAGTCAACATATCTTGACACCCAGTGCTCGTAATAGCCCTCAGTGTAAGTATATTAGTATGTTATTCAATAAGATTTTAATATTCTAACCCTTGGTTTAATAAAATGATAGATATGAGGACCCCATTGTCTAGATTTATTGAAGCCAAAATAGTGTTTCAACTAGACCTATGAGTAAGAGAATGGTCATAAGCTACGTAGGTGTCTCTAAATGTGAACAATATGAGAGAGCTAATTTGAAAGCCATAAAGGATGGTTTAAAAGAGTCAGAGAGAAATGACTATTAGGAGTTGGTGAGAGATGGTTATCAAAAGTCGGTAAGAGGTGGTTATCAGGAGCCAATGAAATGGTTCTAAAAGCTTATGTTGGATTGATGTTTGAGGTTGAGTTTTAAGGCAAAAAGTAAGAATGTTAGAGGAAGAGAGATATTACATTCTATTTATGATTTATCAGAAGTCCATCAGCCATCAAAATTTAATGGTTTTAGAGACTTAAAAATGTCGAAGAGTGGATAAAGGTAATTGAGAGTAATTTAGGGTTGTTTAGTATGTTTGTTAAAAAGAAAGTTAGATATGCGATTTATAAGTTAGAGGTGATATAAGGGTGTGGTAAAAACCTTGTAAAAATATCTATCAATGAGGAAAAACTAAGCTAGAAAGAGTTTAAGCAGATGTTCAATGATGAGTATCACAGTGCTAACAAGATGAATGCAAGAGCCCAAAAGTTTATTGAGTTTAATTAAGGGACCAATTCAATGAAGGAGTATCCTACCAAAATCAATAGCTAGTATAGAGATGGGTAGAGTGTAAAAGTTTGTGCATGGTTTATATCCAACTATTATTATAGATATGATGATAAGAACTATTCTTCCTCAATGGTACAGTGAGACTTTAGGGAAAACTTTGAGATTAGAGGTCTATTTGAAGAGGACAGATATGTTTTCTAGGCCAAAGAGAGGTGAAGATAAGGGTAAGAGACCTATCTAACCTAAAAAGTATTTTAATAGAGGCAAGAAGTAGAGAGTGAAGTTACCAGCTTATGTTAAGTATGGCAAGAGACATAAAGTTAAGTGTTTTATTGGGTAGAATGTTTATTTCAAGAGTTGCGAGTCAAGTCATTAGATTTTAAAGTGTCATACCAAAGGTGGTTTTAGTAAATCTAGACAAGGTAAAGCCTAAGTCTATACTATGTGTTAAGAGCAAGATGAGGCCAATCCACTTGCAATGACTAGTCAGTTATCTTTTCATGATACTATATTATTTGTGCTAGTTAATTGTAGTATCGTAGACTACTTTATTGCTAAGAGAGTTATAGATAAACTAGGTTTGATTCCTAGTATGGTAGATTAGAGTATCTATATGAAGTTTTCTAATAATGGTATAGTAGTAAATGATAGAATGTTAATAGATCAAGAAGTAGTGATTTAAGGTAGATATATGAGGGTAGATTTAATTATTATAGAGTTGACAAATTTTGATATGATTTTAGGTATAAATTTCTTAGGTAGATATGGAGTAGAGATTGATTGTAAAACGAGAAAAGTTAGATTCCAGCTAGGTAATGATCAATTTATGTTTGAAGAGTGTCTTATTCAGAGTATGATTATCTTATGTGTTAAGGTGAGAAGAATGCTAAGTAAGGGTTGTGTAAGCTACTTAGCTAATGTAGTTTGTAAGAGTCGATATAGGTTAAGTATTAATAAGATACTTATTATAAAAGAGTTTATTGATGTTTTTCTAAAAGATTTGCTTGTGTTAGCTTTTCAGAGAGAGTTAGATTTTAGTATTGAGTTGGTTCTTGATACGACTTTTATTTCTAAGACTCTGTATCAAATGATTCTAGTTAAGCTTTAGGAGTTGAAAAAGTAGTTGCAAGAGTTGATAGATAAGAGATTCATTAGACTTAGTTATTCACCTTAAAGTACTTATATCTTTTTTGTTAAGAAAAAAGATGGGTCGATGAAATGTATATAAACTATAGAAAGTTGAATAAGGTGACTGTAAAGAACAAATACACTTTGCTTAGGATCATGTGAGGTCTGGGTATCATCTAAATAAACTTAGAGAGAGGTGGGAGGGGTTAATAGGTTATTCTAAAACTTTTCGAAACTTTAAACTTTTTCCTACTTACAAAACAATCAACTAAATAAGTAATATATCAAATTAAATCAATTAACGAAATTAAGCAATTAACAATATAAAGCACAATAAATATAAAATAGAGGGATAATAGAAAGGAAATGCTCAGCCAATTTAGAGTGGTTTGAAGCTTCTCCATAAGCCTCTTAGACCCATTACTTTAAGAAACCCCGCTTAAGGATTTTTCTCTAGTAATTTCAATCACCAAAAAATTATAATAGTTTTTTGGTCCAAGAGATTTTGCTTTTATACACTAATTTTGATATGAAGAATTATGCATTTAACATAGTTTCACAAGATTCTGCCTTACACTAGTTTCAAAAAAATAAAATTTGCCTTACAAGGCTAATACAAAGATAAATTCACAATGTTTCTCTTAAAATGTATACAATGTGATTTTAGTAAGAGAAAGTGGAGAAAAGATCTAGAGAATAAAAAGATGAAAGTATTGATGTGAATTGGAGCCCTAAATCTCTCTTCAATGGTGAACAAATAGCATTCAAATGATGGTTCAAAAATCCAACAATAAATAAGCTCCTGAACCATGCAATATCAAGCAAATTTCCCACCTAAAACTAAGATTCATGCAACTCCAATCTATCATCACTTCAAGCAATCTTCACGACCATCAAACATGAACTAAAATTAGCAAGAAAACAAACCTCAAGTATAAAGAAAATTCTCCACCAACTTGAGGGTGATCCAAGCATAAAGATTTCTTGCACACAAGCTTAAAGGAAGGCTCCACCCACTTGATGCAAGAATCACCAACTTGAATCTCTACCACCAACTTCCTTCTTGCAATGGAAATTGGATAAAGGATTGATACTTGGTTCCTAAGAACACCAAGTTCTACGAACACAAGGAAGGAAAGCTAAAGCTTTCAAATTTTCATTAATTCATCAAAAAGTCCTTTACAATAATTTTGGATTGCCTTTTATAGGCATGATACAAACCATGGTTAAAGTCTAACTAACCCTAGTTAACTTAAACACCACTTAAATTAAATAAAAGAAAACACAAAAGAGACAAATTACATAAGTTCCCTAAATCTAATTACATTTAAAACTAAAGAAAGAAATACATGTTTGATCATAACCCCTTGGTTGGCTTGGCTTGACTTCTCCTTTTGTCTTTGAACTTGTTGTGTAGCCACTTTATGATTTTGGACTCCTTGGAGGGACATGAATGAATGTTAGAATGCATGAGCTTCATAAAGTCACATTGCTTGAATTTGATCTCATTCATCTTGCCTTTATAATATGTGTGGAAATTACTCCTAGTAGGCTCACATGTGTGGTTGTTTTGGACCATGGAATTCTTTCTCTGAATTTCCTCTACTCTTGAATGTTTCCCATGATCATGAAGAAGTGTTGGTGAAGTGAAATTCATATCAAGTATTAGTCTAATTCTCTAGCTCTTTATTCCTTTAAATCAATTGCTTTATATAGGAGATGAGAAATATAACCATCGTTGTAAGACCCGCCGCCACGAGTACCCCTGCTGCTGAACACTACTGGGAGCTTTTATTAATAAACTGAAAACTCGGGTACCCGCGATGGGAATCCTACGGAAATAAAATCTGGAACTATACAACTGTGCACATGCGGAAGCGAAACTGAATATACATCAACTGGAATATACATATTGTTCTGTACAATGGGCCCACTGGCCTTTTTACATATACATATACTGTTTTTGTACATCTGGATACATACAAAAGGTACATATGACCACACAGGTCCAAAACTGAAAACTGTACAACTGCGATCGGGGTGTGTGTGCGTGCCCTCTCCGTCAGCCTCGATCCAACCGCTTATTGGGACCAGCACGAAAACCTGAAATGATGGAAGAAGGAGGGGGATGAGTGATAAAGATCACCCAGTAAGTGCTCCTTACTTCCCTCAAACCCAAGCAAGCACAAACAAATCACAATAATCATACATACCTGGGCCTCGACCCTAATCATACATCTATGCGCTTGTTGGAATCTGAAAACTGTTATCTGAATCTTATTCAATTACTATTATCATATGTATCCATGTCATGATGTGTATGTCATGTCATGCTAACTGAAAACACTGGATGCATGCATCTGAATACTGAATACTGAATGTACTCGAAGGTACCTGCTGTGCTGATCAAACTTGTGAATACAGGGATTCGGCATCCTGGCCATGTGGGTTGAACATTCTAGCTACTGGCTAGAAAGCTGCTGAATATACTGCTACCCGATCTGACTGGTGCCAGATGGTGAAACTGAATTTACTGCTGATCATTCTGACTGGTGTCAGAGAACTGAATCTGAAATACTGTTGAGCATTTTTGACTGGTGTCAGAAAGCTGAATCCCACAGATGCCCCCTCGTATTCACCCTATACTCTTCCCCATACATCAGGTTCTGAATACTGAATACTATTGAATTCGGATCCCATGATCCTCTCTGAAACTACATGTCATGTCATGATATGCACATGCAGCTTATTATCTGTATACATGCTCATCGGGTGCTTATCTGAAGCAATTTAGCCATTTATCTGAATTCCCATGCTTAATTAACAAATAAATAATCATTTTTCTGGAAATCAGCTAGGGCACGCGCGTGCAGGAAGAGTGCACGGGCGTGCATGGGTAACACATGGGCGTGCAAGTCTAAGGCGCATGGGCGTGAGCCCAGACGCACGGGATCGTGCGCTAGTCGTGCGCTAGTCGTGTGCCTGGTCGTGCAAGCTACTGGAATTTACTATTCACCTTCACTGAAAATGCTTACGTACGGGCGTGCTCCCCAGGGTGCACGGGCGTGCGTCTGGAAATCTTACCGTGCACACAGCGTGAGCACGGGCGTGCATCTGGAAAAACAAAGGCCCACAGCCGTGCCATGCAGGTGCACGGCCGTGCGTCTTGTTCTTCAACAAGAGCACCGCCTGGAAATCGCACGAAAAAGCCAACCAAATCACGCTCATTCATCAATTCACTTCAATAACGCATTCTCAGCACATCAAACATCACAATCCAAGCTTCACATGCAACATGCACTCATTCATCACAAATTTACCATGGAAACTTCTTGATTCTCTCACTAAAGCATGCACATAACACATGCATGCTTCAAGGGTGAAAATTCATCACCAAGATCAACATGCACAGCCATTTAAGCATTCCAAACAATCATCAACATGCCATGAACTCATCCATGGCATCAAAGTTCACAAAGCAAGCCGGGAAACTCAAGAAAAGGTAAGTGAGCACTTACCTCGCTCCATGCTTCTGGAAACAACTTCAATCAACTAATCTCTTCGCTCTCTAACCGGATCGGGAGCAATTGGCTGCTGAATCTCCTCTCTAGGAACGGGAGGGAACTGCTGAAATGAAGAGAGAATTGGTTCAAGTGAAATTGGGTGAGAAAAGAAACTAAGTCTCACGGCTCACACTTATATACTATGCCACGCACGGTCGTGCATCAATGATGCACGGGCGTGCATAAGGGAAAATAAGCTTCACTTATTTCCCGTGCATTCGTACGATCGAATCCTTCCGAAAAGATTTGTACGAAGGCCACACAGCTCTGGAAACTTACTAACTCACCCCTGAACTCTGCTAGACTCCCAATCTTCCTCTGAATCCCATTTCTAACCTCGAAACTCTTCCCCTAAGGGCTTTTCTAACCTGGGATGCTACAATCGTAGTTGATTTGAGAGTTGTTGGAAAATTTCTGGGCAAATGCATAATTATGTGCTTATGTTGTATGATCGTGCTCTCTTCGATAAATACAGTCTAATGGTTGAATTTCTCCTATCGTGCGAACTCTGTATGAATGTGTGCTCTACACATATAGTTGTGTGTCTTGACATCTTCAGTGCTTTAGTATTCCAAAAGCCCACACAGTCTTGTGCATAACACTCACACGATCACCATAGGATCAAGTTTTCGAAGTTATATGGTTGTGTGAACTTTTCTACATGGGCATATACCTAGTGAAGTCTATTTATACACGAGCATGACTAGGCTTGCATAGAAGACTCTGATGGTGTGTCCTCATGTTGTGACATATTGTGTGCTCAAAAATCATATGGTTGTGCATCCTTACTTATTGATCCATAGACACTTACATGACTTAACCAAGACATGTGTTTCCCTTATGAGGCACATATACGCCAAACAAATCCTACAAAATTAAAACTCTTTGTCCTTTTTTATCATGGATCAATATATGTAAGGACTGGTTAAATATGTTAACCTAAGTTTTGCATCATATCAAAATACACAAGGGTCCAACAATCTCTCCCTTTTTGATTAATAACAAAACTTATGTTAAAATGCAATAAGCATAATAACATAATCATCAAAAAAATTTTAAGCACACCAACAAAATTGTTTAGAAAAAAATTATGTCATTTTAATATATCCCACATATTCTCTCCCTTTTTGCTAAAAATCAAAAAGGTATGTTTAAAATTTCAATTAAAACACAAAAATAATTTTTCTACCCCTTATTAAGCTTATTTTCTCAAATAAAACATAATTCAAAAATGTTTCTTCCTCTTTCAAATATACTCTAACTCCCATTTTTTTATAACTTTTTTAACTCCTATTTTTTAAAACTTTTAAACTCCATTTTTTTAAACACAATATTAACGCAAGGGTACTCCTCTTCATGTAAGCTTGCACAAACAATCAAGGAGTATCCAATTTTTATTTCTCCCCCTTTGTATATGAATAACTTCAATAAGCACAACATTTTCATGTATAAAATATGATAATTTAAACATTTAGGGGAAATGTGTGCAAAAAAATTTAAGAATTCAAAATTCTAGGAAAATTTTATAGTCTTTGTCAAGTATGGTCATGTATACCACATGCACGGTTGTGTATATTTGATTATAGGACATGCATGGTCATGTGTCATTTAAGCATGGTCTCGTGACTGAGGAAATGATGTATGCACGATCGTGTAGCAAATGTACATGGTCATGTATGACTAATAAACCTAAAAAATCTATAAAAAATTGTAATTTTGACACAGGTGTCTAATATCATTTAAAATACAATTTACATATTTAAAACCAATTTTGCAAATTTTGGGAAATAAAACCTTTTATGCATAACATTTGATTAAAGCACTACAAATATAACAAATTTTGTATATTTTGATCATGCAGGCCGGAGGTAAGGGGACCAATAATGTTTGAATTCATGTCATTTGATATCAAAATAATCAAACTTGATCCTATTTGACATGAATTCTAAATTTTCCAATATTGTAATGCAAACAAATATATACATAACTAACTTGCATTCAATTTTAACCCAATCATAACAAACAGTTATATATCTATTCAAATCTAACCATAACATGACATCATCATCATCAACAAAGTATAATCAAACAAAATATGTAAATTACTTAATTGAATTAATGATTATTCTACACTAAATCTTCGTCTTTTCTTTTTGGTGTAAAAGCGTAGGGAAACTCTTTCTTCTTCCTCGAGTCCTCCCCATTCCATGCAATAAGTGCTTTTTCCACCCAAGGGCATTCTTGTCGATAATGCCCTTCATTTTTGCACTCATAACAAGTTACTACATTTTCTTTTTTCTTCTTCATCTTTTTAGATAAAAATTTGCTGAATTTCTTTAAGAGCATTTTCAAATCTTTTTCTTCCATTGAGCTCTCTTCTTTTTCGGTGAAGAGCATATCGCCTTCACTTAAACTCGCCTCAACTTTGAGTGCTACGTTTTTTTTTCTTCCTCCTCTCTTTTGAGTATCCACTTCATTTCATAAGTTAGGTGACTCCCATCTTGGACTCCTTCACTTGGTTTGTTTTTTCATGCATTGTTTGGAGGATAGTCCAAACTTTATTTGCTATTTCACAAGAAGGTACACGTTCAAATTCTATAGAGTTTAAAACACAAAATAGTAAATTCAATGTCTAGAATTTAAACATATTATCTTCTCATCACTTTCATCAAAGTCATTTTCATCTTTGGGTAAGATTGTTCTAAGGTCTATGAGGATTAGATCACTTTTTTCAATTAATTTCTAAAGTTTATAGTCAATGGATTGAACATGAAATTTCATCTTAATTTTCCATTGACCATAATTTTCACTACAAAATAAAGATAATCTAATCGAACTTTGCCCCTTTTTAAAAACTGGTTTTGTAAAAAGATTTGCCATAAAAAAATTTGTTCTTTGAACAATTAAAATTGTTTGATTTTGAAAAACAAGAGTCCAAGCTTTGATACTAATTGTTGAACCCCAAATATGATGTCAAATAAACCTAGAGGAGGGGAGGGGTGAATATGTTTTTCTAAAACTTTTTAAAACTTAAAACTTTTTTCTATCTAGAGAACAATCAACCAAACAAGTAGTATATCAAATTAAATCAATCAACAAAATTAGCCAAGTAATCATAAATCATAATAAATATAAAGTAGGAAAGATAAGAGAAAAGAAATGCTCAGTTGATTTAGAGTGATTCAAAGCTTCTTTACAAGCGTCTTACGTCCACTACTTCAAGCAACCTCGTATGAAGATTTCTTTCAGTAATTCCATCACCCAGAAATTACAATATTTTTTTTGTTCAAAGAATTTTGCCTTTATACACTACTTCTATTACAAAGGATTATACCCTTAACGGAGTTTCATGAGATTTTTCCCTACACTAGTTTTACAAGATTGTGCCTTTTAGTTTTCAAAACACAAAGAATGAAATTTGCCTCACAAGGGTGATACAAAGATAGGCTTACAAGGTTTCTCTCAAAACGTGTATAATGTGATTTTAGTAAGAGAAAGTGGAGAAGAGATCTTGAGAATAGAAACATGAAAATGTTAGCCTAATTCTCTAACTTTTTATTCCTTTAAATTAGCTGCTTGATAAATATTCCATTATAGTTGATTTGAGAGTTGTTCGAAAATTTCTAGGTGGATGCACGATCATGCTCCTTTCAATAAGTGCAACCCAATGATCAAATTTCTTTTAACGTGCAAACCTTACATGGGCATGTGCTTCATACAAATGGTCGTGTGTCTTCACATCTTCTATGCTTTAGAATTCCAAAAGACTACACAACTTTACACATGATACTCATACAATTACCACACAATCAAGTTTTCCTAGTTGCACAATCATGTGAACTTTTTTATATAAGCGTATACCTAATGAAGTTTATTTATACATAAGCATGATTGGGTACGCATGAGAGACTTTGGCGGTGCATCCTCATTTTATGATACATAGTTATGTACCCAAAAATCACACGATCATGCGTTTTTGCTTATTGATGCATAAACACTTTACACGACTTAATCAAGGTATGTGTTCCCCTTATGAGACACACACGGTCGCACGACTTGGTCATATATAGTTGTGCATTAGGCAAATCTTGCAAAATTAAAACATTTGGTCCTCTTTGTCATGGATCAATACATGTAAGGAACGGTTATATATTTTAACCTAAATTTTACATCATATCAAAATACACAGTGGTCCAACAATCTCCCCTTTTTTTATTGATGACAAAACTTATATTAAAATGTAATAAGCATAATAACATAATCATAAAAAAAATTGTTCAAAAAAAATTATTCATTTTAACATACCCTACATGTTCTCTCCATTTTTTTTATAAATAAAAATAGTATGTTAAAAATTTCAGTTAAAACATAGAAAAAAATTTTTCTCTTCCTTATTAAAATAATTTTATCAAATAATGCATCATTCAAAATTGTTTCTCCCCTTTTCAAATATATTTGGACTCCCCCATTTTAAAAAATTTTTAAGGTCCCTTTTTTTAAACACAATATTAACATAATATTTGATCCTATTTGACATGATCCTATTTGACAAGGTACTCATTCTCATATAAACATGCATAACAATGTTTGAATTCATGTCATTTGCAGTCATAATGATCATACTTGATCCTATTTGACATGAATTCTAAATTTGCCAATGTTGCAATGCAAACACATATATACACAACTAACTTGCATTTAATTTTAATCCAATTATGCAATCATAACAAGTAGCTATATATCTATTCAATCCAACCACAACATAACATCATCATCATTAAGCAAGTACAATCAAACAAAGTAAGTATATAAATTACTTGAATTGATTAAGGAGACTTATTCTTCTTTCTTATTGTTTAAGTCCTCCCTACTCCAAGTAGCAAGTGCTTTTTATTTGATCTTTTTTTCTTCACCCAAGGGCATTCTTATTAATAATGCCCTTCCTTTTTGCACTCATAACAAGTTACTACCTTTTCCTTTTTCTTCTTCTTTTTTCTTGGATAGGAACTTGTTGAATTTCTTTGAGAGTATTTTCAAATCTTCTTCATCCATCAAACGCTTTTCTCTTTGGTTGAGGACATATCGTCTTTACTTGAACTTGCCTAAACTTTGTGTTTTATGTTCTTCTTCTTTTTTTCTCCTTTATCTCGGGCATCCACTTCATTTCATTAGTTAAGTGGCTTTTAATTAATTCATCTATGCCTATAGTGGTTGAGTCCTTTGACTTCTCAATTACTATCACCTTTATGCTTTAAGCCTTTGGTAATGATCTGAAGATCTTTTTGACTAATTTGATGATTTTGAATTTCTTTTTCAATCCTCTTAAGTTATTTACTAAATTTGAAAAACTATTGGTACATCTCTGTTATGTTCTCTTCCTTTTTCATTTCAGAAAGTTCGTACTCCTGTTAGACTCTTTTACTTGGCTTATTCCTTTATGTATTGTTTGGAGGATAATCCAAGCTTTATTTGATGTTTCACAAGAAGACATATGGTTGAATTTCATATAGTTTAAAGCACAAAAAAAAAAAAAAAAATTTAATGCTTAAGAATTTAAACACATCATCGTCTCATCGGTTTCATCAAAGTTATTTTCATCCTTGAGAAAGTTTGTTCTAGGGTTTATGGGGATTAGATCCCCTTTTTCAATTACTTCCAAAGTTCATAGTTAATGAACTAAACATGAAATTTCATCTTAATTATCCTTTGACTATAATTTTCATCACAAAATAAAGGTGGTCTAATTGAACTTTGCCCTTCTTCGAAAATCGGTTTTGTAAAAAGATTTGCCATAAAAAAATTTTGATTATTAAACTTTTAAAATCATTTGATTTTGAAAAACAAAAGTCCAAGCACTGATACTGAAAAACCCTTAAGTGATAGAGAAATAATACTAGAGGGGGGGGGGGGTGAATAGGATTATTTGAAATTTCTAAAGCAATAATCACAATCAAAATTGTAATACACACAATGCACAATAAAAGCAATAAAGAGAGAGAGTTCAGAAGTTGCTCAACCAAGTTTAGAGAGGTTCAGAGCTTTGAACACAAGCCTCTTACGTCTTCTTCTTCAATCAAACCCGATTGAAGTTTCCACTATCTTCAAACCCGAAGATACAATAGTTTTTCTCACAAGGGAATTTCGCCCTTTTTACAAATGAAGTGATAACAATGAAATTGATTGTAGTTACCTCTGAATAGGCTGGAAATCAAATGTAAAGTGCAGAGCTCTCAATAATATGAATGAATGAGCTTAGAGAGAGAAAATGTATTCAAAGATTAAAGAAGAAGGCTTGAGCTTTTTGCAATTCGTTTCAGTAACCTCCTCCACTTCAAATGGCTCTCCTTTTATACATGATTCATTGCCTAGAATAGGAAGGAGCCATTTTGCTAGCTTTGTATCCGTTGAAGTAGTTGGAAAAAGTAAGCTCTGTAATAAATTTTCCAGGCGTACGGTCATGCTCCTCGAGTGCACGGTCGTGCATGCTGCATTTATTGCTTCATTCTGACTCCCAACGGTCGACTTAAAAGCTTACCGCCAATGATGCACGGTCGTGTGTCCTTGACGCACGGTCGTGCTTCGACCCTTCATGGTCGTGCTCCTTAGATGCATGGTCGTGCATTGATACTTCAAAGTTTTGTCCAAAAATTCCAGAAGCTAGCACGGGTTGGCTGCACGAGCAGCACACGGGTGAGTTTATGTTAGAGCACGGTCGTGTGCCAATTCTGCATGGTCGTGCGTGAGATGAATGCTTGAAAACCCTTGCACGATCAGCCTTGCACGACTTCCTGGAAGTGCTCTTGGTAGTGCTCCGTGTTTGTCATCACGCACGGTCATGCGTTTTGAGCGAGCACGGTCGTGCGTTGACTCCTTTCTTTGACTTGCTGCACGGTTTCCTCGCACAGCTTAATCCCCCATGTTCTTCATAGGTTATATGCACGGTCGTGCTTCCACTGCACACGGTCGTGCTTCCAATGACTTTTTGAATCTTTTGATTTCACACGGTCAGGCAGCACGGTTATGGTGGTAGTGCATTGATCGTGTTGAGCATGCACACGGTCGTGCACAACGACGCACGCCCGTGCGGGTCTGAGACTTTTCTTCCAGAAAATCACAGAGCCTTGCACGGTCAGGCGCACGGTCCCGTGTTTTGGACACACGAGGACCCGTTTGGTCAAGCACGGTCGTGCTACTAAGGCACACGGTCGTGCGAGACCTAAAACCTGCAAAAATAAATCTTTTCTTCCCTTCTTTGTCATGAATTACTTCATGCAAGGGATTAATTAGCATCTCAAATATATTTTAAACATTAATTAACAACTTAATTATATTTTTATCATCATCAAAACATCAAGGGTTCAACAATCTCCCCCTTTTTGATTGATGACAAAAATATGTTGAAAATGTTAAAATTGAGTTTTAAACTAAGGATAAAACATGCTCCCCCTCACTTTAAGCACTCCCCCTTAGTTTGAACCTTAATTACCAATATAAATTTATATCAATTTTAACTTGCTATAATGTTAAAATTGAGTTTTAAACTAAGGATAAAACATGCTCCCCCTCACTTTAAGCACTCCCCCTTAGTTTGAGCCTTAATTACCAATATAAATTTATATCAATTTTAACTTGCTAATTATTGCATACTTTCTCCCCCTTTTTTGCCATAAATCAAAAAAAATTTGACATGGTTTCGTTTGTTTTGGTAATATTTCCCAAGACAAGGCATCAAAAACAAATACACTTCTAATATATGCAAGCAATTCACCATCCAACTTCTTCAGACAATCAACCAATAACAACATCCAAAATATAAATATCAATAAAATGCAAACGAACTATAAATGTAAGGCCATTCAAAAAATGATAGCATAAAACTGATATGTTCCTCGATAAAGTTTGGTAACAAAATCTTGCAAATGCAAATGGAAATAATGGTTCAAGGTTGAGGTGGCGGCTGAGGTGAAAGATCCGTCATGTTAATAAGAGAAGCAAGGCTGGACTCAATCCGGGTCAAGCGAGATTTCGTACTCTCCTGAAAGGCTTGAAAATTATGGGCAAGCTGAACCATGTTTGCATCAACTTGCTTGGTCAGCTCAATTAAAACCTGAAGCTCGGATGTTGACTGAACCTCGGGACCAGCTTCGGGGCGAGCTCGTCTTCCTCTCCGGACACTGGTTTCAGCCACTGAAGGCATGGCGGATGGTTCGGCAGATGGCTCATGATCTCCAACAGCTGCAGGCAATCTCCATCCATCATTGCCATCTTTCGCAATCACCCTCATCCGAAAGAGAGCATCGGCATTGAGCATATGAGACTCTTCGAAACCGATCCGAAATTCACCGTAGCCTTCAACAGAAATTCCCAATTTCTCAGCAATAAATGTAATCAGCATACCAAAGTCGATAGGGACCTTTTCTTTATCATTGAGAGTCTGGATGTCACTCAGTTTGCTGATCAACCATCTCGTCGAATCCAGTTGGCGTCCATTCATGGCAGCTTCCATTACTGCCATGTCACGAACACTGACATTACCATTGGTGTTCGTGCGAGCGTTTAAAGTGTACGTGATCATCCGATGGAAGATTCGCATGGCTGGATTGTCCAACGTGGAGGCCTTCGCCTTTTGCGCTTCATAGAATCCGGAACCATCGAGGGAATGCCATACTGCCTGAGTGCTCAACTCATGCGAAAAGTCCAAAACGCCCTCTGAATTACAGCCCAACCAATCACCCAATTGTTCGGCCGGCATTGTCCAATCCGAATTGGCCAACCAAAATTTCATAGTAAAATCCGTAATATTTCCCCGTACATCCTTCGGAACCGATAGGGAACTATAAAACTCATAAACCAAATTTTCATAGGCATCCATTCGCATGAAAAATAATCCAGTTAGCCTAGAAGAATTGACTAATCCCATAATCTCATCTAATATACCAATTTCCCGCAAAATCCTCCTATCCAAACAACGTCCAATATAGATGGGCTTTTTCATAAGTTTCGATAAGAGTACCTTTTGCTGCCGATTGGAACACACGATTCTAAATGGATTTTCTGCTCTTGAAGTACTCCTGGAAGGCCCGGAACGTGTTGGCAATTTCATTCGTGGAGGCATTTTAGATTTGGGTAATGGAAATAATTGAAAATGGAGATTTGGGTGGAGTTTTGGATGCAAAATAATCTCAAATGATGAGAAAAGTGAAGAGAAACTTGTAAAAACAAGTTTGAAAGCAAATGGAAGCAAGAAAAATGAGAGATTTGGACGAAAAATTGAGAGAGAAATGAGAGAAATCGCGGCTAGGGTTTATGGGTTTTGTTAAAAATGAAGAAAATGAACGAATTTGCTTAAATAGACGTGAGCGCACGACCGTGTTTCTTGACGCACGATCGTGTTTTCCCAAATCCGCACGATCGTGCGCACGATAGTCGCACGGTCGTGTGTTCGCAAAAATTTCGAAAAAAAACATTAAACTTTAAAATGCATGCCCGTGTTTTTTCTTGTGCGTGCGCGTGCAGATTTAGCGCGCATTTTAATCAAAACACACGGTCGTGTATATTGGAACACACGGTCGTGTGTTCACGCAGAAGCACGCCCGTGCGTGCTGGGAACACACGGTCGTGTGTGACCAAAATCACACAGACCTGCATAAGTTTCCAGAAATCTGCAGAATTTCAAAACAAACTTCAAAACACCTCAAGCCATGAAAAACTTGGATATTTTGATTCAATGAGGTTTTATTATTTGAATTCAGTTACCGATTGATGTCAACTATAGAATTGCATCGATTCGACTTGAATTCGTATGCAAACCAAACTCATTCAAACAAATATATCAAACATTTTCATTCAAAAATTTGCATATATCCAATCATTAAACATACATCTAATGGCATTCATGTACATTCGGACATCCAATTCAAAACATCAAGCATTCAATCAAATTATCATGTAAGCAAACAAAAGAGATGAATTTTTAGACACTTACTTGATTTGCATCAATCATTCCAAGCTCCATCCTTATGTATGCAAATTTCTCCTTGTCTAGAGGCTTGGTAAAGATATCAGCCAATTGGTGGTTAGTGTCAATAAATTCAAGTACAATATCGCCTTTGCTAACATGATCACGCAAGAAATGATGTCTAATATCTATATGCTTTGTCCTAGAGTGCAAGATGGGATTTTTCGAAAGTTGAATAGCACTAGTGTTATCACAAAATATGGGAGTTTTCATTATTTTGAAACCAAAATCAGAAAGTTGTTGTTTCATCCAAAGAATTTGGGCACAACAACTAGCCGCGGAAACATATTCGGCTTCCGTGGTAGAGGTTGCAACCGAATTTTACTTTTTCGAAAACCATGAAACTAACATGTTTCCTAAGAATTGACATGTTCCACTAGTGCTTTTCCTATCAATTTTGCAGCCTCCGAAATCAGCATCTGAAAATGCACGTAATTCGAATGTTGAGTTCTTAGGGTACCATAAACCAACATTCGGTGTCCCCTTAAGATATCTCAAGATTCGTTTCACTGCATTCAAATGTGATTCCTTAGGATTTGCTTGAAAACGTGCACACATGCATACACTAAACAATATATCCGGCCTAGATGCAGTCAAATACAATAATGCACCTATCATGCTTCTATATAACTTTGTATCAACACTTTTACCTCCCTCATCCTTATCAATCTTTGTTGAGGTGCTCATCGGTGTTGGTTGCTCCTTGGCCTCATGCATGTTGAACCTTTTGATGAGGTCTTGAGTATATTTTGATTGAGTGAGCAATGTGCCTTCCTTTATTTGTTTGATTTGCAGCCCAAGGAAGTAGTTTAGCTCTCCCATCATACTCATCTCAAACTCCCCCTGCATCATCTTAGAAAAATCTCTACATAGAGATTCATTAGTAGCACCAAAGATGATGTCATCTACATAGATTTGAGCAATTAAGATGTCATGCTTATGTTTCTTTATAAATAAGGTGGTATCCACCTTTCCTTTGGAAAAACCATTTTCAATCAAAAATGTGCTCAATCTTTCATACCAAGCTCTTGGAGCTTGTTTCAAACCATAAAGAGCTTTTCTTAGTTTAAAAACATGGTTTGGAAAACTTGGATTTTCAAAACCGGGAGGTTGTTCTACATACACCTCCTCTTGAATGAAACCATTTAGAAAAGCACTTTTGACATCCATTTGAAAAAGTTTAAAATTTAAATGGCATGCATAAGCAATCAATATCCTAATTGCCTCTAATCTAGCTACGGGGGCATAGGTTTCATCGAAATCGATACCTTCCTCTTGAGAGTAGCCTTGGGCAACTAGTCTTGCCTTGTTTCTTGTAACAACTCCGGATTCATCCACCTTGTTTTGGTATACCCATTTTGTGCCGATGGTGGGATGATCCGTTGGCCTAGGAACTAGCTCCCATACATGGTTCCTCTCAAATTGGTTTAACTCCTCTTGCATGGCCAACACCCAACTCTCATCCTTCAAGGCTTCATCTACCTTCTTGGGCTCCATTTGTGACAAGAATGCCACAAATTCACAAGTGTTCTTGATTGAAGCTCTTGTCCTTACTCCTTGGGTTGGGTCACCAATGATCCTTCCTTCTTTAACCTCATCTTTTACCCTTGGAAAGGAAGTCTCTTTTTGCACTTCTTGTGGCTGCATGAGCATGTCATCTTGGTGTGCTTCCACAATTTGATTTTCTTCTTCTTTAGGAGTGGGGCCATCATTTAGTTTGAGGTCTTCCATGAGCTCCACTACTTCATCATCTTTTGATCTATCTACACACTTAGAAGAAGATTCATCAAATAACACATGTATAGATTCTTCAACAACAAGTGTCCTTTTGTTGAAGACTCTATACGCTTTGGAGGTGGAAGAATATCCTAGGAAAATTGCTTCATCCGACTTAGCATCAAATTTTCCCAAGTTATCCTTTCCATTATTGAGAACAAAGCATTTACAACCAAATGGATGAAAATATGAAATATTAGGCTTTTTCCCTTTGAATAACTCATAAGGAGTTTTCTTAAGGATTGGCCTTATCATGGCTCTATTGATGATATAACATGAAGTGTTTATGGCTTCACCCCAAAAAGATTTAGGTAGATCATGTTCACACAACATGGTCCTAGCCATTTCAACTAAGGTTCTATTTCTTCTCTCAACAACTCCATTTTGTTGAGGTGTCCTAGGCGCTGAAAAATTATGTTCAATGCCATGCTTATCACAATATGCTTCAAAATCTGAATTTTCAAATTCTTTTCCATGATCACTTCTAATGCAAGTAATTGCATAACCTACTTGGTTTTGCAATTTCCTAATGAATGGCACAAACATTTTAAAAGCTTCGTCTTTATGAGCAAGTAACAAAACCCATGTAAATCTTGAAAAATCATCAACTATTACAAAGCAATACCGTTTCCCTCCTAAGCTCAAGGTTCTAGAAGGTCCACATAAATCCATATGCAATAGTTGAAGTGGTCTAGATGTAGAAACAATATTTTTGCTTTTAAAAGATGTTCTTGTTTGTTTTCCTAACGCACATGCATCACAAATTCCATCCTTTTTGAAAACAAGTTTTGGCAAACCTTTGACTAAATCCTTTTTAGACAATTTTTCTAAAACATCAATGCTTGCATGTCCTAATCTTCTATGCCACAGCCACATGTCTTCCTCCTTGGTTGACATGAGACATAAATCATTAGATGCAATGCTATGCAAGTCAATAACATACACATTTGAGTGCCTATGTCCTATGAATGCAATACTATTAGTGCTTATGTCAATAATTTCACAACACAAGGCATGAAAGCAAACTTTGAAACCCTTATCACATAATTGACTAATACTTAGTAAATTATGTTTAAGGCCTTCAACATACAAAACATCATTAATGCAAAGTGAAGAATTACCTATGGAGCCAATTCCAACAACTTTTCCCTTTGAATTGTCTCCAAAGTTGACATTGCCTCCATCCTTTTCTTTCAATGATGTGAAGAGATCCTTGTTTCCGGTCATGTGTCTTGAACATCCACTGTCCAAGTACCACTTGCTTGATTTCTTTCTCTTCACCTCCAAGCACACCTACACAAGACATACATTTAAGTCTTTTTTGGTACCCAAATGGTTTTGGGTACAAGAAGGTTAGTTTTGATTGTCCCTTTAGGAACTCAAACCTTCTTTATTCTATAAGGTTTACCATTCCTAATTGGACATTTCCTAAAAGTATGTCCATGGAAAGAGCAATATTTACACTTTAATTCAATTGACTTAGGCCTTTTTAGAATCTTATGGTTATTTATAAATGGATTACTTCCATTATAACCTAATCCTTTTTTATTTAGCCCACTTCTTTGAGATGCAAGCATCTCATCTAATCTTTTAGTTCCTATTTTGAATTTTTCCAGGATTTCATTTGATTTGTTCAAATTAGCTTTTAACTCCTCATTTTCTTTCTTAAGTAAATTCAATTCATTTTCAATATTTGTTTTCTCCTCTAAAACTTTTTTTCTTTCATTCTCAGCTTTTTCTAAACTTAATTTTACACAATTCATTTCTTTCTTCAACACTTTGTTCCTAGAGCTAACATTCTTAAATTCTAACAGTAATGAATCAAAAGCATCTTGCAATTCATTGAATGAGAATGAATTAGATTCGCATACCTCATCATCCTCCGAGTCACTTTTGGCCATGAAACACAAGTTGGCCCTTTCCTCTTCCTCACTGTCGTCGCTTGAGTCATCACTGCCACTCCAAGTGGCAGCTAAGGCTTTCTTCTTGAACCTCTTCTCAGTACTCTTCTTTTTCTTTTTCTTCAACAGAGGGCAATCTTGTCTTATGTGTCCAGGCTTCTTGCACTTGAAGCAAATCACCTCCTTGTCATTGTCATCTTTTTCTTTCCCTCTGGATTTGAAATTGTTCCTCCCTTTCATCTTCCTGTTCCTTGACAGGAATTTTCCAAACCTCCTTGCCAGCAGACTCACATCCTCTTCATCCATGGAGGATTCCTCTTCTTCCTCTTCTACAGCCTTAAGAGCAATGCTTTTGCTATTTTTGCTCTCATCCTCTTTTGGTTTTCTCTTCATTTCGAATGTGAGCAGACTTCCGATCAACTCATCCATTCCCAATTTTGTCAAATCCTTGGACTCCTCTATTGCAGTCACTTTCATGGTCCAGGATTCCGGCAAGGACCTCAGTATCTTCTTTACTAACTCCACATTCTCAAATTTCTTCCCTAGTCCTCTTAGATCATTGACTAGGTTCGAGAACCTTTTATACATGTCCGTTATGTTTTCATTTGTCTTCATCTCAAAGAGCTCATATTCTCTAAATAGGAGCTCAATCTTCGATTCTTTGACTTGGCTTGTTCCTTCATGCGTAGTTTGAAGGATGGTCCACACCTCCTTAGTCGATTCGCATGACGAAACTCTATTGAATTCTATAGAATCCAAAGCACAAAATAATATATTAATAGCCTTGGCATTCAAACTTAACAATTTCTCATCATCATCATTATATTCATCCTCATTTTTAGGCAAGTTTGTTCTATGATCTAAGGGAATAAAATCTCCATGCTCAATTATTTTCCATAGCTTATAGTCTATAGATCTAATGTGAAGTCTCATCCTAATCTTCCATTGAGTATAGTTAACACCACAGAACAATGGTGGCCTAGTAGTGCATTGACCTTCACTAAAAACTGGTGCGGAAGTGCTAGCCATTTCTCTATAAAGATCTTTAACTCTAAAAATCGTTAGATTTCGTAAATATCCTAGAGTCCTGATCTGATACCAATTGAAAAACCCTTAAGTGATAGAGAAATAATACTAGAGGGGGGGGTGAATAGGATTATTTGAAATTTCTAAAGCAATAATCACAATCAAAATTGTAATACACACAATGCACAATAAAAGCAATAAAGAGAGAGAGTTCAGAAGTTGCTCAGCCAAGTTTAGAGAGGTTCGGAGCTTTGAACACAAGCCTCCTACGTCCTCTTCTTTAATCAAACCCGATTGAAGTTTCCACTATCTTCAAACCCGAAGATACAATAGTTTTTCTCACAAGGGAATTTCGCCCTTTTTACAAATGAAGTGATAACAATGAAATTGATTGTAGTTGCCTCTGAATAGGCTGGAAATCAAATGTAAAGTGCAGAGCTCTCAATAATATGAATGAATGAGCTTAGAGAGAGAAAATGTATTCAAAGATTAAAGAAGAAGGCTTGAGCTTTTTGCAATTCGTTTCAGTAACCTCCTCCACTTCAAATGGCTCTCTTTTTATACTTGATTCATTGTCTAGAATAGGAAGGAGCCATTTTGCTAGTTTTGTATCCGTTGAAGTAGTTGGAAAAAGTAAGCTCTGCAATAAATTTTCCAGGCGCACGGTCATGCTCCTCGAGTGCACGGTCGTGCATGCTGCATTTATTGCTTCATTCTGACTCCCAACGGTCGACTTAAAAGCTTACCGCCAATGATACACGGTCGTGTGTCCTTGACGCACGGTCGTGCTTCGACCCTTCATGGTCGTGCTCCTTAGATGCATGGTCGTGCATTGATACTTCAAAGTTTTGTCCAAAAATTCCAGAAGCTAGCACGGGTTGGCTGCACGATGACCGCACGAGCAGCACACGGGTGAGTTTATGCTAGAGCACGGTCGTGTGCCAATTCTGCATGGTCGTGCGTGAGATGAATGCCTGAAAACCCTTGCACGATCAGCCTTGCATGACTTCTTGGAAGTGCTCTTGGTAGTGGTCTGTGTTTGTCATCACGCACGGTCATGCGTTTTGAGCGAGCACGGTCGTGCGTTGACTCCTTTCTTTGACTTGTTGCACGGTTTCCTTGCACGGCTTAATCCCCCGTGTTCCTCATAGGTTATATGCATGGTCGTGCTTCCACTGCACACGGTCGTGCTTCCAATGGCTTTTTGAATCCTTTGATTTCACACGGTCAGGTAGCACGATTATGGTGGTAGTGCATTGATCGTGTTGAGCATGCACATGGTCGTGTACAACGACGCACGCCCGTGCGGGTCTGAGACTTTTCTTCCAGAAAATCACAGAGCCTTGCACGGTCCCGTGTTTTAGACACACGAGGACCCGTTTGGTCAAGCACGGTCGTGCTACTAAGGCACACGGTCGTGCGAGACCTAAAACCTGCAAAAATAAATCTTTTCTTCCCTTCTTTGTCATGAATTACTTCATGCAAGGGATTAATTAGCATCTCAAACATATTTTAAACATTAATTAACAACTTAATTATATTTTTATCATCATCAAAACATCAAGGGTTCAACAGATACCAATTGTTAACCTCAAATACAATGGCAAATAAACTTAGGAAGGGAATAAGTTTTTCTAAAACTTTTCAAAACTTGAAAAGTTTTCCTACTCACAGAACAATCAACTAAACAAATAATATATCAAATTAAATCAATCAAAAAAATTAGCCAAGCAATCAACAATATAAAGTACAATAACTATAAAGTAGAGAGATAAGGGAAAAAAATGCTCAATTGATTTATAGTGGTTCAGAGCTTCTCCAAAAGTCTCCTATATTTACTACTCCAAACAACAATACTTGAAGATTTTTCCTCCAAAAATTTCATTAGTTTTTTGTTCAAGGAATTTCACTCTTAGACACTAGTTTTAATATAAAGGATTGTACAGTTAACATAGTTTTATAAGATTTTTTCCTACATTACAAAATTACACTCTTTGGTTTTCAAAACATAGAGAATGAAATTTGCCTCACAAGGCTGACACAAAGATAATCTTACAAGGTTTCTCTCAAAATGTATACAATGTAATTTTAGTAAGAGAAAGTGGAAAAAAGATCTAGGGAATAAAAAGATAAAATTGTTAGCTTTATTCTTTACCTTTTTATTCCTTCAAATCAACTGCGATGAGAAATATATTTGTTATAGCTGATTTGAGAGCTGTTGGGAAATTTTTAGATGGATACATAGTCATGTGCTTATGCTACATAGCTATGCTCCCTTTGATAAGTGTAGCCTCACAGTTGAATTTCTTTTATCATACAAACCCTATATGGACGTGTGCTCTACACATATGGTCATGTGTCTTCCTATCTTCAGTGTTTTAATATTCTAGAAGCCTACATAGTCTTATGCACAATACCTACATTATAACCACACGATTATGTTTTTTAGGTTGTATAATTGTGTGAACTTTTCAGCATGGAAATGTACCTAATAAAGTCTATTTATACATGAGTATGACTTGGCTTGCATGGGAGACTCTAATAATATGTCCTCATGTTATGATACACGATCATGAATTAAAAAATCACATGATCATACGTTTTTGGTTATTGATGCATGACTTAACCAAGACATGTGTTCTCCTTATGGGACACACAAGATTATGCAACCTAGTTATGCATATTTATGTGCTAGGCAAATCCTATAAAATTAAAGCCCTTTGTCCTCTTTGTCATGGATCAATACACATGGGTCCAACAATCTCACACTTTTTGATTGATGACAAAACTTATGTTAAAATACAGTAAACATAATAGCATAATCATAAAAAAAAAAAATTTAAAAACATAAAAAAAAATTGTGCCATTTTAACATATCTCACATATTCTCCTCCTTTTTGTTATAAATAAAAAAGTAAGTTAAAAATTTCAGTTAAAGCATATAAAAAATTTTTCTCCCCCTTATTAAATCAATTTTATGAAATAAAGCATCATTGAAAAATGTTTCTCCCCCTTTTAAATATATTTTAACTCGCCTTTTTTTAAAACTTTTAAGCTTTATTTTTTTAAACACATTGTTAACACAATGTTAACACAAGGGTGCTCCCCCTTGCATAAGTATACATAAACAATTAAGAAGTATCCAATTTTCATTTTCCCCTTTAGTATATGAATAACTTTAATGAGCATAATTCATGTATAAGATACGATAACTAAAACATTTAAGGGAAATGTTTGCAGAAAAATCTAAGAATTCAAAATCCTAGAAAAATTCTACAATTTCTAATAAGCGTTGTCATATAGACCATATATACGGTCATGTATGTCTAATTATAGGACATGCACAATCATGTTTCATTTAAGCACGATCCCATGACTGGGGAAATAATACATACATAGTTTTGCAACATATGTAGATGATTGCATATGACCAATAAACCTAGAAAATCTATAGAAAACTACAATTTTGACACAAAAGGCTTTTCTAAATCAATGCAAAAATATTCAATGTTAGTTTTTTTTCATTCCAAATCATCAAACACAATTTAAAAGTATATTTCAAGTATGTCTAAGATAATTTAAAATACAATTTACATATTTGGAACCAATTTTGCAAATTTTGGGGAATGTTAGGGAATAAAACCTTTGTTGCATAACATTTGATCAAAACACTACAAATATAACAAGTTTTGCATATTTTAATCATGAGGAGGGAGGGCGGTGGGGGGGACCAACAGTATTTGAATTCATGTCTTTGGATATCAAAATGATCAAACTTGATCCTAATTGACATGGACTTTAAATTTGCCAATGTTGCAATGCAAACTCATATATACACAATTAACTTGCATTCAATTTTAACCCAATTATTCAATCATAACAAGGAGTTATATATCCATTCAATCCAACCATAACATGGCATCATCATCATCAACCAAGTACATTCAAGCAAAATAAGTATATAAATTATTTATTTAAATTGATGATTATTTTATACCAAATCTTCATCTCTTCTTTTTGGTGTGTAGGCATAGGGAGTATCATTCTTCTTCCTCATTGTTTAGGTCCTTCCCACTTCAAGTGGTAAGTCTTTTCTCCTTTCATCTTTTCTTCTTCACCCGAGGGCATTCTTACTAGTAATACCCTTTTTTTTGCACGCATAGCAAGTTCCTTTTTCATTTTTCTCTTCTTAAATAGGAATTTGCTAAATTTCTTTGAGAGCATCTTCAAATCTTCTTCATCTAATAAGCTTTCTTCTTTGTCAACGGAATTTATATCTTTTGATATCAAAATGATCAACCTTGATCCTATTTGATATGAATTTTAAATTTGCAAGTGATGCAACGCAAACACATATACACACAATTAACTTGAATTCATTTTTAACTTAATTATTTAGTCATAACAAGGAGTTATATATCCATTCAAATCTAACCATAACATGACATCATCATCATCAACCAAGTACTGTCAAACAAAATAAGTATATAAATTACTTACTTAAATTGATGATTATTCTATACCAAATCTTCATCTCTTCTTTTCAATGTGTAGGCATAGGGTGATTCGTTTTTTTTTCTTGTTGTTTAAGTCCTTCCCACTTCAAGTGGCAAGTTCTTTTTCCTTTGATCTTTTCTTTTTCACCTGAGGGCATTCTTACTAGTAATACCTTTCTTTTTCACAATCATAACAAGTTACTATTTTTTTTCTTTTTTCATTTTCTTCTTCTTAGATAGGAACTTGCTAAATTTGTGTGAGGCATGTCGTTTACACTTGAAATCACCTCAATCTTGAGTGTTATGTTTTTTTTTTCTTCTTTTCTTCTTTTCTTCTTTTTCTTTCCTCTTAGGAATCCACTTCATTTCATAAGTTAAGTGACTCCCAATTCATTCGTTTATGCCTATAGTGGTCAAGTCCTTTGACTCTTCAATTGTTGTCAATTTTATTCTCTAAGCCTCTAATAATGACTTTAAGATCTTCTTAACCCATTCAAAGGTTTTGAATTCTTTCCTAATCCTCTTAAGTCATTTATTAAATTTGAAAACTACCTGTACATCTTTATTATATTGTCTTTTTTTTTTTTTTAATTTTGAAATGTTCATACTAATAGAAGTGAATCTCCACCTTGGACTCCCTCATTTAGCTTATTCCTTCATAAGTTGGTTGATGGATAGTTCAAGCTTTATTTGCTATTTCACAAGAAGACACATGATTAAATTTTGTAGAGTTTAAAGCATAAAATAAAAAATTTAATACCTTAGAATTAAAACACATCATTTTCTTATCATTTTTGTCAAAGTCTTTTTTGTCCTTGGGCAAGTTTGTTCTAGGGTCTATAGGGATTAGATCATCTTTTTTAATTATTTTTCAAAGTTGATAGTCAATGGATTAAACATGAAATATCATCCTAATTTTTCATTGGCCATAATTTTCACCACAAAATAAAATGATCTAATCAAACTTTGCCTTTCTTTAAAAGCCCTTTTTGTAAAAAGATTTGCCATAAAAAATTTGGATCTATGACTCTTAAAATCATTTGATTTTGAAAAATAAGAGCCCAAGCTTTGATATCAATTGTTAAACCCTAAATATAATGGCAAATAAACCTAAAGGGGGGTGAATAGGTTTTTCTAAAACTGTTTGAAACTTAGAACTTTTTCCTCCTCACAGAATAATCAACCAAACAAGTAATATATCAAATTAAATCAATCAACAAAATTAGCCAAGCAACCAATAATATAAAGCACAATAAATATAAAGTAGAGAGATAATGGAAAAGAGATGCTCGATCGATTTATAGTGGTTTGAAACTTCTTTTCAAGCCTCTTACGCCTACTAGCCTAAGCAATCTCGCTTGAAGATTTTTCTCTAGTAATTTCAATCACCCAAAAATTATAATAGTTTTTTTGTCTAAGAAATTTCATCATTATAGACTAATTGTGATACAAGAGATTGTACCTTTAACATGGTTTCATAGGATTTCACCACATTAGTTTCATAGGATTGTACTCTTGGGTTTTTAAAACAATTAGAATGAAATTTGCCTCACAAGGTTGATACAAAGATAAGCTCACAAGGTTTATCTCAAAATATATATGACTTGATTTTACTGAGAGAAATGAATAACAGATCAAGAGAGTAGAAAGATAAAAGTGTTAGCCTAATTCTTTCGCTCTTTACTCCTTCAAATCAATTACTTTATAAGAGATAAAAGATAAGAAATATATCCATTGCAATAGATTTGAGAGCCATTAAAAAATTTCTAGGTGGACGTACGATCGTGTGCCTATGTTGTATAGTCATACTTTTTTTGATAAGTATAACCCAATGATTGGATTTTTTTATCATACAAATCCTATAAAATGTGTGCTCCATACACTATCTTTAGTGCTTAAAATTTCTAGAAACCCATATTACAATCTTATACATGATACTAACATGATCACCTTACAACTAAGTTTTTTAAGTTATACGATTACATGAACTTTTCTATACAAACGTGTATCAAGTGAAGTCTATTTATACATGAGCACAACTGGGCTTACATGAGAGATTTTGGTCATCTATTCTGATATTATAACACATATTTATATGCTAAAAAATTATACAATTATGCATATTTACTTTTTGATGCATGAATGCTTTATATGACTTAATCAAGGTGTGTGTTCCCCTTATGAGACACACATGATCATATAGCCTAATCATACACGATCGTGTACCAAGTAAATCCTACAAAATTAAAACCCTTGATTCTCTTTATCATGGATCAATATATGTAATAAACAATTAGAGATTTTAACCTAAGTTTTGTATAATGTCAAAATACATAGGAGTTCAATAAGGTTAGAATGGTTGATAAAGATATACTTAAGATGATTTTTAAGATGAGATATGACCTCTATAAATTTGTAGTGATGTCATTTGGGATAACTAATACTCTTATTATGTTTATGAATTAGATAAATAAGGTATTAAAAGATTAGCTTGATCAATTTATAATGTTGTTTATAGATGACATCGTGGTTTACTAGAAGAGTAAAAAGGAGCATGAAGAGCATTTAAGAGTTATGTTACAAAGATTGAGAGATAAACAGTTATTTGCAAAGTTTAATAAGTGTGAGTTTTGGTTGGATAAGGTGATTTTTCTAGGGCATATAGTATTAGTTAAGGATATTTCTGTGGATCTAAGTAAGATAAAGACTATATTGAGTTGGTATAGGCTGAAGACAATCAATAAGGTAAGAAGTTTTCTTAGGTTAGTTAGATACTATCAAACCTCAAGTTTTATGAAGCCTTTAACTGTTTTAACTAGGAGAAAAGTTTCTTTTGTATGGATCAAAGAGTATAAGGTTTAGTTTTAAGAGTTAAAATAGAGATTGACTAATGTTTTAGTATTAGTGTTACTTAAGAAAAGAGTTAAGTATGACATTTATAATGATACATCCCATTAAGGGATTGGTATAGTATTGATATAAGCTGGTAGGATGATTACATTTGCTTTTAGGTAGTTAAAGGATTATGAGCTAAGATATCTTACGTATAACTTAGAGTTAGCTACTATAGTGTTTGCTTTGAAAATTTAAAGGCACTGTTTATATGGTGTAAGGTGTAATATTTATTCAGATTATAAGAGTCTAAAATACTTTTTTTCTTAAAGGGAGCTTAATATGAGGTAGAAGAGATGCTTGAAATTATTTAAAGACCATGATTGTAAGATTATGTATCATCTAGATAAAGCCAATATAGTTATTGATGTTTTAAAAAGGAAGATATTTTTATGTAACCTCTCTATCTAAAAAAAGTCATAGTAAGAGATCAGTAGATAATAGATTGAGATTGTAGCTGTTGGATTCTTTAGATTATAGATTGTATCTATATTGTTAGATAATATTCGAAGTAGACAATTGATTCATGATTGGGTTCAAAAGATAGTTTAAAGGATCAAAGAGGTTTAATGTCTAACTATAAGTTGAGATATGAGATTTTGAGATTTAAAATTAGAGTGTATGTGCTTGAGGATGCTAAACTAAGACAAAGGATATTAGTGAGGCTTGCAATGATATATGCAGTAGATCAGGGTAGTGTTAAGATGTATCAAGGTCTCAAGAGAGATTTTGATAGTCAGTTGTAAAGAGAGATATCATAGATTTTGTGACTAGATACTTAACTTGTTAGCAAGTTAAGATAGAGCATCAAAAACCATTTAGTTTATTATAGTCTTTGAGTGTGCCTGAGTGAAAATGTGAGAGTATTTCCATAGATTTCATAGTGGGTCATCCTAGAGTGTAACATGGATATACTAGTATATGGGTGATTATGGATAGATTGAGTAAGTTAGCATATTTCTTACCTATTCAAGAAAAGATGTCTATAAATCAGGTAGACTAATTATATGTCAAAGAGATAATTAGGTTACATGGGGTTTTAAGGTTATTATTTTAGATAGAGATTCGAGATTCTTATCAACTTTCTAAGGTAATTTATAGCGATCTTTGGGGACCATATAATGCATTAGTTTAATCTATCATCCTTAGATTGATAGGTAAATTAAGAGGGTTAATCAAGTTTTAGAAGATATATTGAAAGATTGTCATATAGATTATCAAATGAGTTAGGTTAAATTACTTTCTTTGATAGAGTTTACCTATAATAATAATTACTAGTAGATTATTTAGATGAATCTATTTTAGGTTCTTTATAGTAAGCGGTGTAGGTCTCTATTTTATTAGAATAAGATTGGTGAGAGAGATTTCTTGGAGGTTGTTATGGGTTTTAAGATAACTTAAAGGATGATTGATCTAATTTGATTGATTAGATAACAAATAAACAGGCTTAAGATTGATAAAAAAGTTATATCAATAGAAGACATATAGAGATAGAGTTTTTAGTAAGAGATAAGGTATTTTTAAGAGTTACTCCCTACAATGTGTTAAGGCTCTTCTCAAACTACCTCTGCATCATCTTAGAAAAATCTCTACATAGAGATTCATTAGTAGCACCAAAGATGATATCGCCAACATAAATTTAAGTTACTAAGATATCTTGCTTATGTCTTTTAATAAATAAGGTGGTATCCACCTTACCGTTCGAAAAGCCATTTTCAATTAAAAATGAACTCAATCTTTCATACCAAGCTCTAGAAGCTTGTTTCAAACCATAAAGAGTTTTCCTTAACTTGAAAACATGATTTGAAAAATTTGGATTTTCAAAACCGATAGATTGTTCTACATATACTTCCTCTTGAATGAAGCCATTTAGAAAAGCACTTTTAATATCCATTTGAAAGAGTTTAAAATTCAAATGACATGCATAAGCAAGTAATATCCTAATTATCTTTAATCTAGCTATGGGGGCATATGTTTCATCGAAATCAATACCTTCCTCTTAAGAGTAGCCTTGGGCAATTAGTCTAGCTTTGTTTCTTGTAACAATTTCGGATTCATCCATCTTATTTTAGTATACCCATTTTATGCTAATAGTGGGATGATACGTTGGCCTAGGAACTAGTTTCCATACTTGGTTCCTCTCAAATTGATTCAACTCTTCTTACATAGCCAACACCCAACTTTCATCCTTTAAGGCTTCATTCACCTTTTTAGGTTCCATTTGTGACAAAAAGGCCACAAACTAACAAGTATTCTTGATTGATGCTCTTGTCCTTACCCTTTGAGATGGGTCACCAATGATTTTTCCCTCTTTGACTTCATCTTTCACTCTTGGGAAGGAAATCTCTTTTGGAACTTCTTGTGGTTACACAAGTATGTCATCTTGGGGTGCTTCCACAACTTAAGTCTCTTCTTCTTTTGGAATGAGGCCATCATTTAGGTTAAGATCTTTTATAAGCTTCACTACTTCATCATCATTTGACCTATCTACATACTTGAAAAGAAGACTCATCAAATAACACATGTATAGATTCTTTAATAACAAGTGTCCTTTCGTTGAAGACTCTATACACTTTGGAGGTGGAAGAATATTCTAGGAAAATTGCGTTATCCGATTTGGCATCAAATTTTCCTAAGTTATTCTTTCTATTATTGAGTACAAAACATTTACAACCAAAAGGGTGAAAATATGCAATATTAGACTTTTTTCCTTTAAACAATTCATAAGGAGTTTTCTTAAGGATTGGTCTAATCATAACACTTTTAATGATGTAACATGATATGTTTATGGCTTCTCCCCAAAAAGATTTTGGTAAATCATGTTCATATAACATTGTCCTAGCCATTTCTACTAGAGTTCTATTTCTCCTCTCAACAACTCTATTTTGTTGAGGTATCCTAAGGGCTAAAAAATTATGTTCAATACCATGCTCATTACAATATGATTCAAAATCCGAGATTTCAAATTCTTTTCCATGATCACTTCTAACGCAAGTAATTGTATAACCTACTTGGTTTTTCAATTTCCTAATGAATGACACAAACATCTTAAAAGCATCATCCTTATGTGCAAGTAACAAAACCCATGTAAATCTTGAAAAATCATCTACTACTACAAAGTAATAATTTTTTCCTCCTAAGCTTACGATTCTAGAAGGACCACACAAGTCCATATGCAACAATTAAAGTGGTCTAGATGTAGAAACATAGTTTTTACTTTTAAAAGTTATTCTAGTTTGTTTTCCTAATGGACATGCATCACAAATTCCATCTTTCTTGAAAACAAGTTTTAGTAAACCGTTAACTAAGTTCTTTTTAGACAGTTTTTCCAATACATCAATACTTGCATGTCATAACCATCTATGTCATAACCACATGTCTTCCTTTTTGGTTGACATAAGACATAAATCATTTGATGCAATATTATGTAAATCAATTATATATACATTTGAATCTATATGTCCTATAAATGCAATATTGTTTGTGCTACTATCAATGATTTCACAACATAAAGCATGAAAACATTTCACAACATAAATTATGTTTAAGGCCTTCAACATACAACACATCATTGATAGTGAGAAAGGAGTTACCTATAGAGCTGATTCCTTTATAATTGTCTCTAAAGTTCACATTACCTCTATCTTTTTCCCTTAAAGTTGTGAAGAGGTTTTTGTTTCCGGTCATGTATCTTGAGCATCCACTGTTTAAGTACTACTTGGTTGACTTCTTACTCTTGACCTTCAGTCACACTTGTATAGGAAATACATTTAATTCTTCTTTGGTACCCAAATGGTTTTGGGTCTAGGAAAGTTAGTTTTAATTGTCCCTTTAGGAACCCAAACCTTTTTTATCCTATAAGGTTTGTCATTCCTAATTGGACATTTTCTAATAGTATGTCCTAGATAACAACAATATTTGCATTTCATTTCAAAAGCTTGAGTTTTCTTTAAAGGCTTATGGGTGTTTATGAAAGAATTATCCCCATTATATCTTAAACCTTCATTATTTAAACCACTTCTTTGAGATGTAAACATCTCATCTAATCTTCTAGTTCCTATTTTAAATTTTCTAAAATTTCATTTGAACTAATTAGTTTAGCATTCATTTCCTTATTTGTTTTCTTGAGTGACTCTAAATCATTTTCAACTCTAGTTTTCTCATCTAATGTACTTTTTAATTCTTTTTTGATTTCATCATATTTATTTACACTCTTTTCAAAACTCAACTTCAAACTAGTCATTTCTTTCTTCAAAACTTTATTTCTAGAGCTAATATTTTTGAATTCTAATAATAAAGAATCAAAAGCATCTTGTAATTCATTATAAGAGCATGAATTTGATTCACATACCTCTTCATCCTCAAAATCGCTTTTGGCTATAAAGCACAAGTTGACCCTTTATTCTTCATCACTATCATCACTTGAATCATCACTGCCACTCCAAATGGCAACTAATGCTTTCTTCTTGAACTTTTTCTTAGTATTCTCCTTCTTCTTTTTCTTTAGCATTGGACAGTCTTGTCTAATGTGTCTAGGCTTTTTACATCTAAAGCAAATGACATCCTTGTCATTCTCTTCTTTACCTTTCCCTTTTGATTTGAAACTGTTTCTCACATTCATTCTCCTATTCATTGACAAAAATTTGCCTAACCTTCTTACAAGTAAACTAATGTCCTCCTCATCCATAGAGGATTCTTCTTCTTCCTTTTCTATTGCTTTCAAAGCAATACTCTTAGTGTTTTTGCTTTCATCTTCTTTTGGTTTCCTCTTCATTTCAAAGGTAAGTAGGCTTTCGATTAATTTGTTCATTCCTAATTTTGTTAAATCTTTAGATTCTTTTATGATAGTCACTTTCATTGTCTAGGATTCTGGTAAGGATCTCAACACCTTTTTAACCAATTTTATATTTTCGAATCTCTTTCCCAATCCTTTTAGATCATTTACTAGATTCAAAAACCGTTTGTACATATCTATTATGCTCTCGTTCATCTTCATTTCGAATAACTCGTACTCCTTAAACAATAGCTCGATCTTTGATTCCTTTACCTGACTTGTTCCTTCATGTGTGGTTTGTAAGATAGTCCACACTTCCTTAGCTGATTCACATGATGATGCCCTATTGAATTCTATGGAATCTAAAGCACAAAATAAGATATTATTAGCCTTGACATTCAAACTCAACAATTTTTCATCTTCATCAGTATATTCATTTTCATCTTTGGGTAAATTAGTTCTTGGGTTTAAGGGAACAAAATCACTATGTTCAATAATTTTTCATAACTTATAATTTATTGATCTTATATGCAATCTCATTCTAATCCTCCATTGAGTGTAATTTACACCACAAAACAATGATGGCCTAGTTGTGCATTGTCCCTCACTGAAAACAGGTGTGGAAGTGTTAGTCATTTTCTTATGGATCTTTTACTCTAAAATTGTTAGATTTTTCAAATTTCTTGAAGTCCTACTTTGATACCAATTGAAAAACCTTAATGCCTAGGAAAATAATACTAGAGGGGGTGAAAAGGATTATTTAAAAATTTAATACAATTAACACAATAAAGAAAGAAAGGGATTAGAGAATTCTCAGCCGATTTATAAAGGTTTAAAGCTTTGAACACAAGCCTCTTACTTCCTCTTCTTTAATCAAACCCGATTGAAGTTTCTATTATCTTTTGACACCCGAAGATACAATAGTTTTTCAACAAGAGAATTTCGCCTTTTTTACAGTAGATATGTTGATATAAAAGAAATTGATTTTTGCCTCTAAATAAGCTGGAAATCTAATGAAGAACAAAGCTCTCTCAAGTTTTTGTATTTGTAAGCTTTGGAGAGAATGTAAGTAAGCAATGAGTGAAGAGTAAGTAGATTGATTGTATATTTTGTTTCTCTAACCTTCTTCACTTCAAACATGTCTCTTTTTATACTAAATTTATTGCCTGAAATAGCAAAGATTTGTTTGCCTAGCTTTCTATCCGTTGGAGTGGTTGAAAAAGTATGTTTTGCAATAAATTTTCTAAGTGCATGGTCATGCTCCTCAAGTATATGATCGTGCTTGCTACATTTATGACCTCGAGTTGACTCTTAACGGTCGAATTTAAGAAACCCGCCAATGGTGCACGGTCGTGCTTTATGCCATCAAGACTTTGGCTTAAAATTCCATAAGCATACACGACTTGGCTGCATGGATAGCACACTGAAATCACACGAGTATAAATATGCGTTCATACAATCGTGTGCAATATTTGCATGGTCTGTGTATGCTATGTTCCTTTAAGCTTTATGCACGATCATCCTTGCACGACTCCTTTGGTAGTGCTCTTCATTCTTCACCATGCATGGTTTTGTGTCTATTACATGCATGATCGTGTATTGACGGGCTTCTCTTGACTTCATGCATGGCTTCATTACACGACCTGATGTCCCATGCACTTCATGAATTACATACACGATTGTGTGTTCAAATGTGCTTGACTCTGAAGCTTTGACCAGGTACAGTCATCCTGTATGGTTACGTTAATGGTGCTACATCCGTGTTTTGCATGCACATGGTCATGTATAATAATTGCATGGTCATGGTGGTCTTGAAAAATTTCTTTGAATATTATAGACTCTAGCACGATTTACTATACAGTCCCGTGTTTTGGACACATGAGAAGTCTTTTGGTCAAGTACGGTCGTGCTAAAGTGGCACACAATCGTGCAAGACCTATAACCTGCAAAAATAAAGCTTTTCTCTCATCTTTTGTCATGGATTAATTCATATAAGGGATTCATTAGAATTTTAATTATATTTTTATCATCATTAAAACATCCAAGGTTTAACAGCCTTAAAAGGTGTTATTTGAATAATAGACTGATAGTTGTTATTGTAAGTAAACTCCATCAAAGGCAATAGCTCAACCCAACTAGTCTAAAAATCCATGTAACAAGCCTTCAACATGTCCTCTAATATATGATTAACCATCTCACTTTGACTATTTGACTGCGGGTGATATACCAAACTGAAATAAAGTCTAGTCCCTAATGCTCTTTACAAATTACCCTAGAAAGTTGATAAGAATCTTTGATCTCTATTTGACATAATATCTTTAAGAACCACATAAAGTCTGACAATCTCTTAAACATTTAAACAACACAATTGATCTATACTTAAACCTTTTCTAATAGGCAATAAGTAAATAGAATTACTCAATCTATCAACAATAATCTAAATGTTGTTATAACCATATTGAACTCTAGGAAGCCCTAAAATAAAGTCTATGGAAATACTTTCCTATTTACACTTAAGAATCTTTAAAGGTTGCAATGAACCAAAAGGTTTCTGATGTTATGCCTTGACTTGCTGACAAGTCAAACATTTGGCCATAAAATCTACAATATGACCTTTCATCTTTGACCACTAGAACACTTTCCTGAGATCTTGATACATTGGATATGCTGAGTAAGTTATATTATAAGTCTTTTTCAAAATCCTTTATCTTAACTTTACATCCTCTAGCACATAAACACTTTCTCTAAACCTTAGAATCCTATCTCTAATCATAATATCTGGTATTGTACCCTTAAAGACCTTTTAAACCATCCTCTAAACCTAAACATTTGTTATCTAGCAACCTCTTACGTTATTTAACAGTATGGATACTATTTGAAGTCTAAAGAAACCCACTGTCAATACTTTAATCTTTTTTCTGACGATCTCATACTATAACTCTCTCTACATTAAAATCATGGATAGGGCCACTTTTCGACTTAAAACATCAACTACCACTTTAACTCTACCTGGATGATATTTGAACTCACAATCATAATATTTCGCCAATTATAACCATCTTTTCTATCTTATATGTAACTTTCTTTGGGTGAAAAAATGTTTGAGACTCTTATGATCATAATATATGTAATATCTTACACCATACAGATAATGTCCCAGATCTTCAAAGCAAACACTATTACAACCAACTTTAAATCATAGGTAGGGTACCTCATCTTATGATCCTTTAATTACTTGGATACATAGGTAATTATCCTACCACATTACATTAACATAACTCTAAGCCCCTGGTGGGAAGCATTTGTATAAATATCAAAATCAACTCCCTTTTGAGGCAATGTTAACACTGGAGCACTCGTCAAGCTTTGCTTTAACTTTTGAAACCAAGTCTCATATTCCCTACAAAATGTATCACCCTTTGAGTTAACGTAGTCAAAGATCTCGCTATACTCAAGAATCTCTCGATAATGTATATATGATTGGTGTTGTATATGTATAGTGCTCAGTATACGATTTTAACTTACCTATGAATGATTGATTATTTTAGGAATGTATGTTGTAAATTTTTAAATAGGATCTATGCATCCTACCTTCTCTAATGACTTTTTAATGTAGTTTCTTTTTTTACCACCCTTGTTTTAAATGTAACTTAAGGTTTTTTATTTTACGATGTAAAATTTAGAGTATAACTTACTTGTACATTTATTAGAAATATGTAACTAAAGGGCAAAACTTTGTAAATTACTTGAAAACTTGAAAAAATAGAGGAGTAACATACTTGGAGTCTCAAGATTGAAGAATAGGATCTAGGTTAGTTAGTCAATCCTTTTGGCTTACAACTTGACTTTAATTTTAAACTCGTATACCAGTACAATTTATTTTACATTATAAAACATATGTTAGGTTTTATTTATTGTAAATAACACCTTACATGTAGGCTAAAAATGATAAGACAATTAATAAAAATCCTCAATAAATATAAAGTCAAGTGAAACCTTATAACATAACATTATCAGGATAAGCCTCTATTTGTTGTAACCTTGTTCGTTAAAGCAAAGGGTAAACTTTTACCATATGGAAGACTGGTTGTTTATTATGTTAGGTTTGACTTAACCATTATAGTTCTACTTGTTTACCAAAGCAAAGGTATAATATATGGAAGGCTGAGTATAAATGTATTTGTCTATACGCAATGGTATATAGTATTCAACCCATTATTTCTAAGAATCACAATTGAGGTTTACATAATCTGATAGGATAACACTTGACTTGAGATCATGGATTTTTGATGATTGGTTTTGATTAACCTATCTATTTGGCTTGGCTTGGCTTGGCTCGGTTTGCTCATCAAAAGTGAATATTGAGTTTACTTAATAGAATCTCAGTCTACTAAGGAATCTGTTGAGACTTCTCAAGTTTAACAATAAGGATTATTAGCTTAAGGAAATAGTATAAGCATTTAATAAAAACTTTATTAAAAAATTTATTAATAATCATCTAATCAATTATTTTTTGCATATTTTATATCACAGAACCATGACAAATTCAAACTCGTTACGACTTATTTTGGAAAAAGATAACAAGCTTGAAGGTATCAATTTTCTCACTAGCATTGTTATCTTTGGATATGTCCTCAAGGGGGTTATGCCTCTTAAGCTTAGTCCTAATGCCACCTAAAAGCAATGAGATACTTACCACAAGTATTTTGAAGACTTTTATAAAGGCTCAATGTCTTATATGGGCCTTTATGACACTTAACTTACAGATGAAGCATGAAAAGATGGATACCCAATCCATTCTCTTGCACTTATATGAGATGTTTAGAACTAATAAGAGATCCAAACACTAATAGGTATTTAGTGCCTTATTTAATTGTAAGCTTTATAAGGGTATACCAATTATCCCTCATATAGACAAGATGATTGGTTACATTGACTGATTAGCTAGCTTAGAGTTCATTATGGTCAATATCCTATCTATTAACCTAGTATTGAGCTTTCTTTTTCCCTTCTAGTCAAACTTTTTCATGAATTTCAACCTAAGCGAGAAAAAAATCTCTTACAAAACTGTCAGGGTAGATTCAAACTGTCAAGATGTAAAAAAAAAGTAGGGTTCAAAAGTGCTTATAGTTGATGTGACGTAAGGCTAACACGAAGGCTAAGCTTAAGTCTAAAGCATATGTTCAAAGTTAGGCTTCTCTTGCTTTATAGGTTGTTAGTGGTATTATGAAAGGAGAAGTTGTTTGCTTCTTCTGTAGTAAATTAGGCCATTGGAGGAAACACTATAAGATCTTTCCTGATACGAAGAATAAGAAGTCTACTAGTTTTACTTCAGGTACATTTGTTATATAACCTTACTCCTAATTCATCTTGGGTCATTAACATAGGTAGTGATACTATTATCACTTCTAATATATAGGGACTACCGTAGAGTAAATTGCTCAACCAAGGAGAGGTTGACCTAAGTGTTGGAATGGAACAAGGATTACAACCCCGACTGTAAGATCTTATTATTTGTCTTTGCTTGGTAAGCTTGTATAAGAATTAAAAAACTATTATTATGTGCCCATAGTTTCTAGAAATTTATTTTTATGTTTATTTTGGACAAGGAAGTATATTTATTCATGATTTCTAATAGTACGATAGCTTTTAGCTTGAATAATATCCTCTATAGTACTACATATTTGATTAACAATATATATATTCTAAATTTAGATAATAATAAAATTCTCAATGTAAATAACAAACAAACAAAATTTGATGAATTGAATCCCATAAATTTGTCTCATTGCAAGCTCAGGCACAAAGGCCTAAAACTTATTTCAAAACTCAATTCTATTGGAATTTTGTAACTATTTGACTTGCAGTCATATGATGAATACAAATAGTGCCTATTGAGTAAGATAATCAGGTCATATTTTACTAATCATAGTGAAAGGGTAATTGAACTATATTGAATTATACACAACGATATGTGTTGGCCATTGACAGTGCATAAAAAACATGAGGAAATCTAATTCAATACATTCACTAATGATTTCAACAAATATAACTAATTTTTTTATGAAACATAAGTCTATATGCTTTAATAGGTTAAAATAATTAAAAAACGAGGTAGAAATATAACTTGATAAATGTATTAAAATCCTCCAAAGTGATAAAGGATAAGAATACTTAAGTATTGAATTCAGTGAATATGTGAAGGAACATGGTAACTCAAACCTCTTGGTATACCATAACACAATAATGTATCTAAAATAAGGAATTGGATCTTAATGGATATGGTTAGATTGATGATGAGTTATAATGAACTATATAGGGTTATGCCTTAGAAACAACAACATTTGCACATAATTATATCTCATCCAAACTTATTGTAATAGTCTAAGGTTAGAATAGTCTTTTCAGGCTGGAAATCAGGGTCAAAAGTGAGATTTTATAATAGAAAATAAAATTGAGAGGTTTCAAAGGTAAAATAGTCTTTTATAAGCTACCTGTGGCATATGCATGAGTCTCCTGGGGAGACTGTTTCATGTAAGGTGTGGGAAAAAGAGAAATATATGCTTTTCCCTCGATACACAACTGAGTGCCTTAGGCACACGATCATGCATCATGTTAGAGTCGCCATAAATGCTATGTTTTTCTCATTTTTTTAATCAGCTTATTTTATGTAACTTTCTCTTATCTTTTCTCCAGTGAACCCTAGGCCAGAGAGTATCCAACTAGCAATCACAATCCAAATTAAAGAACCAGAACTAACCAGAGAGAGAAAAACAGCTTCCATAGCTAGAGGTAAGTATTTTCTTACCTTTTTAACCTTGTTTTATAGTATGTTTTCCCTGGTTTGGGTTTCCAAGAATGTTTGCTATATGCTTGAGACTTGTGTTAGCATGTTTGAATGGTGAAATGATTTCTTGGATGAGTTATTATTGAGAACCTTCATGTATATGTGCTTTAATGTCTTATTTTGAGAAATATGAGACTTTTTGCATGATTTCTAATGAATGGATGTAATAAGCATGCTTATCTATTGATGTGTAAAGTGTATGAGTGTTGGATTGAGTTTTGGTTATGCCTTGAGTGAGAATGGCTGAAATTTCTAGGTCTCTAAACAAGCATTTATAGTGGTTAAGTTGAGCACACGACCGTATACCAATAGGTACACGCTTGTGTGGTCTTATTTCTACATGAACACGACCTTGCATGTAGCCATGCACACCTAGAAAGTCCAAACACATGTTCATGTGACCGTGCACATGACTGTGTGTCTGTTTCCAATTCCACACACTCGTGTAAGCAAGAAACGAAAGTGTTGTGTGAGCTGCCACATGCCTATATTAGTTTAGGACACGGCTTTATGCCTTGATGCATGCTCGTGTGTCATACACCACACACCCATATGTTGAACCAAGAAATCATAAAAGATTCAAGAAGCTAGCATGACCAAGAGCATAACTCATGCACAGTCTCGTGTGTTGCTGCACATGCTTGTGTGTTGAGTAGTACATGCCCATATACCTTAGCAAAGCATAGAATAAATCCTAAATTAAGTACACAAAAACCAATAATATTAAAAGAAAACAACATATCATACATGATTAATAGCATATAACATGACATATTATATCTGAGTTTTTGTAAAAGGATCCAAGGATCTAATAACATGTTTTTAAAGTATAAACATACGATGTTCCAAACATCATTAGAGGTGAATACAAGAGGACACTCGTGAGTTTGTACACTTTCTAGATAGGGAAACTAATATCCGTTAGAGAGAACATGGTCTTTGACTAAGCTCATTAGAGAGAGTGTTAGTTGTGCACGAGTAGATTTCTATATGATTGAACTCACATGGCTAGCATAGTAGTTACTTTTAGATATAGTACTATTAAATACAGTTTTTCAGTATGTACTCTATGTATATATATATATATTCAGGATCTTCATATCATAGTTACTATTTCAAAAAGAGTTTTTAGAAAACCACGTCTAAGGGCAAATTTTATAACTATATAACATATAACATATACATAACATCAGCTTATGCATATCAAGTCATGTACAACATTCTTTAAGAACCATAGCTATATAAAGATAAAAGATATTGTAGAGAACAGAAACATTATAGAGATAAAGAATAAAAAAGATACTAAAGCAAAACGTAACATGACATGTCTCAAATGAGATGAAGCTTGAAACCTGTTTGTGTTAGAGATAGGAAATGCTTGTTGAGTAATTTTTATCACTCACCCCTTTTCTCATTTCCTTTTTTCAGGTTAGTGATTTTATGGCCAAGTAGAAGCAAGAAGGCTGTTAGATTTTGGGGGATACAACTTGGTAACAAACAACATGTTCATTGCTTGCATGCTTTGTATAGCTTTTGATTTATGCATATGTTTTTATAATATTGTTATCATGTACTATAGTGACCTTTACCACAAGCCTCTGTAGATTACTATTTATAATTTATACTATACGTGTAGTGAAAATCTCTACAGTAAAATATGCTATTGAAATTTAAATTTTTAATACGGAAGTTGGAATCGAAAATACTGTAAGTAAAAGGAGAAAATAATAATTTCTTTCTTAGAAATCCTGACTATACATGTCTAAACATGTTATTCATATAACGTGTAATAATAGTATTATACATGCACATATATATAAAACAAAAATCATATATAAAGGATTTGAACCAAAACATGCTATCTGCCACCAAGTCATGTCCCTAAAATCTGACAACTGCATCACTCCTAATCAGTTCTAGGATTACTAACCTACAAAAGAGAAAGGATGGAAAAAGGGGGTGAGTGATAAAATCACTCACCAAGCATTTCCTATCTTTAACACTGGTAGGTTTCAAGCTTAAATTGATTTATGCATCTTTCACATTATTTTTTGCTCTATTGTTTTCTTATTTCTTTATTTCTGAGATTTTATCTGTTCTCTGTAGTGCTCTTTGCTTTTATTTGTTTTGTTTCTTATGGATGCTATACATGACATGATATCTATGCTTTGATGTCATGTCAAATGCTAAATAGCTATAAAACTGGCTCTTAGGCCTGATTTCTGAAAAACTCTTTCTAATGTAAAGTTTTGATCCAAAGATCCTGAATATATATATATATAAAATACTTTAAAAACTGAATTAGAAAGTATTGTATCTAAAAATATCTACTATGTTGACCAGACTAATGAATACAAGGATTCGACACCCTGGTTGTATGAGTTCAATCCTATAATAAAACTACTCCTACATGACCAACACTCTTTCTAACGAGCTTGGTCAAGGTCATATCCTTTTTAACGAATATTGGTTTCCCTCTCTAGTGGGCGCATGAACTTACAGATGCCCTTTTGTATTCACCTCTAACTGATTTCTTGAATATAATATATCTATACTTTAAAATCATGATATTAGATCCTTAGATCTATTTTTAAAAATATCTAATATGGCATGTTGTGGTCTATTCTGTAAATCATGCATGAAATGTTGTGTATACCTTGTTATTCTTAGGTTTCTTGTGCTTGGGAATGACTTAAAATAGCTTAAATTTGCTTTAAAACTATTTCTGTGTTTTTCTTAAGGCACATGGGCATGCAATGCTTAACACATGAACATGTAGGAAGACACATAGGGTCATGTACAAGCCATGTTCTCGATCATGCTAGCTTCTAGAATAAATTTATAAAACTTTGGCTGACTACACGAGTATGTGGCATGGACACACGATTGTGCATACAAAGCATAAGGTCATTTATCATATTTGCACAAGTATGTAAAAACATAACTAATACTCTCGTGTCTTACCTATATAAGCATGTGAAATTGGATAAAGCAAACAAACATATGCATCGACTACACGGGCACGTGTCTGGGTTTTCATATGCATATGGGGTGCCATAGAAGATCGTGCTCATACAAAAAAAGGTTACACGGGCGTGTATCCTTGGGTACACAGTCGTGTGCTCAACTTTTTTTCTATAATACAGATCTAGAAACCTAGAAATTTCCTAGCAAATCTCAACTCAACACAACCACAACTCAATCATACATTCATATATCAAATATATCAGCCCATAAGCATACTCATTCCATTCATTCATCATAAAGCATGTTAAAAGTCTCATATTTCTCACAAATACATACCCAAGCACATAAACATCAAATCATCTCATAACAACTCATAAATCATCATCCAAGACATTATCTCATCAACAAAACATACTATAATACATTCTCAGCATGTAACAAACACATGAGGAAAACTCAAACATGAAAATCATGCTATAAACCCAAATGAAAGAGGTAAAGAAATATTTACCTTTTGCCATTGCTTCAGGATCTTTCTCTCTAGCTGTTTCTAGTTCTCTAGCTTGGATTATGGTTACTGGTTGGGTATTCTCTGGTCTAGGGTTCATTGGAGAAAAAGACAAGAAGAAAGTTGAATGGAATAAGTTAGACAAAAAAAAATGAAAAACTAAACATTTATAGCGCCTCTCACCAAACACACGATCATATGCCTTAAACACACGGGCGTGTATTAAGGGAAATTTACAAATCTCATTTCTCTCGTGCACAAACCATAAAAGGCTCTTAAATGACTCTTTTTCCTTTGGTTTCAAAGCCTAAAATACAATTCAACCCTTGGGCTATTACATATATTGTATGGATAACATGTTTTATAGTTGAAAAGCCTAGGAATTTTTAGTAAAGAATTAATGTTTTCTTATTACAACTAATAATATTTCTTAATTACTTCTTCCTTATTAAAAAATTTAAATTCAACAGCAGATTTTACTATAGAAATTCATGTTGTAGGTTTATTATTAATATAATTATGTTATAAATAGTAGTATACAATGACCTATGGCGGGGGTTATTACAATAATTAGTATCAGAGTGATGTTTTGAGCCATCAATTGGAATTTAAATCATATTTTTAGAAAATATGTTTTCAAATGTATTGTTTTTTAAAGTTTCTTGAGCCAAAGTCAACGTATCCTTACAACCATTACTCACATCCTTTCAGTGTAAGTATAGTAGTATGAAGCTTAGTATGATTCTGAATGTAAACACTTTTATGTTTGTGATGTTTTAAATAAAAGAGGCCCTTTACCTTCAGTTGTAAAGGAAAAGAATAGTGTCTCTATTAGACTAATGAGTATGAGTGACCATAGAAGATTTCAGCACTCCTAGGTATCTCTTAGGCCTGAGGATGAATGAGAGATTTTCAGAGAAATAATGAGAGAGGGATATCAACAGTTAAAGTAAGGTTTTTGAGCCAATTAGACATGATGCCTATCAAAGGCTAGTCAGAGATTAGTTTGGTTAAAGAAGACAAGGTATGTCAGAGACAATTAGAGAAACTTATCAAATACTTGAGTTTGGCCATCAGGGGATCCGAGTTTAGGTATAGACATAGTTGGCACTAGTGATTTTGATAGATTGCATCCGATATATAGTTTGCCTGAGGCCCATCAACTATCTAAATTTAGTAGTTCTAAAGATCCAAACGTGGCAAAAGAATAAATTGAATCTATAAAGAGTTTAATAGGTTTGTTCATTATGTCAAACAAAGAAAAGATCCAGTATGCCATTTTTATGTTGAGAGGAGACGCAAAAGTGTGGTAGAACTTTACGAAGGCATTTATCGACAAGAAGAGATTGCCTTGGATTAAGTTTTAGAGGTTGTTTGAGGAAGAGTATTGCAGTACTGATATAAACCATGCCAAAGCTCAGATGTTTATTGAGTTGACTTAAGAGACCACTTTGGTTAAAGATTATGCTACTCAGTTTAATACACGGACGAGGTTTATTCTTGGCGTGATAGGTTATAAGTCGATTAGAGTGTATAAATTTATTCATGGGTTACATCTTACCATTACCCATGATGTGATGACTAGTTCTTTTCCCCCGCAGAGATTCAGTAAGGCTTTAGGAAGATCCTTGAGATCTAAGATTTATTTGCAGAAGATAAGTGTGTTTTCTAGATCAGTAAAGAGGGTTCTAGAGAGAGGTAGATATAAGGGCAAGAAACCAATTCAATCAAAGAAACCTTTCAAAATGAAGAGATAGAGAGTAGAGTTACCCTTGTATAGAACTTGTGGTAGGAAGAATCCAAGAGAGTGACTTACTAGTCAGAGTATATGTTTCATATATCAATAACTAGGGTATAGGTTATTAGAGTGCCTAATTCGAGGAGAAGGAGTTAAACCATCAGTTGGTAGAGTATAGCCAAGCAGAGGTGTTTTGGGGTCTAGTTGGTAGAGGTAGTAGAGCTTGTAGGGGTGGTGTCAAAGCATTTGGATGAGGTGTCAATACACCAAGAGGCAAACGTAGAGCTAGGGCCTTTATAGTGAGGTGAGATCAGACTAAGGTTACTTCTCATGTTGTTACAAGTCTATTGATTTTCTTTGATACTCATTTATATGTTGATAAATTGTGATGCTATACATAGCTTCATATGTAGAAGATTGGTAGAGAGATTAGGGTTGATCTGTTGTGTGGCAGAGAGGATTATTTGTGTAGAAATGTCTAATAAAGGTGTGATAGTAAGTGATCTAGTACTAGTAGACTAAGAAGTGGTTATCACAAGTAAGACCTTAAAGATCAATCTGATCATATTGGAGTTGACTGATTTTGATATGATCTTAAGCATGAATTTATTGAGTAGTTACAGGGTAGAGATCGACTATAAGGAAAAAAAATGTTAGACTAAAATTAGACCCTACTTAGTTTGTTTTTAGTGAGGGTAGAGTAGAGACCATGCTAATTTCTCGTATCTGTTAAAGAGATTGTTGAATAAAGGATGTGTTAGGTATTTGGCCAATGTAGTATGTAAAAGTGCGATTGGGTCAAGTATCAAAGATGTGCCTGTGGTTAGAGTGTTTATAGATGTTTTCCCTAAGGAGTTACTAGGTTTGCCTCTAAAATGAGAGTTAGAGTTTTGCATTAAGTTATTTTCAAGTATAATTCCTATTTTTAAAACTTTATATCAAATGGCTCTAGCTAAGCTTTAGAAGTTGAAGAAGTAGTATTAGGAATTGATTAGTAACAGATTTATCTAACTAAGTTATTCTCTTTGGGGAGCTCTTATTTTATTTGTGAAGAAGAAAGATGAATCTCTAAAGATATGTATAGACTACAGAGAGTTAAATAAGGTAACTGTCAAGAATAAGTATCTATCACCCAAGATAAATGATTTGTTTGATCAACTGAATGGAGTTGTAATGTTCTCTAAAATAAATTTGAGGTTTGGTTATCATCAGATAAGAGTAGTAGACAGGGATATACCTAAGACTGCTTTTAAGACAAGGTATGACCTTTATAAGTTTGTGGTGATGTCTTTTAGGTTGACGAGTGCTTTTATAATGTTTATGGATTTGATAAACCGGGTTTTCGAAGAGTATCTAGATAAATTTATGGTTGTATTTATCGATGACACCTTGGTTTACTCAAGGAGCATAGAGGAGCATTTGAGGTTCATCCTTCAGAGATTGAGAGACAGGTAACTTTATGTTAAATTTGATATGTGTGAGTTTTGGTTGAGTAGTGTGTCTTTTCTTGGGCATATTGTTTTAGTAATAGGTATATTAATGGATTCTAGTAAAGTAGAGGTTATTCTGAGTTGGTCGAGGTTGAAGACACCTAAAGAGGTAAAGAGTTTTCTCGGGTTAGTTGGTTACTGTAGGAGGTTCATTGAAGGCTTCTCTAGTATTTCTAAGCCATTTACTACTTTGACTTAAAGTGAGACATCGTTTGTATGGACCGAGGAGTGTAAGACAAGGTTTCATGAGTTAAAGCAGATATTAACTAGTGCTCTAGTATTGGTGTTACTTAGGAGGGAGTTGTCTTTGATAGTTATACAGATGCTTCCTATTAGGGGATTAAAGCAGCATTGATAGAGTATGGTAGAGTAATTGTCTATGCCTCTGGGCAATTAAAGGACTATGAGTTAAGATACCCTACTTATGACTTAGAGTTACCTACTATATTTTTTACTTTAAAGATTTAGACATATTATCTTTACGGTGTAAGGTGCTACATCTATTCAGATCGTAAGAGTTTGAAGTATTTCTTCACCTAACGAGAGTTGAATATGAGATAGAGGAGATAGTTTGAATTGGTAAAGGATTATGATTATAAGATTAGATATCATCCAGGTAGAGCTAATATAGTAGCTAATACTTTGAGTCAAAGAGTAGTTTTATCCATAATTTCAATTCAGAGAGAGTTGTAGTATAAGATTGTCAGAGGTAAGATTAAGATAATGAAAATTGGTATCTTTAGACTTTAGATAGTATCCATGCTATTTAATGATATCAAGGTTTCTCAAATGTTAGATATATGGATTTAGAGGATGATTCAAAGGGTCTTTGAGGGTACAATGCCAGATTTTAAGTTCACATATAGGATTTTATGGTTCAGAGACATAGTTTGTGTGTCAGAGGATAAAGATTTGAGATAGAGAATGTTATCAAAAGCTCATAGCATGGTTTATTCAGCATATCCAAGCCGCACTAAGATGTATCAAGATCTCAAGAGAGTTTTCTAGTGGTCTAGTATAAAGAAAGACATTACAGATTTTATTGCCAGATGTTTGACCTATTAGCAGGTCAAAGCAGAGCATTAGAGACCTTATGAGTTATTACAATTACTGAGGATTTTTTAGTGGAAATAGGATAGCATTTTTATGGACTTCATATCAAGACTTAGAATATAACGTTAGTATAATAGTATCTAAGTAATAGTTGATAGATTTAGTAAGACTGTGTATTTCTTATCGATCAAAAAGGGCATAAGTACCAATCAATTAGGTCATTTATCTGTTAGAAAGGTAGTTAGACTTTATAGGGTTCCTAGAGATATTATTTCATATAGAGATTTGAGGTTCTTATCAGTATTTTGAGACAGGTTATAGATAGCTTTGGAGACTAGACTTTACTTCAGTTCAGTTTACCACCCACAAATAGATGGTTAGACTGAGAAGGTTAATTAGATTTTAGAAGACATATTAAGGGCTTGTTATATGAACTTCCAAACTTGTTAGGCTGAGCTGTTGTCATTGATGGAATTTGCTTATAACAACAACTATCAGTTCACTATTTAAGTGGCACCTTTTAAGGCTTTATATGGTAAACAGTGCAGATCACCACTGTATTGGGATAAGATTGGTGAGAGAGATTCTTTAAAGAGAATAGTGGGACTAGAGATGACTTAGATAATGATTGATCATATTAGGGTTATCAAGCAGAGGATAAAATAGGTTCATAATCATTAAAAGAGTTATGTAGATCAAAGATGTAAGGAGATAAAGTTTGAGGTTAGAGACTATGTGTTTCTAAAAGTAGCCCTCTACAGACATGTCTTGTGATTTGGTAAGAGAGGCAAATTTGTCTGAAGTTTATTGGTCTGTATCAAATTCTGGAACGAGTTGGTAGAGTAGTATATAGGTTAGCTTTACCAACAAGTATGAATAGAATCCATAACATGTTTCATGTATCCCAACTGATGAAAGATATGAGAGATTTATCTTATGTGTTAAGGGTTCAAGATTTACAATTGGTAGATGATTTGAGCTATCAAAAAAGACATGTTCAGATTTTGGACCATAGAGTAAAGATCCTCAAGAATAAAGAAATAGTTTTAGTTAAGGTTTTTGGAGGAGTCAAAGACTCAAGGAGGTTACTTGGGAGGTTGAGACTAAGATAAGAGAAAGATGCCCAGAGTTTTTTAAGTAAATTCCAGGGACAAAATTTTATTTAGAGGGAGAGAGTTATAATAGCCTAAGGTTAGAGTAGTCTTTTCAGGCTGGAAACCAGGGTTAGAAGGGAGATTTTATAACAGAAAATAGAATTAAAAGGTTTCAAGGGTAAAATAGTCTTTTAGAAGCTAGTTGTGGCATGTGCATAAGTCTCCCTAGGAGAATGTTTCATGTAAGGCATAAGAAGAAGGGAAATATGTGATTTTCCCTTGACACATGGTCGTGTGTCTCAAGCACATGACCATGCGTCGTGTTAGAGTGGCCATATATGCTAAGTTTTCCTTATATTTTGCTCAGTTTATTTTACCCAACTTCCTCCCTTCTTCTTTCTAGTGAACCCTAGGCCAAAGAGCATCTAACTAGCAACCACAATTTAGATTAGAGAACCAAAGGCAACCATAAAAAAAGAGACAACTTCTATGGCTAAAGGTAAGTATTTCCTTACCTTTTACACCTTGTTTCATAGCATGTTTTCCCTAGTTTGGGTTTCCAAGAGTGTTTGTTGTATACTTAGGACTTGCTTTAGCATGTTTGGATGATAAAATGATGTCTTTAATGAGTTATTATTGAGAACCTTGAAGTATATGTGCTTTAATGTCTTATTTTGAGAAATGTAAGACTTTTTGCATGATTTTTGATAAATAAATGTAATAAGCATGCTTAATAATTGATGTGTAAAATGTATAAGTGTTGGATTAAGTTTTGGTTGTGCCTTAAGTTAGAATGGCTAGGATTTTAGGTTTCTGGATAGGCATTTGTAGAGATTGAGTTGAGCACACAACTATATACCAGTAAGTGCACGTCCGTATGGCCTTATTTCTACACGAACATGACCTTGCATGTAGTAGAAAGCCCAGATACATGCCCATATGACCGCGCATATAACTGTATACCTATTCCCAATTCTATACACCTGTGTAAGCAAGACACAAAAGTGTTGTATAAGCTACCACATGCCTATGTTAGTGTGGGACATGACTTTGTGCCTTGATGCACATTTGTATTCTTAACACCACACACTCGTGTGTTGAGCCAGGAAATCATAGAAAAATTCTAAAAGCTAGCACGATCCAGAGCACGACTTTTATACTATCCTGTGTGTTACCCCACATACTTGTGTGTTGAGTAGTACACAATCGTGTACCTTAGCAAAAACACAGAATAAATCCTAAAGCTTTCCTAAGCAGCTCTAAGCCACTTTTAAGAATACAAAACCCAATAATATCAAAAGAAAATAACATATCATACATGATTAATAGCATATAGTATGACATGCCTTATTAGAGTTTTTAGAAACAGATCCAAGGATCCAATAGCATGTTTTTAAAGTATAAATATATGATGTTCCAGACATCAATTAGGGGTGAATATGAAAAAGCACTTATGAGTTTACATACCCATCAGAGAGGGAAACCTGCATCTATTAGAGAAGACATGGTCTTTAACCAAACTCATTAGAAAGAGTGCTAGTTGTTTATGAGTAGATTTTTATAGGATTGAACTCACATGGCCAGGGAGTCGAATCTCTGTATTCATCAGTCTGACCAATATAACAGTTACTTTCAGATACAGTATTTTTAGAAATAGTTTTTTAGTATATACTCTATGTGTGTGTGTGTATATATATATATATATATATATATATATATATATATATATATATTTAGGATCTTCAAATTATGGTTACTATTTCAGAAAGAGTTTTTAGAAAACCATGCCCAAGAATAAATTTTATGACTTGCAATATAAACATGACATCAATATATGCATATCAAGTCATGTACAACATTCTTTAAGAATCATAGCTATATAAAGATAAAAGATACTATATAGATATGGAGATAAAGAATAAAGAAAATACTAAAGCAAAACATAATGTGACAAGTCACGAATGAGACGAAGCTTGAAACCTATTTATGTTAGAGATAGGATACATTTGTTGAGTGATTTTATCACTCACCCATTTCCTTGTTTTCTCTTTTTTAGCTTAGTGATTTTAGGGATAAGTATGAGCGAGAAGGCTATTAGATTTTGGGGATATAGCTTGGCAGTAGACAACATATTCATGGCTCGCATGCTTTGTATAGCTTTTAATTTATGCATATATGTGTGTAATACTATTGTCATGTATTGTATTGATAACATGTTTTATAGATCAAAAGTCTAAGAGTTTTCAAGAAAAAAATCAATATTCTCTTATTACTACTAATAGTAGTTTTTAATTATCACTTTTGTATTAAAAAGTTAAAATTCAGTAACAGATTTTATTGCAGGAATTCTTGTTGCAATTTTATTATTAATATAATTATTGTTATAAATAGTAATATATAGTGACCTGTGGCAAGGATCACTATACTTATGGACTTAACTTCTTATACTTTATGGACTAGGCGAAAACCTAATTTGGAATACATGAAGGTTTAGAGTTGTAAGGCTTATGTTAAGAAATTGAATTTGAATAAGTTGAGCATTAAATATGATAAATGTATTTTTATAAGGTACTCGAAGGAAACTAAGAGTTACTATTTCTACCATCCAAACGAGTTAAAAGTCTTTATTACTTTGACTTGTGCCTTTCTAGAGAAAGAATATCTTTTTAAAAAGATTAGTAGGAGAAAAATGAGTTTGATGAGACTTCTAAGTCATAAATGGCCACACATATTGGATAGGATGATATACCACATAAGGTGGTTGATTATGGTACACTATAATTGTATAGGTCTGGTAAAGCATACCTTGAGCCTAAAAGATTTAGTTTTCTTGTAACTTAGGACAGTGATATATTGGTCATCTCTAATGATGAACTAATAGCTTATATTGAGGCCATGACAGATTTAGACCTTAAGAAATGGCTTAAGGCCATTAAATTTGAGATAGACTTTATATACCTAAACCAAGCATGGACTCTAATAGATGTACCTAGAAAGGTTAAACTCATTAGGTGTAAATAAGTTTTCAAAAAGACAACTAACATAGATGTTAATTTGAATACTTATAAGGCAATGTTAGTCATTATAAGTTTTTATTAGAAACATGGTATTAACTATGATGAAACATCTTTCTTGGTTGTGACGTTAAAGTCTATTTGCATTATACTTACAATATTTGCATACTATGACTGTGAAATTTGGCAAATAGATGTCAGGACTATCTTTCTGAATGGTAACCTTATGGAGGATGTGTATATGGTACAACCTAATTGTTTCATTCTTCATAAATAAATAGACAAAGTATACAAGTTACAAAAATCCATTTATGGATTGAAGCAAACTTCAAAGAGTTAGAACATATATTTTGATGAAGTCATTTAAGAGTTTAGATTCATCAAAAAATAAAGATAAGCCTTGTATGTACAAGAAAGTTAGTGAGAATATGGTTTCTTTTCTAGTATTATATATCAATGACATCTTGATTATTGGAAATAATATACTTTACTTATAAACTGTGAAAGCTTGATTATCCAAGTGCTTATCCATGAATAACTTAAAAGAAATGACCAACATTCTTGATATTAAGATCTATCATGATAGATTGTGTAGACCATTTAGACTAAGTCAAAACACGTATATAGATAAAGTGTTAAGGAGATTCAACATAAGCGATTTAAAAAAAGGGTCATTGCCCATGACTCATGGTTTATATTTTTAAGAAAATATGTCCTAGGACACTTAAAAATAAAGAGAAAATGAGTAAGATCTGTTATGTATGCCATGTTATGTATAAAATTTGATGTCTCATACACGTTAAGCGTTTGTAGTAGATATCGATATGATTCAGGTGAAAAATATAAGATTATTATTAATAATATTCCTGAGTACTTAAGAAGGATTAAAGAAATGTTCTTGGTTTATAGAGGAGAATATGAGCTCACTATTCAAATATATAATAATGCTAGTTTCTAAATAGATTATGATGACTTTAAATCTGAATTAGGCTTTGTGTTCAGCTTATATAGTAGAGTAATTAGCTAGAAGAGTCTCAATCAAAGTATTATGGTTGATTCTATAACTAACTCTGAATAAATTGCTTTGATTGAGGCGACTAATAAAGTTACATAGTATGTGTTCCTTTACCTCTTTCAACTTGTTTCATAGCATGTTTCTTTGTTTCCTGAGTTCTGAGTATACTTGTTGTGTTGTTGAGGTTTGTTAACCTTAATTGAGTGATTTGATAATGATATTATGGCTGATTTAAGTGGTTGGTTGCATAATAATGTGTATATAGGTTGTATACATGTATTTTATGTTTTATTATGAGATTTGGATAAATGTATGTATGCTAGCAGAAGCTTTGAGTGTGTATTGATGTTTAAAAGTGTTTGGGAGTGATTTGGATTGGGATTTATGGGTTTCCATATATAATCTACAGAAATTAAGTTCAGCACATGCCCGTGTGTTCGTGGAGACATGCCCATGTGGCCTTATTTTTATATGATCATGGTCTTGCATGACACTCGTGTATGCCTAAAAAACCAGACACATGTCCATGTGGCTGATACACACGCCCCTGTGGCTGATGCACACATTTGTGTGCTCATTTCCAATTCTACACACCCATGTAAGCAAGACACGAAAGTGTTAAAAGGCAGCTACATGCCTGTGCAGTGTGAGACGCAGCCTTGTGCCTTGTATGCACGTCTGTGTGTTCACACTACACGCTCGTATAGTCAGCCCAAGTTTTATAATTTGATTTTAAAAGCTAGCATGACCAAGAACACAATAAGCACATGGTCCCATGTGCCTTCACACACGTATGTGCACTTAGAGACACATGCCTGTGCATTTTAAGAAAAGCAGGAAAAGAATTTTAAAGCAAAGCTAAGCCACTCTAAGCCATTCTTAAGCACATGGAACTCAATAATAATAAGAAATAAACAGCATATCATTCATGATCAATAGTATATAACATAACATGCCATATCAGATGTTTTCAGAAATGGATCCAAGGATCTAATAGCATGTTTTAAAGTATAGATATATGATATTTCAGACATTAGTTAGGGGTGAGTACAAAATGGCACCTGTGAATTTACACACCTACTAGAGAGGAAAACCAGCATCCGCTAGAGAGGATATCGTCATTGACTAAACTCGTTAAAGAAAGTGTGGGTTATGCATCAGTAGATTTTAGTAAGTTGAGCTCACATGGTCAGAGTGTCGAATCCCTGTATTCATCAGTCTGACCAGTATAACAGATATTTTTCAAATATAGTACTTTTTGATTCAGTTTTTAGTAGATATTATATATAAATATTCAGGATCTTCAAATCATAGTTTTTATATTAGAAAGAGTTTTCAGAAATCATGCCCAAATGCAAGTTTTATAATTATTCAGTATTGATATGGCATCAGAGCATGCATATCATGTCATATATAGCATTTCATGAGAAACAGAGAAGAACAATACAGTAAACTATATAGAACACAGATACACTTTAGAATATAAAGAGAATACAAAAATAAGAAATAAGACAATAAAGCAGATTTCGACGTGACAAGTCACGTAGTCCAACCTAGACTTGAAACCTACTAGTGTTAAAGTTAGGAAACACTTGCTAAGTGATTTTATCACGCACTTCTCCTTTCTTATTTCCTTCTTACAAGTCAGTGATATTAGAGGGCTGAGTAAGAGTAAGACAACTGGTAAATTTTAAGGATACAGCTTGGCAGCAGATAGCATGTTTATGACTCACATGCTTTTATTTAATTCTCATGTATATGTGTGCGCATTATATTTTTAGTAAACGTTGTATAAATAGTATATGTTATACATGAGTAGCCTAGGATTTTAAATACATGATCAGTTTCTTCCTACTATTACTATAAATAGTAAAATTTCATTTATAACTTCTACATGCAAATATTTTAATCAGCAGTAGTCTTTTACTGTAGAGATCCTCGTTGCAGGTATTTTATATTTATAATTTATATTATTTTTCGCAACGCATAGTGACTTGTAGCGAGGGTCACTACACATTAGCTTTATTTCGTGTAGATTATCATAACGTTACTAATCTGAGTATTAAGAAAGCAAACCTGTTGCCATGTAAAGGAATTAATGGAGCTTTACAACAAAAGATGTATTATGAAACATCCTATGGTTGTTTATGGTTTTGTATTTTCTTGTGTGTTGAAAAAAACATGTATTTTATAGTTATCCCTAGTTTCTAAATGAGATTTTTAAAGTTTCTGCAGCATGGCCGCCTTTCCAACAAATCAGGGAAACCTAACATCTAAGTGTTTTTAAGGGCATTCTACTTTGTGCCTCTCCATCTCTTGTTTCGTTGCCATCATTTGCATAAAACATATAAATCAGTAATTTAGTTTTAAAAATATATGTTTATATAAAAAATTACAAGCCAAAATTTTGAAATAATGTATCAAATAACACTACAAAATTACAAACCAAAATTTCAAAATCAATATATCAAATAACATTAAGCTCCCTTGAAAGGTCAATATCATAAAACGCTCTCAAGTGGAAATATCATAAAACCCTTACACATGGAAAATTCTTAAAAAAACTCAATCACCCATACTACTAGCACGCATATCACACGTACCACTAGTACCTGCATCATAAACAATTGAATAAAACATGGCAAAAATCTTTAACATATGTTATGCATTTAATAGCCCTAATGATTTTGAAAACTAACAAAAATCCCAAAAATTCACCCCTTCCACCCATGGTCAAACTCTTAAAAACATGCAAATACACCTTTGTCCCTAACCATCACTATGACATGTGATGCATGTACTTACTGCAAATCATGTATAGTGGTTAAGTAGCCTCATTTCCAACCAAATCATGTACAAATTCAACCCTAACATGTTCTTCACCTACTTTAACATTTTTGTAACAACAAATTTCATCTAAAATCATCAACAAATCATATCTTTTTAAAAAAAATCAGATTTTCTAACACTTGAAAATGCCCTAAGTCAGGACAAGATTAAATTAAATTTATACTCTATGATACTTAGAATTGATTTACTAACCTTTGGCCTTATTTTTCTTACTAGTAATCATCAAAACTTGTTAGAAATTTGCTTGATTTTTTCCAAAAACTAGTAAAAGAATCATCTCTCATAATATCGACGGTAAGCAACCGTGCACCATAACCTTTGTGTATCAAGGGTATTTTTGTCATTTTATTGTACACATGGTATGTGTGACACAAGTGATATTACTTACTATTTATTTTTAAAATCATAAACCTAAACAGTATGTGCGATAAGTGTGACACGCATGGCTAGGTAGAAATAGAAAAAAGGCTATATTCGTTTAACCTAAAATATTAGGATAATTAGATTATTTTAATACATATCCCTATACATGTGTGTGTGTGTGTGTATAACTCCAATTATTTACCATAGATATCTCTAACAAATTTTAGATCAAAATATTAGGTAACGTGAGTGATCTATAATCACATATGGTCTCAAATTAGTTGTCAAAAATTTCATGTAAAATCATGTAATAACCTAGAGAACTTCAACACAACTTTTAGTTATCCTGTAGCACTTCAATAATCAACATCAAATATCTCGCAACCAACACAACTCCAAATCAAAGAAAGGTAGAGTAATGAGGATCAATTCACAACACAAAGAAATTCCACTTGGGATTAAACTTGCAAGAATAGCATTGAAGCATAAAAGATTTATATCCACCAACTTGAATGTTGAAATAAGTCTAACAATAGTTGAAACAAGTCAAAAGGATGCCCACGAACTTAGATCCAAGCTCCAACAACTTACTTCTTCATCACCAATTCTCTTTTGCAACAAAAATTGGATAAAGGAAATATAAATTCACATGAGCCACCAAAGCTTCATAGAACTAAAGAGAAAATTCTCTCAAATATTCATTTCATCAAAAGCAAATTACAAATAAGTTAAGCTTGTCTTTTATAGGCATTACAACTATAGTTAAAATGTTCTAACCTTAGTTAACTTAAAGTTTATTACAAGTTACATGTGAAAAATAAAATAAAATGCTAAAATACAAACTAAGTAGTTCACCTAATAACAAATTATAATACATTATTAAATATAAACATGTACAAAATTAAAGTAAATTGCGTACATGCTCCTTAGGCTTCACTTTAGCTATCCATGATCTTGGATAACTTGGATCTTGATTTTGCATCTTGTTTATTAGTCCTTGAGTTGAAGATATTTGCACTCTAATTATGTTAAAAGACCATGGAAACTTTAAAGGCTTTATAGAAGTTCAACTGGAGAAGCTTTAGAGTTAAAATGCATGCATGGAAGCAAGGGATTATAGGTTAGTTTGACGTTGGACACTGTGTTATAGCACCAAGCATGCTTTACTTGGGCAAAAATTGGTTGCGGTAGCAGCTAGGAATGGCACCACAACACTAGTCTAGGAGACAAAAAGTTTGCCTCTCTTCTTTGGCCCTCCTTCGCTTTAATTGACTTTGCCTTTCTCCTCAAACTTTGTATGTTGGCATTTTATGAACTTGGACTCTTTGGATTGCCTTTTAAGAGAGTTGGAATGTTTGAACAAAATTTGAATGCATTGAGGATGGAATTTAGACTCGTGCATCTTGTCACTTGCTTATATTCATGCTTGCCATACTTGAGAACTATTACCGAGAAGACACTTGCATGATTAGATAAAGGACTAATGAATTAGGTTAAGGGACAATTTGAAGGAACTAAGGTGATGATTGATAAAATTGCTCCCAAATTATCAATTGATTGATCACCATAATCATTTCCAAGTTAACTAAGAGATCAAAACAAATCAATAGGTGACTTTTTCCATCCAAAGTTTGAAAAAATCATAGTTCTCACCCATTAAATTAAAAACTATACAATATCATCTAAAATTTAACTCTAATGGAAAAATTAATTTAAAAAAAAGTAATGATTGAATAGTATAAATGTCATTTGTTTTAATAAATTTTCAAAAATAAAAATAAATGATGGTATTGAATTGCACCAAACAAGTGCATTTATGTCATAATCGCACCCCAACAAGTATGATTCTCTCATATAACATTAGCTTATTGTAATTCTAGTTATCAAATTTCCAAGCATAATTAAGATCCAATTGCACTCGAAAGATACAATCTAGTCTGAATAACATTAATAAGATGTATTATGGCAAGATCGCACCTCAAGTGTGATTCCAATTGCTAAATTGCAATACGTAACAATGAAAATCACACTAAAAAGATATAATCTTATCAAAATTGGTAAGATTGCTCCAATCTGAATTGATCTTGATCGTTAAATTCAACTAGATCATCAACAACCTCTTTAAGGGTAATACATTAATTTTACAAAAGTGAAATAGTTAGAGATAACATGATAATTTATCTCATTGTGTCAAAATTTAAAAAAAAAAAAAACGAAGTTGAATTACGGGTGGAATTTTGTGGTTTTTGAATTCAATAGATGGAAATAGTAATTCCCAAATCAAAATAATAACACTTAAAGATACCGAACTATCTTTTTTTTTTAAATAAAGAGATCAAATTTTATCGAACTTTCCAATTTTTCTATAGGCATCAAATTTACTAATTTTCTATTAAACTAAATTTTTATTATCTTTCGTTAAAGGTGTCGAACCATCACCTAACTTTAAGTAATATTAAATATAAATAACATAAAAGCTTTTTTATGAAAAACGTTAAGTAAACATTTTATGTGATTATGTTTCCTTATTATTTGGGTAATACATGGACAAAGGTAAAATATAATATCTTTCGATTTTAATAAAAAAATATTTTAATTAAAAGAAATTAAGTGAACAAAATATACATCAAAAAAATAAAAATAAAATGACATTTAATATTAACAATTACCATTCTGATTTAAAGAATTATAAACAAACAGAATACATAATAAATAAGTTATAAGAAAGACATAATACACATTTAAAAATTTAACTCGTTATTGTGTAATAAAATACATATCTGGTCCATTTAAAATCTCATCAATAGAAAAAAAAAAAAAAAAAGTTCAATTGCTCAAAATTGTTCATATTGGCCAAAACCTATTTTGATCATTATTCAAGTCGTTATTTTTTAACGACACTAAAGATTATACCCATTTTTGTGTAATAAAATATAAGTTTGTTTTATTCAATGAAAAAATCATAATGTTTGTCTTATTTAATATAAAAATAAAGTTAAATTCTTGTATTAAAAAATTATAGTTTGATAATTCTAAGCGTTCTCAAGTCTTGGACATGAAATATAATTTATTATATTATTTTTAATTAAAATTTTTAGTTGATTCATATTAGAAGGAAGGCTTGATAAAGATGAGGTGCAAAAACGTCCCTCCTGTGATATAATTTCAAACTTAGCCTGTAATCAAAAGGAAAAAAATTATTATTCAAAGAATATATTTGAAAGCCTCAAAGATAATCTATGTGTGCAAACAAATTTAAAAAAAAAAAAAAAGTAAGGCTCAAGCCCTTTTACTGGAAAGGCCCAAACAAAAGCCCAACAGAGGGCCGTCTTTTTGTGCCAGGCTCCCAGTTTCCATCAGAAAGCATTAACAAGGGAATCGGACCTCTTGTTTCTAGGGTTTTCGACCTGTGGATTTGTTCGCACTGCTTGGTATTGCCTTCAAGTTTCTCCAAGGTTAGCTCAGTTTTTCAACTCCTGTTCTTTCTATCCGTTTGTTATTATCACTGATGTGTAAAAGGATCCTTACTTTTTATTTGTTTTTAGGAATTAATACATACAAATCAAATTTGGCGCAAAGATTTCGATTTTAATATTTTTTGTTCCTTGGAAAGGTTGAAGGTGGTTTGAAAGAATGTCTAGGGTTTACGTTGGGAATTTGGACCCTCGGGTTAATGAAAGGGATCTTGAAGATGAATTTCGCATGTTCGGTGTTCTTCGCAGGTATCTTTCTGTTCTGTTTTCTTTCCTTTTGTCATTAATTGTTTTCAATATTGTTTTTCTTGGTTCATATTTCTTGGAATTGATAGAGTTGTGTGGTATGATATTGTAGTGTAGCATCGGTTATTTGATCGGATGTCAAATGAGTGAATAAGATGCCGATAATCTTGTTCACATGTGAATGAAATTGCTTGGCTTTTGGTTTCTGTTACTTGTCGTGAGAATTCTTGTTTATTATTATGATGATGATGATGATGATTTGTGTTTGGTCTATTTATTGTTTTAATATGTACATCATGCAGTGTCTGGGTCGCTCGAAGGCCACCAGGATATGCATTTGTGGAGTTTGATGATCGCAGAGACGCTGTAGATGCAATTCGTGCATTGGATGGTCAGTATGTTTAGGATTTTCTTACTGTTGCTTGAAAAATATGCCGATTAAAGATTTTTTATTTGGGTTTTTTTTTTTTTTGCTTGGTGTCATGAGTTTCTCGTTTGTGCTTTTAATAGTTTCTTCCCATCTGCAATCATCAATTCATTACTTCTAGAATTTCATAGGCATTTTTTCAACACAACTAAATTTGAAGAATAACATCTCCTGTATTCTACTGAGATGCAAGTTCATTTGGCAGGGAAGAATGGTTGGCGTGTGGAGCTTTCTCATAATTCTAAGGGTGGTGGAGGTCGTGGTGGTGGAGGTGGACGTGGCCGTGGTGGAGGAGATGACTTGAAGTGTTATGAGTGTGGAGAGCCTGGTCATTTTGCTCGTGAGTGTCGCTTGCGCATTGGTTCTCGTGGCTTCGGAAGTGGACGACGCCGGAGCCCCAGCCCTCGACGTCGTAGGAGTCCAAGTTATGGGCATGGCCGCAGGTATGTTTCAGGGGCAATTTCTTTTTATGCAATGCCTTATGGATCATCTAGTTATTGATCATGCATGCATATAGAAACATTTGCAATGATAGTTCTCATCAGCTTTAGGAGACTGCTAGAAAATATTTCTGTATTCTCCCTTCTTATCTCATTCCCTTACACACATGCACATTTTTGTGTGGAGTTCCTTTAATTTTGCATTAATCTTGTGGATTGGGTGGTTCTACTTTGGTTTGTTCATGTTACATTAATGTTGCTTCTACTTTGGTTCATGATTATCATCTCTGCATTGGTATTTGATAACATTTTAGTTTTCATGTTCAGTGACTGGCATTTGAAACACTTCTTCAGTGACATTTTAATATTTGATGGCTTAGTTAAATTTTATTTCCCTTTTTGGTTTGTTCATATTTTTGCTGCTTAGTTTAGTTTACCTTCTGATAGGAGCTACAGCCCCCGAGGAAAAAGATCTCCACATCGCCGCAGCATATCACCTCGACGTGGTCGCAGTTACAGCAGGTCCCCTCCATATCGCTATTCTCGTCGTGATTCCCCCTACGCTAATGGGTATGGCTTGGTTCACAGCATTTAAAACTTTTTATGGATCATAGAATAGTAGCAGTGCTTTTGTGTTTTCCAGACAGCGGCTAAGTTCCTATGCATATTTCAGTTTGCAGTCAAAGAAAATTGTAAATCTTACTGTTTCACATAAAGAAATGTAGAAGGAATCATATTTTAAAACTCTGATAGTAGTTTAATTTTTTTTTTTTTTTATAGAAGTAATGAGGTTGCACTTGTTTCCTCTTTTAAAACCAGTCTTTTTATCTCTCATTTACCTTTGTTCTTCTTTCATGCAACCATTTCCTGAAATAAATAAGTCTTAACATTTCTTGTGAAGTGAAAGGTAATGCACACTGTAATTTTTTATAGTCCCAGTATTTGTTTTTGAATCTTGGCTTAAATTTTTGCTTGTTTTGCAGAGTCTAAGCTTGGATCTTGCAGTGGCAATTTGCATGATGAACCTGATCACATATTTGCAGTACCGTAGTCATTGTAGGATCAGTTGAATGAACAGGATATATTGTATTAGTGTTCATGTCATGGCTGTGAGGTTTGTAGGAACTTGGTTTTGGATGGCTCTACAAGGTCTTTGAGCTGCCAAAAGTGCTGCTATGGTCACTGTTTTGTGTGGGCAAGCTGTCTTCATACTTCGAGGTCTCTTTCCTACTTTTAATTGCCATCTTAGTTGTCCTTTATATCTTTAAAGTTAACTTTATTAAGTGCAGTAATGTTGATAACTCTGAAGTAGATATGTCTAAAAGGTTTATATTTTTTGTTTTGATTTGTGATTTTGGGCTAGAACAGCATCGTTTCGCCGCATTACTGCATCTTTAATGCATCCCATCTCTGCTCCGCTTCTCTGCACCACGTCATCTACTGATCGTTGCCCCTATATATTGTCCGCTTTGAGTTCCATGTTGAAAATGGTTATGTTCAGAAATTTGTTCTTCTGCAAGAAAGCATTTGAAGCTGTTTATTGTGCTTCCCATCCTTGCTTTTCTGCATTACGTCATCTACTAGTCTCTCTTTCTAAGCTCTTGTTCGGGTTGAAATAGATGTTGAAATTTGTATTGCTTAGAAACCAGTTAGCTCACTTCTCATCTTTTGTGCTTCAACGGAACTCATCTGATCTACTTGGACCTTTTCTTCTCTGCTAGCCTGTTAAAGGTAGACCTAATTCAAGGGTTATTTTATGGTAAAGTTAATGGTAACAACAAACAACCAACGAAATAATGTCCATCTGCGGCTCCAATTTGGTAAGTTACAAAGTCCAAAGTGAGTTCATTTCTTTATGGGAACCCTATATGGAATGATGTGCGGAGTCTGCTTGAAGGTAAGCATTCCAATCATTGCTAGTTTTATTTATTTACTTGGTTTTTTTTATCTTGCATTTCTACGTGAGAATCATTTTTATCCACAGGTTTTGCACAGGTAATTAATCATATATTGTTTTTAACCAGTTCCCAATGATTTCTATATTTTGGTGCTGGGATTTATACAATATATTTTTGTTTGCTTGCAATTTGACTAGTGGGTGTGGACGACCCATAATACGTAATCAGCAATTGGTGTATAATTCTTTGTTAATTGTAATGGAGTGAACATTTCAAATGACAGGCGTGAAAAATATTGCTTTTACTATCATTAGATCTCGAAGATGAACGTTTTGACGTGTTCAAACCAGAATCTGGTAACTTCATTATGATTGGCCTGGTCAAAGGCCTAGTTTGGATTTTTTTTTCTTTTTTTTTTCTCTTGAATTGCAGTTGAAGTGATCCATAGGTAGACCATCGGTTCAATCCAGTTTTTAGAAGGATGCAATTGGCCTTGGATCTTAAAACATTAACAAAGACTTTACTAGTCAATTTATTCAACTTGGTCTCTCATGTCGACTATATCTTCATCTCTAAGAGCTTTTCACCATTGACTTAGAATCAAGTTATAATCCCCTGAAGAGAGACAGAGATGACCCATTTACAAAGCAAGGTGAGTGCCGCTATCATCGCATCATTCTATGTTCTCTTCTCATGCTTGCACTCTAGTGGGGTTGATTTGGTTATCAATACACTACTCCATTTTAGTTTATTTGTATTGTGATATTTTAAGTGATAATATAAGGGACATTTTTCTTGCACTTCTAAGTATTTGGAATGGAGTGCGTAATGGAGTATGGCATTGTGAACTTGTGATTTCAATTTGGGTAGAGATAAGGGGGGTTGAAGGACTTTTATGTAAGATTAACCCACGTTTATCTATATGGTCAATAATGAAAAGTTGTTGAGAAGGAAGTAGCTTTTGAACGATATATGAACATGTTCTCTTTCTCTCTAAAATCTTATTCAAGATTAAGAAAATAGAATTCCAGAAGGGAGAATTCTATTTTTACATATTGGTTATAACATCATATATGATATGTTAGCAAGTTATATGGCAAAATAAAAGAAACCAATGAATGTTAAATAATAGTTAACTTGTAAGAGAGAGGAAAGTAAATAAATCCTTTTGGGCCATAAGATGTATAAAGAAGTGTTATGTTAAAAAAGTGGAGCAGCCGAAGTACTTTGGGCCTAACATTCACTTGTTAAAGTGTTACAGAGGTGGACTAGGATATTTTTGTTTAGGCTTAATGTATAACGGACTCAATTTCATGGTTAGGACGGACTCAATTTTTAGAATTAGAATGGGTTCCATTTTTCTAACTTGATGGGTTTGTATATGTCTAAGTGCGTGGGTTAGATTTTTTTTCTCTTTATAATTAGAATGAACATTTTTGTGAAATCTTGACATAATAATTTTATTTTCTAATTGTATGCATAATTTAATATTTGAAAAAATTAAATTATTATAATTTTATGTATTATTAGACTTATGTAAATACATGTATGAACTTATTATTGTAATTAAATGTCACCAAAGTGACTTAACTAAAATGTTTATTACATGTATAAATATAATCATTTATTCATAATATTAATGAAATAGCTATAAATGAATTAAGTCATGTTCATTAACGATTAGCTTTTAAGGATTTATGCAAAAGGGAATTTATCGTTTTATAATTAGTAAATATGTTAATATTTTAAGGAAAATATTTTTTGAATCAAGTTGATTTAGATTTATTGTGACACTATGAGGATCATAGCTATTTTTACAAAATTTTTAAGGGATAATTTTTTGTTTCAACTCATAATATCATATAAGAGATAGATGAGAATCACCTTTAGCATTACTGAAAAAATATTATAATATTTTACTAATCTTAGAACATGCAGGGAAAGGTTATAAATAAAGATTGGTAAAGAATTAGAGTTTACAAAATCTAGATTTTACCAATCTTAGAACATGTCTAGATTGGATCAAGGTAAAATAAACCTTCATACTTAAGAGTTTGGTATTCGGCCTAGTGACAACTTAGAGTCGAATGCAAATGAATAATAAGGAATAACATTAAGTAGGTCTCAAAGGGGAAAAATCAATTATTCTAAAAACTACATGATTTATTTGTAGAAAGCGAGCCTTGACCTAGAATTGGCACAGATCTAAGAACCTTTTTTCACAAGCCTTAAAAAGTATAGAATTTGATATATGGCTTGCTACTATGAAAAAAATTTGGAAAATCCATAAGCAAGACAAAGTCTAAGATTTTGATGAATTGTTTGAACTGAATGTAATAAAATCGATTATAAATAGGTCTCTAAAACCAAACATGACTTAAAAAGTATGATAAAAGATTATAAAGTAAGACTTATTGTCAAGAGTTCTACTACAAAACGTTTTCTCTTGTGTCTAAGCAATATTCTCATTAATAATAATTATGACATTGGTGGCTTATACCAAATGTATAGAAAAACTACTTTATTCGATGAAGATTGAAAAGAAGAAATTTATGTTGATCGTTTGAAAATGTTTTTCATGGAAAGCAAAGATCAAATATTGTATGAACTTAAGAAATCAATAGATGGACTAAAATAAGCTTTTCGACAATGGTACATTAAGCTCAATAGCATTATTATTGAAAGAATTGAAATACGGAATGGAAAATTGACTTTTGTGTATGTTGAATTTACAAGAGGTGGTGGCCTTTATATAGACATGATAATACACAATATAATATAGGGAAGGAGTAATCATCAAAGTTAAGTCAATCATACATACCATAATCTTCTGCATAATCAGCAAAAACAACATCAATTTCTTTTAGCTTTCGATTTATGGCCAGATGTTTTCCACTGATAATAAACCAAAGTTTCATTCCTTTCAAAGAGTCTAAGAGTGGCAGGAGATCATATCAAGACCCTAAGTGTAAGTCTTTTATCCAAAGATTCAATAAAAGGAGATGCAAAAGACAATCTGGATGTAAATGTTTAACAACACAATAAGTTGGAGAGGAACACCAATGTCGAATGAAACACATGTTTTAATGAGGAATAAGGTCATGATAATGTTGGCAGAGAAGAAAATCATGACAACATTGTAATCTTAAAGTTTTCAGTGTGTCAAAATTCTCAAGTGTTGATATTGAAATTATAAGTTTGGATTTAAGTTGATCTAATTTAGCTTAATCAAACCCAAAATGAGTAAATATGGTTTTAAAAGTTTACTTTTCAATAAGTTGTTTACTTTTCGACAGCCACCGATAACAGTAGTTGTTTTAATTTTTTTAATTCATAATATATTTTATTTTATTTTAAATAATTTTTAATATTAAATAGTATTTTATATTTTTATTATTTTATAAAATTTATTTTATTATTTTTTAAATTTTTTTTATTAAAAAAACAAAAATACTCTTTTCAACTTCAAAATTTAACTGTTGACCATTAAACTCAGTCGTTGACTTTGGTCAACAAATGAATATTTAGATTTTTAAAAGTTAGCATCTATGATTGGGAATTAGTTCTTTAGCCTATAAATAATTATTGTGTTTCAATAGTGGTAATAAAATAATATTGTTATATTATTTTATTTATAAGTTTTTAATATGTTAAAGTTGAATTTATTAAATAAAGTTAAAATTGTAGCCAAATTAAAATTAACAAAATAATCTTAATAAAATATTATGATAATTTTTTTACCATTTGATAAACCAAAAAAATAATACTAATGATAAAAAAAATAGATTACTAGAATAATAACTTATTACCTCAAACCAAACACACCTTTATGAACAAAATTAATTAATAAATGCCAAATAACTATTTCACATTCAAGATTTGATGAAACGACAAATTCTTATTATTTAAGTTAATAAAAAAAAAAAAAAAACCAACTTTCCAGCCATTAGTTAATTTTTTATAAATTTGTTAAAAAGAAAAAAAAACTCTTTTAAGCTAAATAACACTTTACTCCCAAAATTTTATTGAACATTTTTTACTCATATTTGAAAAAAATGGTATAGCTAATCTTTTTAAACTTAAAAGATAAAAATTTATTATTTCATCATTTCTTGAGTGGGTGATATTCATTCGGCCATTAAGAAAGATCAAGTGCTTGACCCAATAGTAAAAGAGAAAGTCGAATTCTTGATATATTTGATCTATGATTGTAGATCTCGACCCTAAATTTATTCTATAAAGAGGCTCCCAGGTAAGAAAAAAAAAAGATTTTTCATTATGCATCAAAGAATTGCGTAAAACAATGGCAATAGTAATGGAAAATATGGGATCATAGTTTCTATTAATTTCTTAAGTTAATTGTACGTTATCATATTTTTTATACATCAGACTTGTATTGCATGATTTAAATCTACAAGCAGAAGCACCAACCTAAAGAAACGGGGCATCCTTGCAGAGTAGTGTGAATATGGGAACCATGAATTTGGGTTCCACAGCATGAACTCAGATAGGGACTGATTGACGGCACTAAATAGCTTAAGGTATCCGAATTGTCAGAAAAAAAAGGAGTACATCCCTAAGACATGTGAAAGCAGTTCAAAATTGTATTAAAGAACGGCCATTTTCTTTATAAATAGGTCACCAGCACTAATAAAGTTCACCAACATTAATATCAATAACTGTAAAATCAAAGAAACTGAAGACATGAATTTAAACCTCGGCTTGTTCCATTTCTCATGCATGAATTTCTAAGGGGGGCAGAATCTGTAGAGTAAAGAAGAAGCTGACTGCCGCTTCAATGCTATTGCCGATTTCGTTACTGTGAATCAATGACTTTTTTCGCGAAAGTTGGCAAACAGAATGCTGCTGTATGAATCTGGAATGTTTTTAAGACAGGTAGATTAGGAAAATCTGATGCCTCAGTCTTAACACACACAAACACAAAAAAAAAAAAAAAAAAAAAAAAAAAAAGTGTTAGATCAGAATCAAACCTCTGAGTTGTAAAATTTCAAGGGTCCATTTGATTTGCTGTGATTTTTATCAGCATCTATTGGGTTCACCGGGTGCTTGAAATCAACAGAGGGTCCCTCGGTTGAGCAAAGCATGAAACCAATCACTCCACTGCAAGGGGAAAAAATCATCAGAAATAAACGATGGAACACAAATCTCAAAAAATTAAAAAAAAAAAAGTTTCCAAGATCGAGAGACATTGACCTAATAAAATCATCATCCCTAGAACAGGAAGGAAAATGACTGGATTTTTCAAAAATAATAAATCTCCAAAACAACATTACAGAGAACACCACAGAAAGTATAAGAAGTTAAGTATATGCCTCGGATACGTGGGAACCGTGGTCCATGCATAATTGACTGATCCTTTGAAGATCTGGCGGCAGTTTGCAACAATGCCCTCAATGATGTGCATGTGGAGCCAGATGCTTTCTGCCTGAGTGCTCACAACTCCTCCAGGACGAAGAGCCTTTGCTACACTCTCGAAAAACGGCTTCTCAAAGAGTTCTTGTGCTGGACCTGAGAAAATAAACACAATGCTTAAGTTCAAAGACATTTGACTCTTTCATTCTTGTTTTCTAATTCAACATATTTGAAACATGGTTCTCAAATTTCCAATGAGAAGCACAAGCACATTATCTATTGCAGATATTATCAGTACCTATCGGATCTGATGAATCCACTATGATTGCATCATAAGTTCCAGCCGGAACAGCTTTCAAAAAGGCAACTCCTGCAATATTAAAAAAGTCCCACCATTTAATGAATTCGAGGGAAAACAGAAAACGAGCATATGAGAAGAAGTAGATATCATACCGTCGCCAATATGAAGTTTCACACGGGGATCCTCATACCCAACAGCTATGTCGGGGAAAAATTGTTTAGAAACCTGGATGCAAATTAAAAAAGGTTATATATATTATATTAAATCCTGTGCTCATAAAAAAAAGGCGCAAGCATGATAAAGTTGCATGAATATCAACAAAACAGATTCATTTTGGTGCAAAGGGAAAAAAGTGTCCAACCAGTTTTTTTCATTTAGTAAGAATATGACGCAAATGCAGATATATATGTATTAAATAAAATGGAAAGGAAATGTCACTATATTATCAAAAACAAGAAAGAATTGCTACATGTTAAGTTATTATGTTATTACTTACATCAACAACCATTTTATCAATTTCACAAATATCAATCTGCTCAACAGATGAATGGCGAGCCACTTCCCGCAACACTCCACCATCTCCTCCACCAATAACCAGAACCTGGAGTAAGAACATCGTGGTGAAGATTGAATGAGAAAAAGAAACAAAATAATAAAACCTTAAAGCAACTCAGGTTAACTCTACCAGAGGAGCAACAAACTAAGTAATTGTACTCCTTGACACAAGCTCCAGCATAAATGTCACTAGAATATTTAATTCAGGATGAACCCATGTTTGGACTACCATCACATTTGAGCTATAGTTATAACCTGACATTTACTACAGAGATAACATGAAGAAATAGATGAACCAAGATTCACAAAATGCTTCAGTCGTAAAATTACTTCAATATCTTGTCAGGAAAAAAATATGGAGCCACATACATATATTTTTACTTTTAACTAACTGATTAACTTGTTAGTTCTACAAGAATATAAAGACCTTTTTTGGATTAGGAATTGAGCAAAGTGGAAGGTGAGTGATCATTTCTTGGTATGCACATTCATCTCTCTCAGTGAGCTGAATCACTCCATCCAAAACCAGAACCTTTCCATACGTTGATGACTGCAGAAATCACAATAGTTAATAATTTGTGTTTCAACATATAATTAAGAAAAATAGACCATCAGAAGGAAATAAACCTAGAGCATTAAATACCTGAAAGACCATGACATTCTGGAAATCAGACTTCCCCTGAAATAAGATTTTTTCAACCTTTAAGGAATGTGCCTCACCTGCATAGCTTCAACAACTAACTTCAAATTGTATACCACATCAAGATTTAACTACCAACAATGTGATATGAAAGAACAAGTACATCCGACAATTACAAGAAGGCGCCAACTGAAAGAGTTCGAAAAGCATTTACATATCTACGTATATGCATTAAACAGACAAAAATTGACCCAAAACTTGCTTTATATCGATGCAAATCATCATTAGGCCTTTTAAATCTTAGACAACGTATAAAAGAATTAAAAAAAAAAAAAAAACCCTTTAAAGGACCATAGGCACTTCATAGTGCACAATAAACTACCACTAAATGAAAATAAACCAAAACACCAAGTCTGCATGCATCTTGTATTGATTTTTTTATTTTTATTTTTTAATATTCATAACTATTTACACAAAAATTTGAAAAAACAAAAGCCCATTAAATGACCACAGGCGCTTCATAGTGCAAAGTAAATTGCTTCCTTAAGCAGCGCATGATGAAAACAAACTGAAACACACATGCATACCAATTTTTATATTGATTTAACACGAAAAAAAATATCCGAAATTCAATGTTATTGGTAATAGAAACATCAACATCCAAATAACAAAAAGAATAAATATAAAAAAAGCAGAAAAAAAAAGGACAAAGAATAAGATTAAAAGGAAACATAGGGATATTAATGTGACCAAACAGACAGTATTAATTCATCCAAGCTGTCGTACTAACAATAAACATATAAATCCTGACGCCATCTGTACACAAATACTAAATACTAACATATCTCTGGAACAGCATGAATGAATGAAAATACGAAAGCAATAATAAAATTGAAATAATAATAATAAAAAAAAAAAAAAAAACTGACCTGGCCACATTGGGCTGACTTCAGAGAACCAGCCAGGAATAACTGAGGATATAGAATTAGACGCAGTCTCCACGGAAACGGAACCATTATTCTCTTGTTCGCCATCTCTAGGTCTCCTCTCAGTAGAATCAGAGCCGATTTCCGCCATAGTTGCAAGGAAAAAAAAAAGGAGAGAGAGAGAGAAGAGACGAAGGTGAAAGAAAATGCAAGGGGCGCCACACAATCTAAGGGTTAGGATGATATAACATAAGCAACGAACAAGTGGGAGAAGGCAATTTATAATAGTGAAGATCTGGGTCAGTAAAGAGTCAGGTGAGTGAGGTAGAAAAAGGGGCGAACCAAAGTTTGAGTGGGATTACGATTCTCTTACACTTATCATATATCATATACATATATATATATGGGAAGACGATATGTACAGTGAAAATCATAGGGCTATCAATTAGGGTTGGAACTCGGGATCACGCCATGTCATGATCATAAAATGAGCCGAATAACAAGGTCCTACCCAAACTTGTTAAAATTCCATTTGCAACCTTAAGTTTAAAAAGTATACTTTTCAGCCCTCTATCAAAATCAAACATTAGTTTTAATGTTATAGAACATTTTTGTTGCTTTATACAAAATATAATAGAAGTAATATCACTTATACCCATAATAATACAAACAAATTATTTTTTATTCTAATTATTTTATATTTTATATTATTTTTTTATCCTACTGATTAATGGAATAATATTCAATTTTTTTTTATTCTTTTATTCTCCTTTTGGCATATCATCTTGATGTAGGTATGAAATGGTATTTGATGGAAACACTTTGAAAAATCCTAGAAGGGAAAAACAAAGTTTTTTTTTTTTTTTGAGTTTGAGGAAAAAAAGAGAGAAGCCTGAGCTTTGCTCGTGTTAGAAAGAAGAAGCTGGGATTGTCTTTTGGGTTTTGAATTATGTGTTTGGCCAAATAACATAATCCTACCCAAAGGTTTTTTAATGAACTAACTTTTACCTACAAAATTTTAAAAAATTAAATAACTATCTGTTAACCAAAATTAGAAGGATATTTTTATCATTTTAAATAAATTTTAACAATAATTTTTATAAAATAATAATAATATAATATTATTAAAATAATAATAATAAATTAATAAAAAAATTAATAGAAATTTTTAAAAAATAAAATAAAAATTTTAAAAAATTGTTAACCTAATCAAGTGGTTAGAAATAGTTATTTAGTTTCATTAATAACCTGATCTAATCACCTCAATAATCGAAATGGTTAAATCAAAATTTGACAGAAACAAATGATCATCTAATTAGATTAACATCGATTACTATTGTTAGTAGTTGTAGTTGTTTTTCTAAATTTTTTTAATTTATTAATTTTTATTATTATTTTATATTAAATTGTATTTTAATATTAATATTATTTATTATTATAAAAAACATTTTGATCTTTTCAAAGAATAGGATGTGTTTTGGTTTTTTAAAACTTCTTTGATGGGGACTTGTTAGTTAAGGAAACCTTGGGTGGGTAGGGGTAATTAGTTGTCTGGCCTATGTGTTTTCTAAAAGTTGAGTCTGCTTTAGAATGTGTGGCTGAATGTTGAATTGGTGTCCAATCAATCAAAGTCAGTTACACGGGAGACCAGTGCGGCAAGTGACTAGAAGCGAGTAACTTGGATGGTTTGACCAGAAAAAGGTTTTCAAAAATAATTCGAAAAACCAACAGGAGAGTGAAGTTATGATAGCTATTGTACAATCCATCTTAATCACAATTTATTTATGCCAAAGGACTATTCCCTATCCAGAGTTTGAGGCGGGGACAAAGTCCCACTCGCTTAGGTTTAAAAGCCTATCTCTCATCCCTAATTCAATTTTTTATAATTTTTTTATTAAAATTATTAAACTATCATTTTAAAAATTAAAAATTTATAATAAAAATATAAAATAATTTTTTAAATATAAATATTTTAAAATTTTAAAAAAAATTAAAAAATATATTTAAAAATTTTTAAATTCAGGGGTTTTGCACCCCGGCAAATGACCATAGGCGCCATAATAAACCAAGGTGCCATTTAGGCCACTCGGTTCCGAGGCCGGGAAATCTAGCCTCCCCGTTGGGTGGAGGCGCCGATCGGTCGCCTCCAGGTTTTGGAGGAGGTGGCGGTCTGGCCATCTCGACCAAATTAGGAGTCGGAAATGGCGTAAGGTGTGGCCCCATTGGCGTTTTTGGCCTTTATTTGGTCTGGCTGCCTCTGCCAAAACTTGAGGTGGCGATCTAGCCGCCTCCACGAACTGGGGGGGCCAGATCGGCCTCCTCTGGAACAGTGGTCAGAAATGGCCACTGGTTCTATTATAAACAGCTAACGCGTCGGTGCGGCGGTAGCTCTGTAATTTTTAAATTTTAAAATATTTTTTAATTTTTAAAATTTTTTTTAATATTTTATATTTATATAAAATTTATTTTATTAATTTATAAAATTTTAATATTAAAAAGATAAAATTGCCCCTGATTATTACTGTATACTATTATTTTTAAATTAAAAAATTAGGTTACAGGTGAGAAACTGGACTTTTAAACTTAAGCGGGTGGGACTTTGTCCCCGCCTCAAACTATGGGTGGGAAATAGTCCTTTGGCCATTTATTTAACCAACACAAATGGAATGGTCCAATAAATCATTATGCCTCACCCTTCGTCTTCTTACTATACATAAATTTAACATTATATCTGCACATGATTATTTAAAATATCAAATTATTTAAACTTATCTTAACTTTAACAGTAAAATATGTAAAAAAAAATAATTTTAAAGCTAAGAATTTTTCCTTTTTTTTTTTCGAGCAATTTTCAATGAATAAGGTAATAACGATTATATTTTATTAAAAAACAAAAGAAGAGACTTAACCTCTTTTACGTATATGTATAGTATTAATTAGGCTTTCTATGGTAAGTTAATAGTTTTCCAAGATATATATTAATAATTTGATCCACATATTAAAACTTTAAACATTAACCCATTCTATTTAGATTAATTACATTTGGGCTGTTGGATATCTAATAATAGATAAATTTATCCTATCTTGATTTAATTTAAAACAAAAGCTCACAATTAATGTAAGTCACCATAAGAAAACTTCCAACAATCTCCCACTTAGGCGATATTTATTGTGATAAATTTTGTAAAATATTTTGAAAAATCATTTTCAAGTTAAGATTTAAAATATAAAGATCCAGGTGCTGTAAAAAAAAAAAATAAAATTGTTCCAAAGACAATTCTGAGTAACAATTCGGTTCAACAATATCTTAAATATCAAATTATAGCGGTTACTACATCATTCAGTGATATAGAACCATTTATGATCACTCATTTCACTCAATCTTATCAACATGAACTAGATGTGGTAGTGTAACAAAAGATAATAAGACTTATTTATGATCTAATATGTGTTATTTTTAATTTATCAGTCATTGATTTCTTTTTATTATGTAGCATAGACATACTTATGGTTTATAAAATAAATCTGTATGCCTTAGTTAAGAAAATAAATATATCGAGATTACTTAATGTGTCAAAAGACTTACCAATAAGGCTATAAATAATAAATGCCCTAGTGCCTTTGCTTATTAATACAAGTCTTAAGACTTTATACTACGACATGTCATGGATTATGTAAGAAAAAAAACTTTATAACTAAATAGTCTCGATGATCATCAAAAGTTCTGAATACATTAACAAGAATTTAATTAAACAAGAATGTATAGCAAATAATAAACATAATATCTCCTACTAACCAAACATATGAAAAGACTCCACTAAACTTAGGCTAAAAACATGTTTATGAAAAACATTAAGGCAAAGTCCCTTAGTTACAGGATTTGCAATCATGTCATCAGTCTTAAGATGCTCTGCTATAATGTCACCTTTCTCCACAAATCCTTTCACTATCAGATACTTAATTTTTATGTGTTTACTCCTTGTCATACCTTTATTATTCTTAGAGAACACTACTGCAGAAATATTATCATAGTATAATTGTATAGGTTTAGCAATGAATCAACAACAGACATCTCAATAATAAGGTTTTTCAACCAAAGAGCTTGTGTAGCTACTCTAAAACACAATACAAACTCAACTTGCATTGTAGCATATGTTACTAGCATTTACTGTTCACTTTTCCAAGATATTGTACTGCTTGTTAATGTAACAATATAAGCTAATGTGGATTTTCAATCATCAATGCAACTGACAAAGTTGGAATCTGTATAACCTACCAACTTAAGATTTTTAACTTTTTTATAGGTCAACATATGATCTTTTGTCCCTTTTAGATATCTCAAAACTTTCCTGACTGTAACCTAGTGATCTTTTCCAGCGTTTGATAGATATCTCCTTAAAAAACCCATTGTAAATGCAATGTCAAGTTTAGTGCAAACCTGTGTATACATTAGGCTACCTACTACACTAGCATATGAAATTTCTTCAATTGACTCCTTTTTAACTTCATTCTTGGGACACTGTGCCAAACTTAATTTATCACCTTTAGTGATTAGCACATCTTAAGGTTTATAGTCTTGCATGCTAAATCTCTTTAGTATACACTTAATGCACGTCTTTTGAGAGAACCTAATAAGTTTTGAGATCTATCTTTATAGATTTCAATCCCCAGAATAAAGAAAGCTTCTTTAAGATCTTTCATATCAAATTGTTTAGATGATAATTGTTTTATTTCATATAACATACCTAGATCATTACTTGTGAGCAAAATATCATCCATACAGAGAATAAGGAAAATAAATTTGCTACCACTGACCTTGAAATATATGCAACGATCCATTTTATTTTTCATAAAACTAAAATAGGTAATTACACAATCAAACCTTAAATACTATTGATGAGAAGCTTGTTTGAGTCCATAAATAGACTTTTGAGTCTACATACAATCATGTTATACTATAAAAAACCTCCTTATCTAATTCTCCATTTAAAAATACAGTCTTAATATCCATTTGGTATAACTTCAAATCATAATAAGCTACTAATGCTATGATTACCTTAATTGCATCCTTAAAGGAAACAGGAGAAATTGTTTTTTCTTTTTTGGTAATCATTCCCTTCTCTTTCGTTAAATCCTTTTGCAACTAATCTAGCTTTAAACCTCTCAATATTTCCTTTGAAATCTTTCTTAGTCTTATAAACTCACTTACATCCAATAGGCTTATAACCTTTTGGTAACTTAACAAGTTCCCATATGCTATTATGTCACATAGATTGGTTGCATCTTATCTCTTATTACGCCACACCACTGATCAAATCGATGACTAGAAACAACTTCTTCAAAAGACATAGGATCTATTACATGACCAATGTCATAATCACTCTCTCTCAAATATACCGCATAATCTGAATGAATAGCATATCTTATTTCCCTATTAGACTATTTAAGTGGAATCTCAGGAGCTATATTATATGTTTAAAGAGTATCAGTAGGTGTTGGTTATATAAGCCTCACTTCCTATATAGGAGTAACCATAGGTTTGGAAACCACTGTCTCTTGTTATATGGGCAAAGGAACACAAACAATGAACTACATATTCTCATTACTGGTCTTAGAATGTTTACTATTATTAGCCATATCAAATTTTAGAAATTTAGTCTATAATTCCATAATTATAGAATCCATTTTTCTATAGTAGATCTATAACCTTTAAAATGATTAGGGTATCCAATGAAATAACAACGAGTAGATCTAGGATGTAACTTATTCTCCTTAGAATTGTAAAGGCATAGCTTTGAAAGACATCCTTAGATGTGAAGGTGATTTAAGCTAGGTTTCATTTTAGTCCACAACTCAAAAGGGGTTTTGGGTACAAACTTACTTGGGACATTATTAAGGAAATACAAAGCGGTTTTAATAGCCTCACTTAGAAAAAATTCTAGTAGATTAGTTTTACTCTATAACTCCTCATCATATCTTTAAGTATGCAATTTTGCCTTTCAACCACACCATTCTACTCAAGACTACCTGACATAATAAATTGAGCTACTATTTATAATCTTTTAAGTATTTGGCAAACAAACCTTTAATTTGTCCACTTGTACCAATATTATCATAATACTCACCATTTCAATTACATCTAACAATCTTGATAACCTTTCCAAATTGTTTCTCAACTTTAGTTTTAATGATCTTGAATTTATTAATAGATTCTAACTTTTCTTTATTTAAGAACAAATAACCATATCAGGAAAAATCATCAATGAAAATTATGAATTACTTGCAATTGCAAATTGCAGGTGTATAAGGGCTACTTATGTTTGTACGAATAATCTTTAAAAGATCATAACTACGAGTTGACCCATTTGTAATTATCTTAGTTAATTTTTCCCTGCAACAGTTTACACATGTCTCTAAGTTACTGAAGTCAAAAGTTAAAAGAATGTTATCCTTTGTCAATCTTTCTGTCCTATCTTTAGAGATATGACCAAGTCTTTGATGCCACAATATGGAAGACTGTTCTTTAATTAAGGTCTTTTGGCAATAAAGTTTTCAACATTATATAGGGTAAAATATATTTCATTAGGAGCTAAGTACAATTTACATAGACCATATGACAAAGTGTAGACACCCCATTTTAGATTTGACAGGGTCATTCTCAATGATGAAAAATATGAAAGTTGGTTTGGAAATTTTGAGATGTCGAGCTAAGAATAAACAAGCAAAACCCATGAGCCACGAAAAAATAACCCAAGCCCACCATAAAATAAACCCAAATAAGCCCATAAAAAAATAATAACCAAAATAAATCCTAAAGCCTAACCTAAGCCCACCCTAAAATAAAACCAAAAAAGCCAATAAAATAAAATAAAATATCCCACAAAGTTAAAGGGCCCAAGAAGATAAAGGAAAAGGAAACAACCCAACCCACTTGAAGAAAAGAAAAGCCCATAAGAGAAGAGAAACACATGTACAAAGAAGTAGGCCTAGGCTTGTTTCTTATCTATAGAGCATGCGATCCACATATACAAGTTGTGAAGGGGTGGCTCCATTGTATTTCTTCCTTATTTCCCTATATTCTCTCTTTTATGGGTGTATTTCCCTATTTTCTTCATTTTCATAAAGCATATAAGGTGTACACTAAAGCCTAAGAGTTTATTGAGTTGATGTAGAAGACCAATAAGGTCAGGAAGTATGCAACCAGATTTAATGCTCTAATGAGGTTTGTGTGGAGTTTAGCTGGTATGAAGATGGGTATGATATAAAAGTTTATTTATGGTTTACATTCTACCATAGCCAAAGATGTTATAATGGGGGTTGTTTTTTCCTAATAGTATAGTGAGGCTTTGGGGAGAGCAATAAGTTTAAAGGCCTATTTATAAAGGATAAACATGTTCACGAGATTGATTGAGAAAGATAAAGACAAGGGTAAAAAGCCAATTTAGTAAAAGAAGTTATCCAAAAGAGACAATAAGTAAAGACTTGAGTTGCCTACTTATATGAAGTATGGTAAGAGTCATCTAAGAGAATGTCTAATTGGACAAAATATATGCTTTAGATATCACCATCTAAGATACCAGATTTTAGAGTATTCATCCAAAGGTGGTACAAGTTTATCTAGAAATAGTGTAATTCTTACCAGAGATGGTATTGGTACACTTAGAAAAGGTGTTAGCACATGAAGACATGGTAGAGTCAAACCTTATGCTATGAAACAAGAGTAGACAAAGGTCATCCTATATATAGTTACTAGTTAGTTACTCTTTTATGATACTCTTTTATTTGTATTAATTGATTATGATGTCACAAATATCTTCATTTATAAAGGAGTAGTATATAGACTATGGTTAATTCTAGGTGTGATAGATTAGAGTATTTGTATAGAGTTACCTAATAGTGGTATTATGATGAGTGATGGGGTATTAGTGGACTAAAAGATAAAGACATTAGCTAAACATTTGAGGATAGATTTGATCATAATAGAGTTAATAGCTTTTGATATAATCTTAAACATAAATTTATTGGATAAATATGGAGTTGAGATAGACTGTAAGAAAAAGAAGGCTAGATAATAGATAGGTAATAATCAGTTTGTCCTTGGAGAGGGTAGAGTTTAGAACATGTTGATCTTGTATGTTAAAGCAAGAAAGATGTTAAGCAAAGGTTGTATAAGGTACTTGGTAAATGTAGTATGTAAGAGTGGATCTAGGTTAAGTATCGAGGATGACAGTTGTTAGAGAGTTTGTAGATGTATTCCTTAAGGATTTGCCAAGATTACCTTTACAAAGAGAGTTAGAGTTCAATATTAAGTTGATTTCTAGTATGATTCTTGTCTCTAAGGTTTTGTATTAGATGGTTCTACCTGAGTTTCAAGAGTTAGAAAAGTAGCTACAAAAGTTAATTGATAAGAGGTTTATTAGACTAAGTTATTTACCACGAGATGCTTTTATTTTATTTGTTAAGAAGAAGGATAGATTGATGAGGATGTGCATCCTGATAATAAAGAACAAATATTTATTACCTAAGATTGATGATTTGTTTGACCAACTGAAAGGAGTAGTGGTGTTCTCCAAGATTGATATAAGATCTAGGTATCATTAAGTAAGAGTAGCAAATAGGGATGTACCTAAGATTGCTTTCAAGACTAGATATAACCACTATAAGTTTATAATGATATCATTTGAGCTGATAAATACTCTTACAGTATTTATGGATCTGATAAATAGGACATTTCAAGATTGTCTTGACAGATTTATGATGGTATTCATAGATGACATTTTGGTTTATTCAAAGAGTAAAGTAGAGCATGAGGAGCATTTAAGGTTCATGTTGCAAAGATTGAAAGATAAGCAATTATATGCTAAGTTTGCCATGTGTGAGTTTTAGTTAGATAAGGTGACTTTTCTTAGACATGTGGTATTAGTTGATGGTATCTTTAAGGATCTAAGTAAGGTAGAAGTGGTATTGAGTTTGCAGAAGCCGATGACTACTAAGGAGGTAAGGAGTTTCCTTGGTTTAGCTATATATTATCAAAGATTTATTAAAAGATTCTCAAGTTTAGTAAAACCTTTGACTATTTTGACTAGGAAGAGGTTCTATTTGTATAAACTAATGGGTGTGAGACTCGATTTCAAGAGTTAAAGTAAAGATTGATTAGTACTTTAGTTTTAACATTACCTTAGGATGGAATCGAGTATGACATCTACAAAAATGTATCTCATCCGAGGATTGGAGTAGTTTTGATGTGGTCTGATAGGGTGATTACTTATACTTCTAGACAATTAAAGGATAATGATTTGACCTTACACATGACTTGAAGTTAGTTACAATAGTTTTTATTTTGGAATTTGGAGACACTACTTATATGAAATGAGATATAGTATCTATTTATATCACAAGAGCTCAAAATACTTTTTCGCTTAGAAAGCTCAATATAAGATAGGGGAAATGACTAGAGTCAGTCAAGGACTATAATTATGAGATCAGATGTTATCATAATAAAACCAACGTAATTGTTAATGCTTTAAGTCAAAAAGTAGCTTTATCAAATATCTCTATCTAGAGAGAGTTACAAAGAGATATTAATAGAGAGTAGATTGTGGTAGTGACTACTAGTTTTTCTAGACTTCAGATTGTGTCTACATTACTAGATGATATCAGGTGTAAGACCCGCCGCCACTCGTACCCCTACTTCTGAATACTTAGGTTTTTTTATTAATAATCTGGAAATACGGGTACACGCAACAAGAATCCTACGAAAATAAAATTTGTTGCTGCTATACAATCTAAATACAAATACGGAAGCTGGAATACATACACTGAAATACATAATAAGCCCATAATGGCTTTTTCATATATTTACAACTGTTTCGTACAATCTGGATACATCTGATAATATACAAAAGATACAATACAAGACCACACAGGTCCAAAATTGAAACTATACATACTGAAAACTGTGGTGTGGGCCCTCTCCTACTAGCCTCGGTCCACCCGCTCTTCGTAACAGCAACCTGACCTGAAAATAAAGGAAGAATGAGGGGGATAAGTGATAAAGATCACCCAGTAAGCATTCCTTACTTCCCTCAAAACCCAAGCAAGCAACATACAATCACAAACATATCTGGCCTTGACCCTATTCATACATCTAGTCACTTGCTGGAATCTGAAATTGATTAATCTGGTTATCTGAATCTCAATCATTTACTGATTTCATTATTATTTATGTCATGATGTATATGTCATGTCATGCTAACTGAAATATCTGATAATACATGCATTTGAATATCTGTATATGTACCCAAAGGTACATATTGTACTGATCAGGTTGATGAACACAGAGATTCGACATCCTAGCCATGTGGGCTGAACAGTCTAGCTACTAACTAGAAAGCTGAATCTGAAATATTGAACTATCTGACTGGTGTCAGAAGGTTGAATCTGAAATGTTGAATAATCTGACTGGTGTCAGAAAGCTGAATCTCACAGATACCCCCTCGAGTTCACCTAAATCTCTGACTCGTATGTCAGGTTCTGAATACTGAAATCTACTGAATTCGGATCCCTTGATCCTCTCTCAAGTTACATGTCATGCTATGGTATGCATATGCAGCTTTATTATCTGGATTTCTGATTATCTGATGCTAATTTGGCCTTTAAACTGATTTCTCATACTTTAATTAATTAATTTATGAAAAACTGCTATTGCACGGGCATGTGGGCAAGGCATACGGGCGTGCAGAGGTCACACACGGGCGTGCAGGGCAAAGGCACACGACGTGTGCCCAGACGTACAGGGTCATGCACTGGTTGTGCAGTCGGTCATGTACGCTACTGGAATTTCTAGGTGTGTTTCACTGAAAAAGCTCACACACGGTCGTGTCTCTCAGGACACACGGGCGTGTGTCTGCAATTCTAGTCGTGCACACAGCGTGCACACGGGCGTACACCTATAAAATCAAGGGCATACGGTCGTGCCATGCAAGCACACGGTCGTGTGTCTTGTTCTTCAACAAGAACACCCGTTTGGAAAATACACAATTCATATGCCAATTCTCAATCAATTTCAAATCCACTTCTAATACACATTTCCAGCACTTCAATAAGCATATTATAAGCATCCAATTCGACATGTATCAATTATCAAAGATTCTACCATGGAAGCACCTCTATTCTCTCACTAAACACATTCAACAGCATGCATGGTTCATGGATGGAAAATTTAGCATCTCACACAATAATGATCATCATATAAGAAAGCATAAAGCTCATCAACATGCAATGGATTCATCCAAGCATCACCATTTATCAAAACAAGTTGGGAAAACATAAAGAGAAGTAAGCAAACACTTACCTCTCGCCATAGCCGCTGGAAATTTTCTCTTAACTATTCTCTTGGCTCTCTAGCTTGATCGGAAACTACTGGAAGGTGAGCTTATTCTCTAAGATTGGAAGGAGCTGAAACAAGAGAGAATTTGCTGAAAATGGAAAATGGGTGAGAAATAAAGTCTTAATGCTCTGACTCTCTCTCTCTCTCTTATATGCCACTTGCACGGGTGTGCACAAGGGAAAATGAACTTAATTCATTTCCCGCGCTTCGCATGATCAAAACCTCCCTAAAGAAATCATACGAAAGTCACACAGACTCTGAAAACTTACTAACTCACCCCTGAACTCTTTTAGACTCCCAATTTATCTCTGAATTTCATTTCTAACCCCAAAACGCTTCCCCTAAGGGCTTTTCTAAATCTAGGATGCTACATCAGGGCAAGACAGTTTATTGATGACAAGGTTAAAAGCATGATTTAGAAGGTCAAAAAAAGTTTAGTACTTGACTTTGAGATTAAATATGAGATTTTGAGATTTAGAGGTATCGTTTGTATGCTAGAGAATGTAAAGTTGAGACAGAAGATTTTGCTTGAGACCTATAATTCAATATATTTAATACATCTACATAGTAATAAGACGTATTAAAATCTCAGGAGAGACTTTTAGTGGTCAGGCATGAAAAAAGATATTATAAATTTTATAGTCAAGTGTTTGACTTGTCAGTAAGTTAAAGTAGAGCATTAGAGACCTTTTAGGTTATTATAGCATTTGAATATACTTGAGTAAAAATAGGACAATATTTTCATGGATTTCATATCAAACCTTTTCTAGAGTACAACATGGATACATTAGTACATTGGTGATAATAAACCGACTAAGTAAGTTAGCTCATTTCTTACCTATTTAAGAAGACATGCTAATTCATCAGTTGAGTTATTTGTACGTCAGAGAAATTGTTAAACTCTATGGGGTTTTTTAGGTTATCATTTTAGATAAAAATTTGAGGTTTTTATCTACTTTTAGAGGCAGTCTACAAAAAGCTTTAGGGACCAAATTGGACTTTGGTTTAATATATTTGTAAAACCCGCTGCTGTATATATCACTGTTACTGGTTCTTATGCTTATTTAATGCAAATAATAAGATATTTATTTATTTAATATTAAGAATCATGCTAAAGGTTGATATACACAGTAGGAATCCTATGAAAAACTGCTAACTGTAAAACACATGCAAGCGAAAGCTGAAAGTATTTAACAACTTAATGGTGGGTTTCAAAGAACTTATATTAATTTATTATTCTTATATGTACATATGTATATACATTTATAACGTACGAAAAATATGTACATGCAACCGTATGAACCTTTCTGAAAGCCTACATGTACATGAAAATCTCACCAGGCCATCTGATAGTCATAAAAACTGAAGCCCTTTCCCTTCAACCATAGTCCACTCGGGCCTCAACAACATCCACTACATACTTGCAAGAAAGGAAGAAAGGAAAATAGTGAGTGATAAATCACTTAGTAAGCATTTCTTACTTTTCTCTGACCCAAACATGCTTCAAATTGAATTCCTACCTGAGCTTAACTCAATTGTTCATGTTTTCTTTACTTATTACTTAGAATATAACTTGTTATTATTATCTAAACTGAAATGATAATTCATGCTATGAAATGAATGTTATGGTACAAAGCCCTATTGAAATATGTTGTGGACCCTTGGTCCAAAGATCCTAAAACACTACAAATGTTAAATAGAATCGTATTTGACAACTTTATGCATCCAAAGATGCCTATTGTGCTGATTAAGCTGATGAACACAAAGATTCGACATTTTGGTCATGTGGGTTGAACCAGACCAAGGAAGTGCTAGTAAGCTGAAATTTATATACCATAACAGTCTTTGGACCAGTAAGCTGAAACTGAACCAATCTGACTACAGTAAAAAAGCTAAAATCCTACAGATGCCCCCTCAAGTTCACCTTTATTAATTGACCTAGATATCAAGCTCTGAATGTTGAATACTAATACAAGTGGATCCCTTGATCCCTTTTCTGAAAATACTATTTGACATACCATGTGATGATATACTTATGATGCATCATATTATCTTATTTCATCTTGTTATAATGTTTTACAACTGTTAGAAAAGGTTTCTCATGTTTTATGCTTCATTTAAATCAATTCCTCAAGTTTTTTTTTTGTGCATGGGCGTGCATGCTTGGACGCACGGGCATGCATGAAGATGCATGGGTCATGTGCTAGTCGTACAGCCTGGTCATGCTAGGTTTTGGAAATTCTTTTGTATTTCATGAGTCATACACATGCACAGTCGTGACCCTCAGGTGCATAGTCGTGACCTCCTTAAATTATAGTACACAATTCGTGCACATGGGTCTGCGTCATACTCTGTTTCAACAAATCTATGCTTGAAATGTGTAGAACCCCATCCAATGCTTAGTATATCTATAATTAACTCATTCCATTCATTTCCTGCACTTCAAACAACACATAAGCACATGTCAATTCCATCAATAACTCACACCATCATAATCAAGCATCAAAACACCATTTAAACACATAGCCACACACATACATACACAAAGTATGTCCATGGGCAAGAATTTCCATCACAATCACTTCATTCTCATCATGTCAACATATAATTAAATCATACAAATCACAAAGCATGCTGGAGACACTAACATAACTCATCAGTCATCAAACTCATGTTGGAAAACCCAAGAAAGAGGCAAGGAAATACTTACCTCTTGCCATGACTGCTTTGTTCTCTCTCTCTTAACTAAATCTTTTACTCTCTTGCTAGATTTGACGATTCTAGCTGCTGATTAACACCTTAGGGTTGGGATTCTCTGAAAATAAAAGAAGAACTTTGGATAAAATGAATAAGGGACAGGTGAGAAACATTAAAAGATGTTATCTCTCTTCTTCTATAAGCATGCACGAGAGTGCATCATAAGATGCACAAGGGAAAATGAAGAAAATTCATTTCTCGTGTATCGTATGAAAAAACCTCTCAAGCAGAATCATGCGCATACCACACTAACTTTGAAAACTCACTATCTCACCCCTAAACTCTTCCAACCCTAAATCTATCACTAGTTCTCATATCTAACCTTAAATTCTAGCCTAAAAGGTATTTCTAATCTTGGGATATTATAATATCATTTATAAACAAATGAGCAAACTAAGAAGGTAAATCAAATTCTAGAAAATATGTTAAGAGCTTATTGGATGAGTTTTTAGACTACTTAGATAGAGTTGTTTCCTCTAATAGAGATTACTTATAACGATAGTTATCAGATAACTATTTAGATGATTCTATTTAAGGCTTTATATAGTAGGAGGTATAGATTTTCACTTCATTAGGATGAGATTGGAGAAAAAGACTTCTTAAAGGTTGTCATAAGCCCTGAGATGACCTAGAAGATGATTAAGTAGATCAGATTTGATTAGAAAAAAGATAAGATAGACCTAAGATCACCAAAAGATTTATACTAATAAAAGACGTAAAGAGGTAGAGTTTAAGATGGAAGATAAGGTGTTTTTGAGAGTTGCTCCCTACAAACACATATTAAGATTCAATAGGAATGACAAGTTAGCTCCTAGATTCATTAAACCATATGAGATATTGGAGAGAGTAAAAAATATTGTTTATAGACTAACTTTACCTGCCAATATGGATAGGATGCATAATGTCTTCTATTTGTCTCTACAGAAGAAATATATTGGGGATGAGTTTCATGTGTTAGAGATTTATGATCGAGAATTGGTAAAGGATTCAAGTTATCAGGAGAAGACAATTCAAATTATAGATTACAGAGTTAAAGTATTAAAAAGTAAATAGATATTGTGAAAGAGTCAAAGACAAAAAGAGGCCACTTGGGAGCTAGAGTTTGAGTTCAGAGAGAGATTCCCAAATTTGTTTAGGTAAATTTTAGGGATGAAATTTTTTATAAGAAAGGAAAAGTGTAACATTTCAAGGTTAAGATGGTCTTTTTAAGTTAAAAATCGAGGTTAAAATGAGATTTTATAATTAGAAATTTGATTGAGAGAGTGTAAAGGTAAAATAGTCATTTAGAGGCCTTATGTGGTATGTACATAAGTCTCTTTAAGAGACTTTTACATGCACAACATGGAAACGTGTAAAAATCTATAGTTACCTTAAAGCACAATTGTGTGTCCCTAGGACGCACGACTTTGTGTCCCTTTAGTTCAACATCACCATATATAAAATAGATTTTTCTTCATTTTTTAGATATAGATTTTATCCTAATTTTCTTTCTCATCCAGAAACCATCAACCAGAGTTAAAAGAAATCAGCCAAGAGCAACCAACTAAGCTAGGAAGAAAGCACAAACTAAAGAGTGATAAAACATCCATAATCAAGAGGTAAGTGTTTTTACCTTTTTTCCCTTATCTTTTAAGCATGGGTTTCCTGATTTATTAAGATGTGATAAGGTTTACGACATGTTTTGTGATTGAATAGCATGATTATGTGATAAGATGATGAGATAAAAGTGATTTGATGAAACTTGTTTGCTTAGAAGCATGATTAATACGTATATGCTTATATATAAGGGTTAAGGGTTTTAATGTATGATATAATGAGTTTCGATGCTATTAATGAGATTAATATATGCAAAATCAATATGATTATCATATATTAATTCTTGAATGCTTTGGTTGAAGTTTGGATATACATTACAGGGAGATCTATGTTTACAACCCTATTTTTACAGAAATATAGCTTGATGCACGACCATATGCCTGATAAGCATACAATCGTGAAGTCATATTTCTATAGCCTCATGGTCACGTATGCTAAACATGCATTAGTAAAGTAGCGTTTAAGGCACGACCATGCAAGATAGGGTCATGGTTGTGTATATATAGTAATTCCACAGGCCCGTGTGACCTAAGGCCATGATTGTGTGTCAACGCATGACTATGTGTATTGAAAGTGCATGACCATGCAGAAGGTAAAAATTACAGAATCAAAATTTAAGCCTACTCAAGTATAAGAAATTTAGTAAGAAGTAATTACAAAGAGATTCCATGCATAATAAACATAACACGACATGACATGAAAAAACAAAGTTTTCAAAAGGGTTCAAGTGATCCATATGCATACATTTTTAAAAAGAAAGTCGATGTTCTAAATATCATTTTAGGGGCAGATAAGAGAGGATACCTGTGAGTTTGCATACTTGTTAGAAGGGAACTAGTGTCTGTTAAACAGGATATGACCTTTGACCAAGCTCGTTAAGAGAATGCTAATGTGTATCATTTTTTAGCTTACTAGTAATGTATCAGTATAGTAAAACTCACACAACCAAAGTGCTAAATTTCTATATTCATCAGTCTGATCAACACAATAGTTTTTAATATAAAAGAAAGATATCAACTATGATTTTTTTATGGGATCTTCGGATCATAGCAAATATTTTCAAAAAATATTTTTAGAAAGCAGACCCAAGGGCCAATATATGATTTTCAATATAAACATGATTTTAGCATACTTCATATTATGTCTCACATAGCATGGAGTGAAACAAAGCAAAGATATAATGACAAGTAATAACAAAGTAGAGGAAGTAAGACAATAAACAGAATAAGTAAGATAATAAGACATGAAATCAGAAAAGAGCGTGATAAGTCACAAAAGTCGAAAAGAATAGGAATCTGCTTATGGTTAGAGATAAGAAAACTTACTGAATAACTCGTCACATATTCCTTGAAGTTTTCCTTTCTTTATAGCTCAGAAGTCTTTGTTGATGAGATGGAGCACAATAAGGTTGTGGATGAGACATAGTTTTGAGTGGGTTCTCACCCGTGTAGATAGCATATATTTTGGCTTACATGCTTTGTACAGTTTACATGTTTATTATATACAATACCTTTTATGAAATAATAATATATGATGTTTTCAGTATATTGTATACTATATATTTCAGTATATTATACAATTATACTTCAAAACTTCTGCATTTGTATTCTTAGTAAGTGTGTGTGTGATACTATTTTATATTAAAGATAATTAAATAACTAATTATGATTTTTAATCATAATAATAATAATAATAATAAAAGATAGTAATAATAAATAGAACTATCGCTACAGTTTTCCTATGGTTTACTTGGTATTTTGGTGTTTGTATCATTTGCATAATAAGTGGCTCCTACATGAAAACCTTGTGGAAATATTCATATATATTTAGCATTATTTACATGTTTTGAATTGTGCTTTTCAAATAAAAAAGAAAAAAGGAAAGTTTCCCATAAGCATTTAAAACCTGCTGAAGGTTCAAGCTTTATTATTTTTTCCGGGAAAAATTGGTGCAGGTCTTTTTGTGTCTAAAGAGAAAAAGGATTCTACGTTGTTGAGTATCAAAAGTTTCAGTCTTTTGGTCCTTGTTTGCGAGGAAAATGTGAAAAAGGAAAAGGGATTTGAAAAGTTTTAATTTTTATATAGCTTTTTCATTTGTTTTTTTTAATTCCTGTTTGGTAATTGCTTGTAAATTAGGTTTTTAAAATTTATTATTTTTAATGTTCTTTTATTGATTAAATATTGTGCAGCTTTGGTTATTTGAGGTTTTAAGTTTAGGATTTATGAATTATTATTACATTAGTACTCCATATATATACTAATAATGGTACAAACATCATCCGAATTTGTATTTATTGTTAGTGTAAGGAAGTATTACTTTTATTGTTATGGGTGGTTTTATGGTCATTAATTGGTTTTACGTTTGTTGGTGAATGCAGGTGAATAGATGAAGTTGTGTGGGGTTTCAGTTGGTGTTGATTCCATTCAGAGAATCACTTTAAACCATGTAATTGTCCTTGTGTCCTATATAGATTATGCATTTATAATATGATGCCTTTTGGGTATCTTTTTTTGATAAATCTGGAATAAAAATTTGATAGGTTGTCAGATGTTGATGATGACATTGATCATCTTAGGGATTATTAGGCTATGGAGGTGAAATATAAGATGGATTTGTTGTTTGTTGTCTTCTAAGTAGCTATGGACATTGATTTTTCTTTCATTTTCTTAGAAAATCGGTTCAAATATGGTAAATTTTCCAATTTCAGGCTGGTTATGTAGAGCTTGGATTGTCAAACTCAAGCGAGAAGCTTTCACACTTGTCATGTAGACATCAGTTAAGACAGCCTGTTAATGCTGTTCAATTATTAGTGGCAAAGAGGAGGGAACTTACGCCGAAGACCTTAGCATTTTCTGTCCCAAATGAAAATGATGAAACTGAAAGAGAAACATCCAATGATTGCTCGCATGATTCCACTGATGAGCGACGGGTTTTGGAAAGAGAAACATCTCATGATTGCACATATGATGGCCTGCTTCATTATTCTAAGAATAGTGAAAGTTCTGAGCACCAAGATATAGTCGGTGTTACTTCTTTTTCATCTTGGGAAGAAAAATTTTCTCAGGATGCTAAGGATTCAAGAAATTCAGAACTTCTTCTTGTTAAACTAAAAGCTATTCGCTTAAATGTATTGGCATCTGAACAATGGAGCTCTTCTCAACTCCAATTATGTCATGGGTATGCATTATTTATTATAAGGTTATTATTATAATAATATGTTCCATTGGGCTGAGACCTGATATTCTTGATTAACGTAAGTGCTTGCCGAGTGGGACACGGTAATCCCTTATCCTCCAATATTTAACCTCTCAGTGTTGCTTGAACCATCTGATGGGTATAAAAGTACAAAAATTCTATGATTCTTCCATGGCCATATACAATTCTGTATGCTGCTCTGTTCTTCTGGCAATTCTTTACACATCTCTCACTCATCAAGCTCTGGTAATTTATGGAATAAAAAAATCTGTTGCAGTTACCAACCTGCTGTTTAGTCGTTAGTAATCTGGGCTACCATGGTATGATACATTTTGCATTGCATTCTAAACATAATTTATTTTTTGTGTCCTAGCAGGCATTACTTGGAGAGTGCAACAAACTTAATTCATTATCTGACTCTGAAAGGCCTTGACATTGAGCAGCTGAGAGAAGAACTGTCTTCTATTGGTCCTTTGAATTTGAAGACTATCAATCCATATGTTCGAGCATGTCTAAATGCTGGAATCCAACTATTGGGGAACCCGAATTCTACTTCTCTGGATAGAAAAGAGAATATCAGTGTGAGAAGTTGCACTAAGGAAACATTGTACCAAAGGCAAAATGAGAAGCTCACATCGAGAGCATTGAGGAAGAAACAGTTGTTCAATAAAGAGTTATTGTTGGTCTCACCTCGGGGTAACAGAACTACTTATGTTATGGTGACAAATGGCCAAGAAGCTACTGAGAGTGACACGCTTGTAAGTGACACTCTTAAGGTTGGGGCCTCCATTATTAGGATAAATTGTGGTCATGGAAACCCTAGTGGATAGAGTGAAATAATCAGAAGAGTTAAAAGAAGTTCGCAAATGCTAGGGATGCCATGTCGAATTCTTATGGATTTAGCTAGACCAAAATTCCGTACAGGGAAATTGAAGCCTGGTCCATGTGTAATTAAAATATCCCCACAAAAAAATGCTACAGGTAATGTGATATTGCCAGCTCAAGTTTGGCTTTCGTGCAAAGGATCTGGTCCTCCTCCTCACTTGTCTCCTGATACAGCTCTATTCATAGATGACTAAATATTTCTCAATGATCTCAAGGTAGGTGACACTTTGAAGTTTTATGACGCTAGAGGAAAAAAAAGGATGTTCAAGATTACTAGGGAGCTTTATGTTTTTAATGGTACTGGGTTTGCGGCTGAATATACAAAGACTGCTTATATTCAGTTCGGGACAGAATTATGCACTAAAGGAAAGAGGGTAGGCTATTAACTGGGAAGGTGGTAAATGTTCCTGCCAAAAAGCGATTTATCAGATTAAGAGTTGGAGACTTGCTAACCATATCGCGAGATAGTTCATTGGATCAAGAAGGATTATTTGGTCCACCAAAGTGGTGCTCATAGGATAACTTGTTCTTGTGGCTATCTATTTGATTCAGTCATGCCTGGATAGCCTATAGCTTTTGATGATGGAAAGATTTGGGGTGTAATCCAGGAAGCAAGTAACTCAGAGATTGTTGTCTCAATCACTCATGCTGGTCTTAAGAGGTACTAATCTTGGATCAAAAAAATCCATAAACATCCCAGAGAGCAATATTCGGTTTAAAGGTCTTACCTCAAAGGATCTCATGGATCTTGAATTTGTTGCCTCTCATGCTGACATGGTGGGCGTTTCTTTTGTTTGAGATATTTGTGACATTGTTGTGCTTCGAAAAGAATTACAGAAACAGAAACTTCAGAGCCTGGGTATAGTTTTGAAAATTGAGACAAGAAATGGGTTTCATAACCTGTCTCACCTACTACTGAAAGCTATGAAATCTTCAAATCCTCTTGGGGTTATGATTGCAGGAGGATATCTTGCAGTGGAATGTGGGTGGGAAAGGTTGGCTGAAATACAGGAAGAAATTCTTTCTATTTGTGCTGGTGCCCATGTACCAGTCATTTGGGCAACTCAGGTTCTGGACTCACTTGTAAAGTATGATGTCCCTACCAGAGCTGAGATTACTGATGTAGTCTCCTCAAGGAGGTAAGCGTCCGATTTGTTATATACACTGGCCATTTCATTTATTGATTAGAGAAGTTCTATTGACAGAGTCGACTTAGAATCATTTGAAGTCTTTCTCATGTATCCATGGCCTGAAGACCATGTTAAGACCCGAATGTTATCTTTAGATATCTTCAGTGGGCACCTTAGATTATTGTTATTGCTTTTGCAAGTCATTTTATTTCAAATTGGACAGTGTTCCTGTTGGTCGTAAGACATTACTAAAACACACATTACCCTAAACCTCCCCATCTTGCCTTAAAATCTAAGGCTATTTTAATTATTTCAGCTGAAATTAGCTGTTGAGACCAATTTTTATTTGCAGAACAGCATAACCTTTTCAATAAGAACCTACAAGTTTATTCTGATTTCCCATAGTCAAGCCAAGTTACAACTACTCTTCAAATATTTACACATACTTGTTTTGAATCTTCCGTAGTTAGTAGGGTTTTCAGTTTTTCATTATAACATGTCTAACTTCAATTTTTCTAGAAATGTAGTGCTAATAAAATAACATAGGCGAGGATTAAGTGAAGTCCGTTTCCGATTTTGCAAGGCAAGCTATGTAATGTTAAACAAAGGGATCTATATTGTGGAAGCTGTTGCAACTTTAGATGCCATCCTTTACATGAACAAATCTAAGATGAAATCAGCCCTGAGGCCTATTTTACTTTTGAGCTACTTCTATCGCTGAAAATCTTTCCCTTGAATGTAATTACTTTTTTGCAATGAGTGCACTAAATGAGGTTTGGAATCTTAACTCCTGTAAATTGTCTTTGCGTTAATGCAAATTAGTATCTACTATTATTGTTTCTTTCAACAAGCCCATTTTTTGTCATGGGATGAGGATTTCAGTGATTTTAACCCCACCCATTTTGCCAGAAAATCAAGGAAAATTAGCATATTGTGTGCTTGCACTTCTTAGGCAAAATAAGGCATGTTGATCATATACATCAGATCCTGTTTGGAACTAATAGTTTTATACTGCAACAGACATTCTAAAAAATAAAGTCATACTGAAGCACCTTGCCCTGATATAATCCACTTATAAAGCAAGCTCCATTTCCCCAGTAGGCATTCACTATGTCCTTCAAGTATGAGGAAACACCAAGTATGCTGTGATTGGATAGAGATGTCTGAATTCTCCAGATTCAAAGGTAATGTTGAAATTTTGTAGATATATCTATACTGGTGCTGCAAACAAGCTGAACTGAGTATTGAAGGCCTTGAGATCAGCTTATGTAGGACTCAATTCAAGAGTTGTAGGCTTGAATTTGAGCTCAAGATATGAATTGTTGAATGATGCTAAATTTGAGAAATTATGGTTAATCAATTACTGTTTATATTCAAAGTTTGATGTTGAGTTGTATAAGCAAATTCTAAAAGTTGCGGGATCAGATAAAATTTATCATACGAAGACATAAAAGTTTAACAAGGGTAAGTATAAATTTTAGGGGGGGTTAGGGGAAGGATATATTGGTAAATGTAACATTTGGAGGGTGTAAATAGCTTCTTAATTAGTGAAACATGGTTCCTCTGGCTTTTCTGGTACTATGTCCAGTATACTTACATAAATTGTGAAGTATAATAAGAGGTAGCAGAGCTTGATGAAATCCCACCACTCTTGAGTCATTCAGCTTGCTCATTATTGCGTTAAGTTTTAAACTCTAACTTCCTAGTAAGTATATTAGTTCAAAGTAATACGAGAAGTATTCAAGGTTGTCGAATCCACGGGATTATGTAAGCAAGTACCAAGATGATACCACTCTTAACTTTATCTAAACTATTGAATAATGATTGAAACTAAATCTAAAACTAAAATAAAAACTGAAATCAAACAATTGATAAGTACGCTTAGGTAAATCGAATGATAATATGCGAGATGTTGCTAAAACTTCGAGTTCACAAATTCATTTCAAGGTAGGTCATACGATTGAATATTTCATGTTATTCATGTGACAACGGAATTTTCTAAATTGATCAATATTCTTTCTCAAACATTATTAATCCTATTTAACAATCTAATAACCTAGATATCTCTATATAAGTTTAATTAGATGAAAATATATTAAATTCTATGGAATTCACTAGTTTTCAGCACAAGTCTATTATACTTATGACTATTGCATGTATTAAATATATCTCTATATTCAATTAATTCATTGTTTGTATTCTTATAGCTTTTATGTGATATCACATCTCAGTCTCAATCACACAACAAAAATTCTATTAAAAATTGGTCAAATTTTCAATATGCATTGAATTCAAAACACAAACTCACATAAAATGACATACTTGTAACTATAATTGAAAAACATTACCCATTCATGAATTAGCTAACGTTAATCTTAGTAAAAATTATTTTGTTCATCATTAAACACAAATAAATAATCAGATTCAAACAAAGTATATTGAAGAATAAGAATAAAACCCGATAACATGTTGAATCTATTATTGAAATCTGATGAAAATTTATCTCATAATTGCAATCCGAATAGCCTTTGATTAGTCTTCAAAACAAAATTTAGAATCTCCTAAAATTGCTTCAAAAATTTCTCCAAAGCTCTCCTAAGACAACTCTCCTTGTTCCCATAGAGTTACAAATTAATATATATACTTAAGAGTTAAAAAAGAGTTTTGAAAAAATAAAACTCTACTGAAAGTTTCTATGTCGCGGCATGATGCAAGTGCATGGAGCTTTTGTCCTACTTCTACTGGGCATGTCGTGGCATGATATTATAGCATGAAGTTTTTACCTTAGTTGCTGCTAGGCATGCTGCGGCATGATGCTGTGGTATGAAGCTTTTGTTTTATTTCTGTTGAGTGTGCCTTTTATTATGTTGCGGCACGATGTCGTGGCATGTAGTTTCTAGATTCTAAAATTATGGTCCTCATCAAAGTTGTAGTCTTGGGTGTCTAGTTTCATTTGGCTTTTAAATCACCTCATTTAGACTTTGATATCCCAAGTTATGACCATTTTAATACTCAAAGGTCAGACACAAAATTTCACCAAAAAGACCTGAATTTGTGGATATGGTTAAGGGCCAAAACAAACTCAGATTTTTTCGCATAATAGCTTTCAGAAAAATTGAAATGTCCATTACAACTTTTATGAAGACTACTTTTTCATTATAAAGGTTAAACATATTTAAAATCCTTGTTTTTCCTTTACAACGCACAATGCTCTCCTTCTTCTTTAAACCCCTTTAATTCTTTCCCATTCCTAAGTGATATGGCTTTCACATGTTTTTTAAGGTTTATTTCAGTATCACTTGGTAGTATGCCTTGTGCTCTCCCGGCTATTATGTTTGCCAATTTTCGCATTTATACTTTTAGATTTTTGATAGATGCTTCTTAGTTTTGGAACCTTATTTTAACATTATTTATAAACTTTGTTAGCATCTCTTCTAAATTTGATTTCTTCTCTTAAGGTTGAAATCCTGGTGGTGCTTGATTGATTGGATTTTGAGTACTCCACGAGAGATTTGGCTGATTACGCCACCTAGGATTGTATGTACTTGAATATGGAATATTTTGCTGAAGCCTACAAAATTTTATCACATAATTAGCATTTTTCGAAGATTCCATGAATGGGTTACCCACTTGGCAATTGATGCTTACATGACCCCCTCTACATAAATCACATGTAAAAACCAAAATATAATATGGCAAATAACCTAGATGGGTGGGGGGGGGGATGAATAGGTTATTAAAAATTTTGTCAAGTTTAAAACGTTTTCCTATTCTACCAACTTAAACATACAAATATATCAATACAATTCAGCACAAATAAATATTTGACTAAGCAAGTATAAATAAAGAGAGTAAAGGGAAAGAAATGTTCAGCCGATTTATAGTGGTTCGGAGCTTCTCCACGCCTCTTACGTCCACTACTCCAAGCAACCCCGCTTGAAGATTTTCCTTCCACTAACTTTAATCCAAAGTTACAATAGTTTTTTTCAATAAGGGATTTCGCCCTTCACACTAGTTTTGATACAAGGGATTACGCTCTTAACTTAGTTTTAACAGGGATTACGCCCCACACTAGTTTCATGGGATTGCGCCCAAGGGTTTGTGGAATTTTTACAATAATTTACCTCACAAGGCTGATTTACAATGTGGTCTCAAGGTTTCTCTCTAAGGGTTTACAAATATGATTTTGTGAGAGAAGTTTGGAGAAGAATTAGAGAATGAAAGAGTAGAAGTCTTAGGTCTAATTCTCTAACCCGTGCATCTTCAAAACATCTCCAATTTATAGGAAATTGGAAGAGGTAGCCATTGGGATGATTTGAGAGCCATTAGAGCCTTTCTGGAAAGTTACACGGGCGTGCCCTTCTCTTGCACGGTCGTGCTCCCTTTGTTCTACACTTTCCAACAGTCATAATTTTCCTATCACGTGTACACACATGGGCGTGTGTCCATACACACACGGTCATGCATCCTAGAAGTTTTAGCTCTCCAGAATTCCAGAATACTATATGACTGCACGCACGATACCCGCACAATCTTCACATGACCAACATTTTCCAGGTAGCACGGACGTGTGTTATAGCTGCACGGGCGTGTATCCAGCAACTTCTTTCTTACACGGGCACGACTAGATATACATAGGAGTGTGCATCCTTCACTCTATTTACACACGGTTGTGTGCTTGAAAAACACACGGTCGTGCGTCCTGCTTTCTTTGCACACAGACGTTCTGCACGACTCAACCAAGGTGTGTGTTGTATTCTAAGCTTACACACGGTCGTGCTTCATTGACACACTGTCGTGTGTCATGCAAATTCTACAAAAATAAAAACCTTTGGTCCTATTTGTCATGTTCAGCACATGCAATGACCAGTTAGATATTTTAACATATATTTTGCATCAATTCAAAATTCACAAAGGTCCAACAATCTCCCCCTTTTTGATTTGATGACAAAACTTATGTTAAAATGAATTTAAGCACAAAATATAAAGTTTTACAAAAATATTCAATAAGCACAAAAAAATATGAAAATATAAAAAAAATGAAAATATATAACATTTTAACATACCTAACATGTCTCCCCCTTTTTGTTATAAATCAAAAAGGTATGTTAAAAAATTTAATTTGGCACAAAAAATTTCTCCCCCTTAAAAAAATATTTTTATCAAATTATGCACACATATGAAATTTTCTCCCCTGATGAAAAGACAATTTTTACTCCCCCTTTTTCAAAGATTATGATACCAATTGTTAATAGAAAAAATAAGTATTCCAACTAATACCAATTGATAGAAAAATATAAATACTCCCCCTCACAATAACACACATTTTCAATTAAGGAACATTCAAATTTTATTTCCCCCCATTTTTGAAAAGATATATGCATTAAACTCACCATTTTTATCTAAAAGAATTTGATCATTAAAGCACATAGGAAAGATATTTGCAGAAATTTGAAAGATTATGAAAATGAAACATTTTCTGCAATTTGTGTTAAGCACGGTCGTGTTGATGCTTTACACGGGTGTGTATGTCTGATTTTGTGACATGCACGGTCGTGTATCATTTAAGCACGGAACCGTGACTGGGCAAATGTATCTTACACGGTCGTACAACTCACATGCACGGTTGTGTATGACCTATAAAACCCAGAAAATCTGCAGAAAATTGTAGTTTGACATAGGGAGCTTTTTCAAAACATTTTTCAAATCTTTCAAAAATGATTTTTATTCAATTTAAAGCATTGAAAGTAAAGTAAAACCATATTTCAAACATGTCTAAACACAATTTAAACATAATTGACACATTTGAAACATTTTTGTAAATTCTTGGGGAATGTTGAGGAATTTAAAACATTTAAGACACAATTTGATCAAAACACATCAAATACATCATTTTTGCATGTTTTGACCATAGGGGACTTTTACTGTACAAATTCATGTCATTTGCACTCAACCCAAGCAAATTTGATCCAATTTAACATGAATTCCAACTTAGCACATGTTATATCATAAGCATATATACATATCATTCTTTTATCAATTCAGCTCAACCAACTATACAAGGCAAGTATAAATATGCATACTAATTTAACACAGTTATAACATGGCAAAGATCATCATCATCAATCAACTAAAACATATAAATAGGAATTTAGATACTTACTTGGAATGATGACTTTTCTACACCACTTTTTCATTCCTTTTTGGTGTAAAAGCACGGGGAGACTCGTTCTTCTTCATCTTCATCATCCGAATCTTCCTTGCTCAATGCGACAAGTATTTTCTTTCTCGATTTCTTATTTTTCACCCGAGGACATTCTTGTCGGTAATGTCCTTCTTTTCCGCACTCATAGCAAGTCACTATTTTTTCTTACTTTTTCTTTCTTTTTCTTCTTTCATTTTGAAAGGAACTTGCTAAATTTCTTGGATAGCATCTTCAAATCCTCTTCATCCATCGAGCTCTCCTCTTCAGTTGAGTTTTCCTCATTTTCACTTGTATCTTCCTCAACCTTGAGTGTAATATTCTTCTTTTTCTCCTCATTTTTAGGCATCCATTTCGTTTCATGAGTTAGAAGACTCCTGATCAATTCGTCCATGCCCATGTTGGTTAAGGCCTTTGATTCTTCGATTGTCGTTACCTTCATACTCCAAGCTTCCGATAATGACCTTAACACCTTTTTTACCAACTCCACATTCTCAAACCTTTTTCCCAATCCTCTCAATTCGTTTACAAGGTTTGAGAAGTGCTTATACATTTTCGTGATGTTTTCATCTTTTCTCATCTCATATAACTCATATTCACGGAAAAGCATCTCCACCTTGGACTCCCTCACTTGGCTTGTACCTTCATGAGTTATTTGGAGGATCATCCAAGCTTCATGTGTTGTTTCACAAGAAAAAACACGGTTAAATTCCGTAGTATCTAAAGCACAAAACATCATGTTTAATACCCTTAAATTTAAACTCATCAATTTTTTATCATTTTTATTAAATTCAAATTCATTCTAGGGTAAATTTGTATTTGGATTTATAGGGACAAAATCACCCTTATCAATAATTTTTCGAAACTTATAATCAATGGATTGAACAAAAAATTTCATATGAATTTTTCATTGACTATAATTTACACCACAAAATAAGGGTGACCTATTTGAACTACCCCTTATTTGAAAGTTGGTTTTTGAAAAATATTTACCATGTAAGTTTCGAAAATGGATCCTAGACTCTAAAAATCGTTAGATTTTTGAAAACAAGAGCCCAAGCTCTAATACCAATTGTAAAACCCCAAATACAATATGACAAATAACCTAGAGGGGGGTGAATAGGTTATTAAAAATTTTGTTAAGTTTAAAACGTTTTCCTATTCTATCAACTCAAACATACAAATATATCAATACAATTCAGCACAAATAAATATTTAACTAAGCAAGTATAAATAAAGAGAGTAAAGGGAAAGAAATACTCAACCGATTTATAGTGGTTCGGAGCTTCTCCACGCCTCCTACGTCCATTACTCCAAACAACCCCGCTTGAAGATTTTCCTTCCACTAACTTTAACCCAAAGTTACAATAGTTTTTTTCAACAAGGGATTTTACTCTTCACACTAGTTTTGATACAAGGGATTGCACCCTTAACTTAGTTTTAACAAGGATTACGTCCCACACTAGTTTCATAGGATTACGCCCAAGGGTTTGTGAAATTTTTACAATAATTTGCCTCACAAGGCTGATTTACAATGCGGTCTCAAGGTTTCTCTCTAAGGGTTTACAAATATGATTTTGTGAGAGAAGTTTGGAGAAGAATTAGAGAATGAAAGAGTAGAAGTCTTAGGCCTGATTCTCTAACCCTTGCATTTTCAAATTATCTCCAATTTATATGAAATTGGAAGAGGTAGCCATTAGGATGATTTGAGAGCCGTTAGAGCCTTTATGGAAAGTTACACGGGTGTGTCCTTCTCTTGCACGGTCGTGCTCCCTTTGTTTTGCACTTTCCAATGGTCATAATTTTTCTATCGTGCGTACACACATGGGCATGTGTCCATACACACACGGTCGTGCGTCCTAGAAGTTTCAGCTCACCAGAATTCTAGAATATTGTATGATTGCATGCACGATACCCGTAAGATCTTCACACGACCAATATTTTCCAAGTAACACGGGCGTGTGTTGTAGCTGCACGGGCATGTATCCAGTAACTTCTTTCTTACATGGGTACAATTGGATATACACATGAGTGTGCATCCTTTACTCTATTTACACACGGTCATGTGCTTGAAAAACACACGATCATGCGTCTTGCTTTCTTTACACACAGACGCTCTGCACGACTCAACCAATGTGTGTGTTGTATTCTAAGCTTACACACGATCGTGCTTCATTGACACATAGTCGTGTGTCATGCAAATTCTGTAAAAATAAAAACCTTTAGTCCTATTTGTCATGTTCAACACATGCAAGGACCAGTTAAATATTTTAATATATGTTTTGCATCAATTCAAAATCCACAAGGGTCCAACATCACAAACTACACTCTTCACTTGCATAGCCACCATTGTATCAATTTTCTTGTTTAATGCTTCTATTTGGGAAGCCAGGGCATTGAAAGAATCTACTTCATGTACTTCCACAGCTCTCTCTGGTGCTTTATTGTTTTGCCATTGGTAACTATTGGAAGTCATTTCATTTAACAACTCGAATGCTTTTTTTGGTGTCTTCTTTATAAAGTTATCTCTTACAGCTTCATCAACCAAAGTACGATTAACAAGCAATAAACTATTATAAAATGTTTGTACCTGAAACCATATGGGCAATCCATGGTAAGGGCATTTTTGGAGTAGTTTTTTGTATCTTTCACATGTTTTATATAGTGACTCTATATCGTACTACGTGAAAATTATAATATCATTACGTTGTTTTGCAGTCTTTGATAGAGGAAAGAATTTTTCTAGGATTTTCTGCGTCATCTTGTCCTACATAGTGATTGATCCAACTGGTAATAAGTTCAACCAACTTTTTGCTTTATCCCTTAGTGAAAAAGGGAATAATTTTAGCCTGATGGAGTTGTCAGTAAACCCATTCTATTTGAAAATATTGCAGATCTCTAGAAAATTGGTAATGTATTGATTCATATCATCACTAAGCAATCTATTGAACTGAATTGACATCTGAATCATCTAGATTATGTCTGGTTTGATCTCAAAATTGTTAGCTTGTATCGATGGTTGTCTTATGCTTAAAACTATTGATCTCAAAATTATTAGCTTGTATCGATAGTCACCTTATGCTTGAAGCTATTCCTTTGACTGTAGGAGTTACATAGTCGATCAAAGATCATTGGTTTATAACTTGATTAGCTTGTTCTAAGGTTGGCAGTGTTATGCATTTACCGTCTACCATTGCTCTTCTTTACTTTGTCAACTGATGTCATGTTCTTTCTATCTCAGGATCGTAAGGCTCAGTTGTCTGATTTTTAGTGCGTGTCATGCACTACATAAGAACTTGCAAGACAAACAAGATCAAGAAGTGCCGTAAAACATAAATGAAAAGGAAAATAAACTAAAATGACACGAAACTAAAATGTCTAGAGTAAAATTAGAAGTAATATATCTTGATATTATCCAAGACGCAATCCTTAATAACGGCACCAAAAACTTGATATGTTAAGTTTTAAACCCTAATTTCCTAGCAAGTGTACTAGTTCAAAGTATTACGGAAAGTATTTAGGGTTGTCGAATCCACGAGATTACTTAAGCAAGTACCAAGATGACACTACTCTTAATTTTATCTAAACTATTGAATAAAGATTGAAACTAAATCTAAAACTAAAATAAAAACTAAAATCAAATAATTAATAAAAATGTTTAGGTAAATCGAATGACAATATGCGAGATGTTGCTAAGACTTCGGGTTCATTAATTCACTTCAAGATAAGTTTTTCATACGATTGAATATCTCATGTTATTCATATGACAACGAAATTCCCTAAATTGATCAATATTCTTTCTCAAACAATATTAATTTTATTTAACAATCTAATAACCTAGATATCTTTATATAAGTTTAATTAAATGAAAATACATTAAATTCTATGAAATTCACTAGCTTTCAACACAAACCTATTATGCCTATGACTATTGCATATATTACCAAATATATCTCCATATTCGATTAATCTACGATTTGTATTCTTATACCTTTTATGTGATATCACCTCTCGATCTCAATCACACAACAGAGATCTTATTAAAAATTGACCAAGTTTTTAATAGACATTAATTTCATAATACAAACTCACATAAAATAACGTGCTTGTAACTATAATCGAAAAATACTATTCATTTATGATTAGTTAACCCTAATCTTAGCAAAAATTGTTTAGTTCAACACAAATAAACAATCAGATTCAAACAAAGCATATTGAGGAATAATAATAAAACCCGATAACTTGTTGAATCTATTATTGAAATTTGATGAAAATATGTTTTAAATTGCAATCCGAATAGCCTTCGATTGAGTCTTTAAAACAAAATTTAGAATCTCTTAAATTGCTTGAAAAATCTCTCAAAAGCTCTCTTAAGACGACTCTCCCTCTTTCTATAGAGTTACAATTTAATATACATACTTAACTTAAAGTTAGGAAAGAGTTTTGAAAAATTGAAACTCTGTTGAAAGTCTCTATGTCGCGGCATGATGCTGCGGCATGGAGCTTCTGTCCTGCTTCTACTGGGCATGCCACGACGTGATGCTGCACCATGAAGTTTCTACCTAAGTTGCTGCTAGGCATGTCGCGGCATGATGCTGTGGCATGTAGCTTCTACCCTATTTCTGCTGAGTGCGCCTTCTCCTGTGCTACATCATGATGTCGTCGCATGCAGCTTCTAGATTATGAAATTATGGTCCTCATCAAAGTTGTAGCCCTAGATGTCTAGTTTCATTTGGATTTTGAATTACCTCATTTAGAATTCAGAATCCCAAGTCATGACTATTTTAGTACTCAGAGATCAGACACAAAATTTCACCAAGAAAACCTAAATTTGTGGTAATGGCTGAGGGCCCAAACAAACTTAGATTTTTCCGCATAATAGCTTTATGAAAAGATTGAGATGTCCACTACAACATTTATGAAGCTACTTTTTCATTATAAAGCTCAAACATATTGAAAATCCTTGTTTTTCCTCTATAGCGCGCAATGCTCTTCTTCCCCTTTTATGTGTTAGTCACTTCTTTCTTGGATTAAATTCGAACCACTATCTACTTCTTCATAAATGTCTTGTTGGCTTGATTTCCATTGAAATCTACATTTTCTATAAAACCAAATATGAAAACCCGTGATCCAATAATATGCACATAAAAGGGGTAAATAATCAAATTAACCCCAAAAACTCTATAAATTGACCACGAAATTATACATGCAATTGAGACTTATTACTCATTCCTTCTGTTATACATTTCACGCTTCTTTTCAATATGGCGACGCCAAGCGGCCTGTATATAATATGCTGCCCAAGCCCTCCAGTGATCAGAGTAATACCTTATAAAAGAACACTGAATCTGGGTCCTGCTAAACCGCTTGCATAATTTTGAGGCAAGAAGTTTCATGTCATAGGCCATCAGAAAAACGCTTCAACTTCAGTACAGGTTCTGATGGTTCTAGTCGAGATGGGAAGGTCATTAGTTTAGGAATGAAGATCGAGAGACCATAAAATGAGATCCAGTCCAAGAAGTTGCCATCCTATAAAATGCAAGCATTAAACCATCTGGTTCCTCCTCCCTCGGCAACCATGCTCAGGAGCTCACCTCGCGTGACAAAATGCACTCTTTGGGGTCCTTCTAACGCCCTTGGGAAGATTATCAAGCGAACTATCTACGTCATCACCTCCGGTTTCTGGCCATAAGAGCATATATATCTGTACGTTTCGCACAAATTGAAAGCTCTCTTTATGTTCATAGAACTAATAATTTATACATAATATTGCACTACTTCATCTCTTCAGCATTGGAAACAGATAAAAAAACCTGCATATCCCAACGAGATGGAGAAAAACACTAAGCCGAATGTAATCGAAATTGTGAAGATGTTTTCCCATACATAAGAACTTGTTAGGAGGTTTTGACCGAAACAACTGCAAAAATTTGAACCCAGTTGTAATATATACATAGACATCGACATAAATCTTAGAAAGTTCTCTCTCTCTCTAGATATATATATATATATATATATATATATATATATATATATACACACACACACACACAGAGACCTGAGATTTTTCAGGCCTCATGGAAAGGAATGTAAGAACTTGACTGGAAAATCTGTGACCTCTACGATACCAGACTGAAGAGCATCCTAGCATATTCCAAAATTAAAGAGGTCTATTCCCTATTTTGAAGAGGCACAGATCGTTTAACAGAGCGTACTTTCCTGATATGTCATTACAGTAAAAAGACGTATGAGTGCATGGATGATTTATGCAGTCTCTCTTCCAGCATGGATGATCACTATTGGGGTGTCATAGGAAAGACAGAAACCTCCGTTTTTATGTTCAAACTGGATATTGACTCGGGAAAGGGGTCAGTCTAAGTTAATAGATGGTCAAAATTACTCAGATTTTTATATCTTTTGCATTTTTGGTTTTTCTACTCAAAGCCTGACCTCTTACTTTTCTGACCCTTGATCGTTTGGGTGAATCCTTGAGATAATTTATCCTTTGAATTAACGTAAAACAATGGCATTGGTACGTGCAGTCAAAGATATCAAATTGTAAATGTTATGTAGGTTGGAAATAATTTTACAGTAATCAAAGTACTAAAAAGAGTTGAAAAAACCTATATTTTTATGGTAAAAATCGAAAATATTTAATCTTAGCTACTAGAAGATGAAACTGACATGTGCATTTACAAGCCTTTACAGATTAAGTAAAATTAGAGGTAGTAAAACTGGGGGTCTGAGGGTCCAAATCAAACAAGGAATCACCCGAAGAGCTTGTATGTAAACTTGACAAATTTCCACTAGGCTTAAACCATTCATCTTGCAAATGCCGCAGAGATTCTTCAAGCTTCTTTCTCTTGTATGCTCGCCAAGCCTGCTGTATTGAATGAGCTGCATCATATCTCTTGGGGCCAGTGTAGTACGTATACAAACGCTCATGCTGCATAGTGGTAGGCCTAAATTGAGAGACAACAAACTTTAAGTCATCAGCCTTTAGAACGAAGGCGTTAACTTCAGTAAGGGCTCTGACTGTTCTGGTTGAGATGGGGAGTTCGTTCGAGGACTCAAGATTCAGAGCCCAGGAGATAAGAACATCTCCAAAGCAGTCTCCATCACGAACATAACAAGCGCGATAGAAACCTGCTCTTCCGCCATCAGTTGCCACGCTTGAAAGCTTGCCCTCCCTAACAAACAGCATCTCGTCAACTGGGTGACCCTCCTGAATGAAGTAACTGTCCTCTATGTACAGCATCGGCTTTAGTCGATCGCACAGGTCATTCTGAAGGGATTCGGTCATGCATTCAAACAGCGCTACCTTAAATACATCCAATGTGAAAAAATATTAACGGTAGGTCGTTGGATTGTCCTCTGGTCCCTAGAGTTAGCTTTTACAGTAGGCAAGCTCGGTATTACATAACAAATAGTTCTCCAGGATAAAGAAACTTACTTTCTTGAGCAAATCTAAGCCCAGTTCTTTCTTTACTCTGCTTCTGAGGTCCTTGGGAAGATTTCTAATCCAATTTTCAACGTCAACACCTTTGGTTTCTCTCCATACATATTGTTTGTAGTTTCTAACCTTCTGTTGAAGATCATCTGAGAGCTTTCTGAAACCCTTCCACTGCTCTATCTCTTGTTCCTTTAATCTCATCTCTTCTGCTTTTGTAGTTCTGGACTGCAGGTATATCTGTGAACACAACATAGTTTATATATATATATATATATATTACATTCAAGTAAATTAAAATCAATTTCATCTTCGAAGTATAAATTATACCAACCTGCACATTTCCAATCAGATAGAGAAAGAACATCAAGCCAGAGAGGATGATCAGAACTGCAAAGAAGTTTTCCCAGATATAGGAACTTGTCCGGAGGTTTTGACCTAAAGAACTGCACAAATTTGAAGAGTTAAATAATATATGTATATGTGAAGAAACAGGACAAGTTCTGGACGGAGTTTTACCATTCAGACGCAAGTTTTGGTGAGATGACAAGTTTTACCTTAAATTTTAAAAAATCAAACTCCTCTTTATTTATGAAAATTAATAGTTAAACTTTATCATACAGGAAGCCTTGGTGGATTAAGTATTTTAACCCACGATAACATTAAAATCATGTAGCTCAATGACCCATCTGCTAGTTTTCTAATGGCCAAAGACTCATTCCGATTCAAGGTTTTTTTAGAGGTCAAACGGCTTATTCCCATACCAAGTTTTCTTAAGGCCAAAGGACATTTTCCCACCCATAGTTTGAGGCGGGGACAAAGTCCCACCCGCTCACTTTTAAAAGCCCAAACTCCCACCCTTCATCCAATTTCCATCCAAATTCATTAACTCATTTGATGAAATGACAAAAATACCCTTATTAATGAAAATTTATAATAAAAATATAAAATAATATTTAAATATATTAAAAATATATTAAAAATTATAAAAAATTTTTATAAAATTATAAAAAATATTTAAATTTAAAAAAAAAAAAGCCAGCCACCGCCGCCGCTCCGGCGACGGTGGCCGCAGCAAATGGCACCAGGTGGCCGTTCCGGTCACCTGGTTCCAAGGGAGGCCAGATCTGGCCTCCCGAGTCGACGGAGGAGGCCAGATCTGGCCGCCTCGTCTTTTGGTGGAGGCGGCCAGATCTGGCCACCTTCGCCCGAAACCTTGGCCGGAAACGGCAGTTGGGGCCAAAGCCGGCCATCTTCAGCCGTTTCCGGCCCTTTTTTTGCAGGAGGAGGCCAGATCTGGTCGCCTCTGCCAAAACACGAGACGGCCAGATTTGGCCGCCTCCGTCCATTCCGGAGGCCAGATCTGGCCTCTCTTGGATCCAGGTGGCCTGAACGGCCACCTTGTGCCATTTGATGCGGCCACCGCCGCCGGCGCAGTGGCAGTGTGGCTGGCTTTTATTTTTTAAAATTTAAGTTTTTTTATAATTTTATAAAATTTTTTAAATTTTTTTATAAATTTTAATATATTTTTTTATATATATAAATATTATTTTATATTTTTATAAATTTTAACTGTAAAATGACAAATTTACCCCTTGACTCACTGTTGACTATTAGATTTAACAGTCAATGGGTGGGACTTCGGGTTTTCTAAACTTAGCGGGTGGGACTTTGTCCCCGCCTCAAACTATGGGTGGGAAAATGTCCTTTGGCCTTTTCTTAATTACAAAGTCCCATAAAAAAGTTTTAAACATCTAAATTTCCAACCTTGACCAAAGTCAATAAAATATTTTTATCTTTTTTAAATAAAACTAAAAAAGAATAAATTTAATTTTATAAAAATAATTAAAATATAAAATAATATTAATATAATGATAATAAATTAACAATTAATAAAAAATTTTAAAATAAAATAAAAATAAAAAACAACCATTTATTGATGATAGTGGCAACCGTTAACTTAATCAAGTAGTCAAATCTGATTACCTTGATAACAGAAACAACCAAAAAATGCTAGTTTTAAGCATGACAACATTTTTTAGCATTCTCCAATGGCAAAGAACTTTAGTGATTAGATCTAGTTGCTTCTGCCAGTGAGTGAATAGTCATTTTTGGCCATTTGATTAAATTAATGGCGGCCACTGCTGTTGCCAACACTATCGGTGACTGTTTTTTTAAATTTTATTTTATTTTTTAAATTTTTTATTAATTTTTAAATTTTATTATATTATTATTTTAATTTTATTTTATATTAAATTGTATTTTAATATTAATATTATTTATTTATATTGAGGGTATTTTAGTCTTTTTAAAGAATAAGGGTGAGTATTTTGCTTTTTGAAACTTATGGGTGAACCATAATTTAACAAAACCTTGGGTGGGAATTAATTAGTTGGGCATATATAAAATCTGCAGAGGAAACTTTACCTTAGGGTTTGCAGGCCTCTTACGAAGGAATATAAGAACTTCTGCGGAAGATCTGTCACCTCTACGATGCCCGACTGAAGGGCATCTTGGTATATTCCAAAATCAAATACAGTGGTATTTGGCTGTTTTGTCGGACATAAATTGTTTAAAAAAGTGAAGTCTCCCACATTCTCGTGACAGTAGAGGGAAATATGACCGCATCCAGGGTGCTTTACGCAGGCTCTCTTCCAGCAAACAGTTTCTCTTTCTATAGCCAACAAGTACCATAAAGATCCATACACCTACAAGATTAGAGTATTAATCACTTGTACATCAGAAAAAAAAAAAAAAGACGACCTGTAATGAGCAAAAATTGTGAAGAAAGCATGGCTTGCAACTTACATGACTCGCAAGCATGTAAAGAAGAAGGTTAAAAGCTACTTTGGTGAATGTAGAGTCGTAAAGATTCCTGAAAGTCTTTTTAACTGGATACATCCGGATTATCCTTGGGACAAATTGGAAAATAACAACATATTGCAGCAACTTCATTGGGTTCCAAATTTTCCAGCCTCTTTTGAAAACCCAGATCACCACCTGGACAAGGTAAAACCAGAATGTCTATGATTTGTTATCATATATATGTAATATAATGAAAAACCATTAATATTCTTACCTGTGGGAGTGGAAGAATTGAGAGAAAATCAATCGCAAAGTCATACAGAAAATATTTGCCTGCAGTTTCCCTGGATTTACCGTTTAAAAAGCCACTTCTATTGAGGTTACGAAGAGAGTAAGCATGCAGGCGAGAAATAATATGCATGAAATGAAAGAAATCAAAGAATGAACGGACAAAAATCAGTGCAGTGCCGAAGTTCTTATCCATTTCAAGGCACTTTTGGTGATCATTTATCACTGGAATGTACAAGAACAAAGGATCCGTAAAGATTCCAGAAAAGGAGGAAATCATCAAAACCCATTTTCCAGATGGTACGTGATGGATACTGATCATATGATTAAGCGAGGTGCCGATGACACTGAACATAGAACGGTGAGATGATGTCACTGGTAATACTCGTGAACCAGTCCACCTCCATAATCGACTCAGCCCTGACAGTTTCTTAGGACTTTGTTGTCGCGATGTTGGAGATTTGTAATGTTGCCACAAGTCCTTGGTTGCTTCTATGTCCCAATCGGAGCTGAAGCAAGAGAAAAACGTAAGCAAATAACAAGGAAGCATGTAAAGGGTAATTAATTATAAGGTTACCTGCTCATGGATTGCTTATAGCTTCGAGCAAAGAAGAGCTTAATGTTCTCCAACTACAGTCGCAAGATTTCCCGCAATTTCTTCAAGAAATTACGACTGTTTTAATGTGATTTACAGAGATGTTCAGAGGAATGAAGGATCTTCAGTCAATGGCTGAGTCAATAAAGATCAAGATCAAGACAGAAGGAACTAGAGACTCTAGCACTCTTTATATATTTTTCAATCTTGACGCGGTTAAACCAATCCGATTATATGAATTATGAAAAAAGTATAGGAAGAAAGCATAATTAAAAAAAAAAAGGTAGTTAGTGGGGGCACCGAAATAAAAAATGAAAAGGAAAATCTCATTTGAGAGGGAAATTTAAGTTTCAAATTTTGAGAAATGCGAGGGAAAAAAGAAAATTATGAAAAAAATTATAGAAAGAAAGTATAATTAAAACAAAAAGGTAGTTAGTGGGGCATCGAATTAAAAAATGAAAAGAAAAATCTCGTTTGAGAGGGAAATTTAAGTTTCAGATTTTGAGAAATGAGAGGGAAAAAAGAAAATTATGAAAAAAATTGTAGAAAGAACGTATAATTAAAACAAAAAGGTAGTTAGTGGGACACTGAATTAAAAAATGAAAAGAAAAATCTTATTTGAGAGGGAAATTTAAGTTTCAAATTTTAAGAAATGAGAGAGAAAAAAGAAAATTATGAAAAAAATTGTAGAACGAAAGTATAATTAAAACAAAAAGGTAGTTAGTGGGGGCACCGAATTAAAAAATAAAAAGAAAAATCTCATTTGAGAGGGAGATTTAAATTTCAAATTTGGAGAAATGAGAGGGAAAAAAGAAAATTGTGAAAAAAGTATAGGAAGAAAGTATAATTAAAAAAAAAGGTAGTTAGTGGGGACACTGAATTAAAAAATGAAAAGGAAAATCTCATTTGTGAGGGAAATTTAAGTTTCAAATTTTGAGAAATGAGAGGGAAAAAAGAAAATTATGAAAAAAATTGTAGAAAGAAAGTATAATTAAAACAAAAAGGTAGTTAGTGGGGTAACCGAATTAAAAAATAAAAAAGAAAATCTCATTTGAGAGGGAGACTTAAGTTTCAAATTTTGAGAAATGAGAGGGAAAAAAGAAAATTATGAAAAAAGTATAGGAAGAAAGTATAATTAAAAAAAAAATAGTTAATGGGGGCACCGAATTAAAAAATGAAAAGAAAAATCTCATTTGAGAGGGAAATTTAAGTTTCAAATTTTGAGAAATGAGAGGGAAAAAAGAAAATTATGAAAAAATTATAGAAAGAAAGTATAATTAAAACAAAAAGGTAGTTAGTGGGGGCACCGAATTAAAAAATGAAAAGAAAAATCTCATTTGAGAGGGAAATTTAAGTTTCAAATTTTGAGAAATGAGAGGGAAAAAAGAAAATTATGAAAAAATTATAGAAAGAAAGTATAGTTAAAACAAAAAGGTAGTTAGTGGGGGCACCGAATTAAAAAATGAAAAGGAAAATCTCATTTGAGAGGGAAATTTAAGGTTATTTTCATAATTTTAATCATATAAATGTGTATGAATGGTCTATGAATGACTCTTCACTTCATTACACATATCACAAACATCATTGACGTAGTGTCAACCATGCTTCTTTATCATACATGATTATGCACCCCATAAATGAATATTATTCATCATTGTGAGTGAATAACGATGCACATCTTTGTAGCATCTCAGGAGGTAGAGTTTGAGGGTTAGATGTGAAAAATAAAAATAGATTGGGAGTTTAGAAAAGTTTAGGGGTGAGATAGTAAGTTTCCAAAGCTTGTGTGGCTTTCACATGATTCCCTTTGAGAGGTTTTTATCATGCGTAACGTACAAAATAAAGTTTATTCATTTCCCTTGTGCACTCCTGTGCGCTTTGTCTTGCACGCCCGTGCAAGCGAGTTAGAAGAGAGAGATGAGAGTTATTACGCTTTCTCATCCGTGTCTCACCCATTTTCAACTAAAGTTTCTCTTTTGTTTCGGCTATTTCTAGCCCTAGAACAAATTTCCAACATCTAACAGCTCCCAATCTAGCTAGAAAAGGAAAAGATTAGCTAGAAAGAGATTTCCAATAGTCATGGCAAGAGGTAAGTGTTTCCTTACTTTTTCTTTGCATTTTCCAACTTGTGTTTGATGATTTGAAATGCTAGAATGTGTTTCCAGCATGCATATGAGTATATGAGATGTTTATAGGTTGATATGTGATGAGATGATGCATGAGATGATGATTTCCACCCATGAACCATGCTTGCTTATGCTTGGGGGTGTGTATGTGAGAGAAATGAATGATTTTCATGGTGGATTGAGTTGTGATTGATGAAGGATAAAATTGAAGTGCTTTGTATACATATTAAAGTGCTAGAAATGCATGATTTCAGTTAATTTCAGATTGATTATGGTTTGGTATGAATTCCTGCAACTTCCAGGCATGTGTTATCGATGTCAGGCAAGACACACGCCCATGTGCCCGTAGGTGCACGCCCATGTGCCTTTGCTTCTGTAGGGACACGCTCGTGTGCACGAAGTGTGCACGACCTAATTATAGAGGACATGCCCGTATGTCCTGAGGGACACGGTCGTGTGCCAGATTTTTTAGTGAAATATGTAGTTTTCTTCAGAAGCGAGCACGACTGGCTGTTTAGCTTACGCACAACCTCGTGCGTTTGTGCACACGCCCTTGTGCCTTTGCCATGCACGCTCGTGTGTGTTCCTTGCACACTCGTGTGCTTTGCCCATACGCCCATGCGACAAAATATTTTTCCAAAAAATGAGTTAAAATGAATTATAAAGCACGAAAAACCAATTTAAAGGCTAATCAGCATCAGATAAGAATAAAATCAGATAAATAAAGTTGCATAAGCATCTCATAGCATGACATGTAGCATGAGAAAGGATTAAGGTATCCAAATTCAGTAGCATTAAACATTCAGAACCCGATATCCAGGTTAGAGTTTGGGTGAACTCAAGGGGGTATCTATGGGATTCCAGCCTTCTGACTACAGTCAGATCATCCAGTATAGCATTTTCAGTTTTCTAACCCTTAGCTAGACTGTTCAGCCTACATGGCCAAGATGTCGAATCCCTGTGTTCATCAGTTTGATCAGCACAATAGGTATCTTCGAATACGTAGATATTCAAATGCATGCATATTCAGTTTCTAGTTAGCATGACATGACTCATATTTCATGACATGAACTAATAATGCAATCAGATAACAGAATAAGCAATATATCCAGATCCAACAAGCGATTAAATGAATATTAGGGCCAAGGCCAAGTATGTGTTTGTTTGTATGCTTACTTGGGTTGAGGGAAGTAAGGATCGCTTACTAGGTGATCTTTATCACTCATTCATTTCCTTCTTCCTTCCTTTTCAGGCATGTGTGCCACTGGCGAGGAGCGGGTGAACTGTGGTTGACAGGAGAGGACTCCATATAGTTTTCAGTATATAGTTTTGGCCTAGTGGGAATTAAATTGTAAATTTTGTATTTACTCAGTTGTATATTTGTACAGAAAAATAGTTTATATATGAAAGTATATTATGGGCCTATTATACATTGTACAGTTACAGTTTCAGCTTCTGCTTATGTATTCAATAGTTTCTTTTTGTAAGATTCCTGTTGTACATGCCAAATTTTCAGTTTATTAATAAAAGAATAAAATATGATTCAGCATCAGCGGTATGCGTAGTGGTGGATCCTACGACTATTCATTCTCATTTATAAGCCTTAATTTTACATTTTTAGCAATCATCTCTATACCTTAATCACCTTAGGTCACACTATCATCCAATAACACTTATTTGCATGTTTAATCATTCAAAACAAAAACACAATATGCATATATGTGTATTCACAATTTTCATTTTTATCGACACATAACATACTATAAGTTTCTGTCTTAAACTTGTATTATTCAATTTCTTGTGAAATCATCACTATCATACTTTATCATTTAACATATATCCATACATGCCTTAACAAATTAATCATACTCATATAAAGATGATATAATTCTTACTTACCTTCACTATCATAGACAATGCTTTGGCAACAAAACTTTCTATTCATTGATGAAAAATAGTCTTTTAACTCTCAAAACTTCTTGTCTCTGGCATGTGAAAGTATAAAATGTAATTATGATAAATCCTTCTTTGTGAATGTGCTTTGCTTTATATAAACTTAAAAAAAAAACCATCTCTCATGGTCGTGCATTCCTTATACATGGTTGTTCAAATGGTTACAACCATCCTTATCATGTTTCTCAACTTTGGATACAATTTAACAACCTCTATGATACATGTTGTACACCTTTCATGCATGATTGTGCGTCTTAACTGAATTACAAAACTACCCCTTTCATGATCATTCATGCCTTCGTGAATGATCTAAGCTCATATATGAGCATGCAATCACAATTTTTCAAAATTAAATAATTCAATAAATGGAAAATAATTAGAAGGTCCATGGGACAAACTTGTGGGAGTTGCATAAGGTACATAGAAGATCATCTACATAGTGTTTATTACCCATTTTATATTTTGTTGATAGGAGATGAGTATGGAGGTTCCAAGAGGAGTTCAGTCAGTTGAGGAGAGGCATAAGACAGATCTATATGATATTTATATTACGAGTTTTTTATATATTTTTATTTTGCACATTTATAAAAGGATGTTTATGTTTATTTATTTATGACACTTTTGCATGAATCTAAAGTGTTTCAGTTAATGTTTTTAATAAATGGTATTTAAGATTTTCACCTATGAATGTGATAAATATAATTAAAATAGTTAACACTTTCTCTTCAAATGAGTATTCTTTAATGAGGGTATACATCTAAAAAGAGGCATTACACGATCAAACAAAAGTAAAAGGAACCCATTAAAGAACAACTATTCTTGTATTGCATTATTGATATTCTATTAAAATTCTTTCCAAAACTATAAAAATATATCTGTGAATATAGATTTTAACCATATTAAAAACTTTTTTGTGTTTATTTCTCAATGACACAAACTCAAACATCTTTACTCATTTTTCACTACTTTTTATTCATTATTATACATAATTGATACGAACTTATTTTACTAACTCCAACCGTCATTGTTATATTGTATATTTCATGTTAGTGCATTGAAATTCATATAAACATTCTCATACATTAATATATATATATATATATATATATATATATATATAAAATGTAACATATTAACAAACCTAACATAAACAAGTATTGAAAAATATGTTTGTAAAAAAAGTTATAGAATTTGAACACATAAAAGATATAGAATATGCATAAACAAGTTTAATATGTCATATTATTAATAATATGTTTTTAAAAATACGAAAATATCAATCATAAAATTTTAACACTTTTCAAATATCACCTAGTTAAAATCACTATAACAATTCAAATATCAAGCATTTACTTGACTTTTAAATCTAATATAGTACAATACATAGTTAAAATTCAAATTATAATCTCAAAACTATCAAACACAATTTATATATCTAATATTCAATTATAGTCTCAATCGCACATAATATAAATAAGATTCAATTCCAACTATAAAAGTACAAACACAAAATATAAAGTTAATCACGAATAATTCATGTTAACTAAAATTATAATCTCACAAAATAATTAATCATCTCATATATAGTTTGTTTAATCTCTTCAACTCATAAACATATTTATTTGATGATCATTATATTATTGAAGTAAAAATTGATATAAATTTGCAGACATATAGCAATTAAAAGAAAAAAAAAGTTACCTAAGATGAAAATGACAAAGTTAGCGTATAATAACAGGAGAAAAAACTAAGTTTGAACATTGCTTGGCTCGATTAAAAAATGGTTTGACTTGAGTTCGTATCAAGTTCGTCAAGTTAAAATTAAAGGTAACTTAAATTTGAATCACAAATCCAAGTTAAACTCAAACTAAACTCGAGTTACTAATCTGAACCACAAATCCGAATCAGTAATTCAAACCAAACAATTAAACTTTTTATAATTTGAATTTGACTTAATTTTAAAAACAAGCTAAATCCTCTTATTCAAACTTAGTTCACAATTCAAATTAAACAAATTTGAGTTGAATCAAATTAAGTCGAGTTAGATTTTGAGGTTGAGTTGATTCTGCTTGTATTTAACCCTTATTTAGAGAAAAAAAAAATTAAGAGTTTTGTTTTATATAATTTGACATTATAATAATTAATTAAAAGTGTAAGAAAAATTTTAATACTTTAGCTTAATTACAAAAATGACAAAAATAGGTTATTTAATACTTGTTTGACATAAAAAAAAATGTATTTTACATATTTAAGGTTGAAAAATTCATAAAAAAATATAAAACTATCGTGTATTACACGCTTATAAAATAATTTTTTTATATGTTTAAGATAAAATTTATAAAAACTCGAGTGAAATAGAAAAATACTATGGACCCTGTTCATGTCACGAAGCCCAGTTTTCGGCCTAGATCTTGCTAAATTCTCACACTAAAATTAAAAAAAAAAAAGAAGGCCAACAGACTTATTCCCACCCATACTTTGAGGTGGAAAAAAAATCTTATCTTTTAAGTTTCAAAAACTTAAAATCTCACATTTAGACTAAATATTAATTTTTTAAAATTTTTTAAATAAAATGACTAAATTAACCTTTCAAAAAATAAAAAATTTATAATAAAATTATAAAATAATTTTTTAAAAATATTTAAAAAATTTAAAAATATATTAAAAATTTTAAAAAATTAAAACAGCTATCGCCGCTAATAAAGGAACCAGGTGGCTGCAGGGGAGGCCAGATCTAGTCACCTCCACAAGAAACAATGATTGAAAATGGTCGATAGGACCAAAGCAGACTCTTTCCAACCGTTTCTGACTACATTTCTAGCGAAAGTGGCTAGACTTGGCTATCTCCTTCAAAATTGGCTGCCTCCACCGAATGGGGAGGTCACCAGATGGTCAGAAATGACCATTTCGTTATGTTATTGACGACGGTGACTGTTTTAATTTTTTAAAATTTTTTAAAATTTTATATTTATATAAAATTTATTTTATTATTTTATAAAATTTTAATCTTAAAATGACAAAAATACCCTTGAATTATTACAATTTACCATTAGATTTAAAATTAAATTTGGTCTAAAGGTGAGATTTTGAGTTTCTGAAACTTGAAGGGTGGAATATGCTCCACGTCAAACTATGGGTGGGAATATGTCCCTTTGCCAAAAAAAAAAAAAATGAAAAAGGAACAAGTTCGTCATATCCTCTTTCTATCTGCACAGAAGAGTCGGCTCCCCCTCGAATTAGGGATTTTCAGTCCTTCTAAAGGTATTAGTTCAATAATTAATTACGCTGCATATTCTTTTCGATTAAGTTTTGTTTTGTATTCTTTCCTTTCGTTTCGAGTTTGAGTTCAGTAACTAAATTTTTGCCTATTCCAGTTGTTCGTTCGTTCGTTCGTTCGTTTTCTGTGTCCAAGAACAAACCCTAGAAGACGACTCAGCCTAAGTTTCGCCACTTGAGCCCGAAAAATGGTAATCGTGTTCTTTTCTATTATAACTACAATCATTACCGTGAATACTTTTTTATTATATTTATTAGGTTTTTGTAATGGCTATATTATACTCTTTTGATGCGACCATAAATTTAAGCATGTTGTGTACTATTCAGTTCATCAATTGATTTTGTGATTGGATGCTTTAAAGATTTTCAGATTTGCAGTTTTGCTACGGGTTTTTGGTAATTATGGTACATTGTGCCTTTGTAAACCATTCTTATCACCTAGATTATTCCCCACTTTATATGAAGTATAAATACTGATTGGCTAATTGTTTGTTGAAATTGAAGTTTAACGTGGCCTTGTAGTGTGTTGTTCAGTGTAGCATATGGGGACGCTAGGAATTTTTTTTTGAAGGTGGTTTGTTCATGTTCATTGCACTTCTTATATTTTTTTTTTCCAGGCAACTCTAGCTGATTCTTTCCTAGCTGACCTGGACGAGTTATCTGACAATGAAGCTGATATTATTGTAAGATGATTTTATTAAACTAATGTTCATATTTTTAATTTTCAGTTTTGCTGCTGCTTCTCTTTTACTCTTAGTCTATTGATTTCCGCTAAGTTTCTTCAATTAACACCATGTTACTTCAATTTGTTAACATTTTAAATATTATCCCTGGGTGTACTCATTCTCTATCACACCCATATTTATGGTTCTATAATGGAGAAAGTCTGTCGGCATATTATTTTGAAACTATGTTTATGTTTCAGGAGGAAGATGAAGGTGACGCTACAAACATGGAAGAGGACATTGATGGTGACATGGAAGATATAGAAGCTCTTAACTATGATGACCTGGACAATGTTTCAAAATTGCAAAAAACTCAAAGATATACTGATATAATGCAGGTTAGTTCATATATTAGATTTGCCTCTATTTATACTATCACTTGCATCAGTATGTTAATTTAAATAAATTATTTGTCTGTTATTATTATTGTGAAATTCTCATGCTGTTTCTGTGTGGTTCATGGAAAGCATTGATGTTTCATAATTCTCTTACTCTCTTAAAATTTATTTGATGTTATGTGATGCATACTTAATAGCTTTTTGCCTTTCTAGTATCAAGATTTCATTTCTTGTCTGTTCTATTTGATCTTTTTCTTTGCAAATGTGTACAAAGATCTGTTTACTTTCATAGAGTGGAATGCATATCTTGGATTTTTCCTTACAATTTGGATTTAGTAATTTATCTCCTATGTTTATTCCTTATTTCAAGTTTTAGTAATCAATGCATGATTATGGGGATTAAATTTCAAATTGATTTTTTTCAACTCTAATTGTAGTTACCATAATTTGCATACTACATCTACATAAAATGCAGAAAGTTGAAGAAGCTCTTCAGAAGGGTTCTGCTACGCCGGATCATGGAATAGTATTAGAGGATGATCCAGAATACCAGCTGATAGTGGATTGTAATGCACTGTCTGTCGATATTGAGAATGAAATTGTTATAATCCACAATTTCATTCGTGACAAGTATCGCTTGAAATTTCCGGAGCTTGAATCACTTGTGCATCACCCCATTGATTATGCTCGTGTTGTGAAAAAGATTGGCAATGAGATGGATTTAACCCTTGTTGATCTGGAGGGGCTTTTACCCTCTGCTATTATTATGGTGGTTTCAGTTACAGCGTCAACCACTAGTGGTAAGCCACTCCCAGAAGAGGTCCTCCAAAAGACAGTTGAGGCATGTGATCGAGCTCTTACTCTTGATTCAGCAAAGAAGAAGGTCCTTGATTTTGTGGAAAGCAGAATGGGATATATTGCACCAAATTTATCTGCAATTGTCGGAAGTGCTGTTGCAGCCAAACTTATGGGAACTGCAGGCGGTCTCTCTGCATTAGCTAAGATGCCTGCTTGTAATGTTCAGCTTCTAGGTGCCAAGAAAAAAAATCTTGCAGGGTTTTCTACTGCAACATCACAATTCCGTGTTGGTTATCTTGAGCAGACAGAGATTTTCCAAACCACTCCTCCTTCTTTGAGGATGCGTGCATGTCGGCTCTTGGCTGCTAAATCAACCCTTGCAGCACGTATGGATTCTACCAGAGGAGATCCTTCAGGAGCTGCTGGAAGAGCATTTAGGGAAGAGATTCGCAAGAAGATTGAAAAATGGCAAGAGCCTCCTCCTGCAAAGCAGCCTAAACCACTTCCAGTTCCTGATTCAGAACCTAAAAAGAAGAGAGGTGGCCGCCGGTTAAGGAAGATGAAGGAGAGGTAGTGCAGCCACTGTTGTTCATACTGGATGTTTTGTTTTCTTTTGGAGTTCCTTGTATTGTTTAATGAAATATTGCTTTTTTACTTTATTCCAGATATGCAGTAACAGATATGAGGAAGCTGGCTAACAGGATGTTGTTTGGTGTACCTGAAGAGAGTTCCTTGGGTAAATTTGTAGTAGTACAAATCTAAATTTATTCCAACCTCCTCCTTTGCACATAGTATCATGTTCTGGGTTGAAATTTCATTTGGGTTATAATTTAACAGGACTATGTTTAAGTTGTGACTCCTTTGAAATGGAACTTTCTTACTATTTATATGTTCTGGTAACAGGTGATGGACTGGGGGAGGGTTATGGAATGCTTGGTCAAGCAGGGAGTGGCAAACTCCGTGTTTCAATTGGCCAGAGCAAACTTGCTGCAAAAGTTGCCAAGAAGTGGGTATTATTTTATTTATTTATCCTGCTTTTAGTTATTGTTCAGGCATCAATTTGGAAGTTATATGTATTTATATTGATTGCTTTTAGTGTTTGATTGCCAGTTATTTATGTTTTATTTATGCTGATTTTATCAGTCTGCTTTAAGACATAAGCAATTTCGCTTCTCAGGTTTAAGGAAAAAAATTATGGAAGCAGTGGTGCTACTTCTGGACTGACGTCAAGTCTAGCATTTACTCCTGTGCAGGTATGTGTCAACTTTATGATGAATTATCAATGCTAATATTGTGCTATTTAGAACTTCTAGAGTGATGATATTGAATTTATGTTCAAAATGTTCAAAAGATAGTAGACATTTTTAATGTACATGATGGACCATCCAGCATAATTGTGCATCTTACGTTTTTTCTCTTCATTTGTAATTTTGTCTCTGTTATTGATGAGTTTGGTTGAGATAAATTTTGAGTTGATCATTAGAAATTCTCTTCAAATAATTGTTTGTTCCATATGAGGTTGAATTCATGTTGGTTTTTCTTATAACTTGAGTTGATGTGAGTTTATTGTAATTAACTTTTTTTTTTTTTTTTTTTTTGTGTGTGATTTATATGTTGTCTCTCTTCAAATTTTTATGCAAATGATAATTATTTGATCTCTTTGTTTTCAGGGAATTGAGCTCACAAATCCGCAGGCTCATGCACACCAACTTGGTAGTGGAACTCAAAGTACGTACTTCTCAGAGACAGGAACATTTTCAAAAATCAAGCGGACCTAAGCCATAGAAGACTTTTGCTCATATTGCTAACAAGTTTGTCTGTTTGAAACTCTTTGCAAACCAAATGACATTAGAATGCAGAATTTATGTATATGTTACGTAAAGGATGCCATACTGTAGCTGCAGATTATGGGCAAGAGTACTATACCTTTTTAACCTTTGCATCTAATAGTTCAGTTTCTTGATGATGCTTTTCAACATGCCTAGAAATCGTTGCATATTCAAGCTATCTGTGGTGGTATTGTAGCACTTCTGAAATTTCCATTCTTGGTGCTTCTGGTTTTTATGGGGGTTGATTTTTCCTTCCTTGAGTAGCCAGAGCAAATTGTTTGGAGAGTTTATTCCTGTGATTATGGTTGAGTGATAATAAATCTTGGTCACTTAACTTTATGCATTCTGTTTTCATCTATTTAGTGCAGTTTGTTGGTATCAACTGTCTCACATTTACTCCTGGCGCTACTGATTAAAAAGTTTATTCAAGTTACATTGTTTAGGCTAAAATTTCTATATTTTTGGGTTCTACCACTTTTAGACCCGTACCCCACATGAGAGGGGATAAACCTGCAAGCTCTTATGTCATAGACTTGCATAAAAACATGCAACAACGTTTAGATACATAGTTGAAGCCTTCAAAGTAGAGCTATTTTGTCTTAGAAGGGGAACCAAAGTTGTCATCAAACAGGACCCTTATAAGCTTTTAAACAGTTGAGACCACATTGGAGATTCTGTTGTGTAGGATTCTCATGAAGGAGGTGCTTCTGATGAATAAATAGGTCATGTCAAGATGTTGCTGGAGGTCTTTGTATTCTTGATGATATTGAAAATGTTTCCATTGAAGACTATGACAGAAGATTATGTCTAGTAATCTTTGGACAATACTGAGGAGTATTACTTAAGTTTTCTTCCAAGGAAGAAGATCACATGTCTGTTATCCCTGAGGTGATGTTAAGGATAAGTGAATATAGTCCATGCGATAGAACTGAGACTTCCACCAGACAAGGAGGGTCCTAAAGTTAGACTATGTCGAGGAATTTTTTTAATGGTTGGGGCGTGTGCTTCTTCGGGGCGTGTGCTTCTTCAATTCTAGAGAAGAGAACATCATTAATGTAGATTGAGGCATTTTTAAAGCGAGGGTGTAAAAATTGTTGTCATTGCGTTTTGGAATAATAAGAGAGCTCTTTTAATACAAACATTAATATCCGTTGGAAATGGTGGTTAAGGATACAAACTCCTGTTATGTGATAGTCGTCTCCATGTATGACTAATTACCATAAACCAAACTTTAAATCAAATTTACAAAAAATTTTAGCATTGGCTAAGTTAGCAAAGAAAGCTCTTTTTTGTCGCACATTGGGAATTTAACATTTGCAATAAAGTAGTTCAAATGTTTTTATTTTATAACAAAGACAGTTTACCGTGAATTTGCTCAATTCTTTTAGATCAAATGGTTATTTCTCACCTAATCTTAGATGAAATAACAAATTCTCGTCTTTGAACAAGCAAAATATCTATCTATTTTAAAAAAACTGTTAATTTTAATAATTAATAGGAATTTATGTCAAATAGGAATAAATTTAAGGTTAAATGCTATTTTTAAAAAATTTATATATAAAAGTTTTCTCCATTATGTTTTAGAAATTATTATATTTACCTTATATATTTTAAAAATATATTATAATTTTAATAATTTGTAATAGTATATTTATACTACTAATGTATTGTGCTCTTTGACGGTGTAGTTATCACTTTAAAACTATTGAGGAGTACTTTGAATTTTACAACTTTTAAAAACACTCTAAACTTTTTATTTAAAACTTTAAAAACTTGAAAAACCTTTTGGTTTGAAGAAACAATCTTTTAAAGGAAGGGGGGGTGGGGGGGTGGGGAGGGGGCTTTTCAGTTTGTAAGGGTTATGAGAGGATTTTTAAACAAATTTTTTAATTAAAATTTTAGCACAATATTTAGAGCACACAATAATTAACACACACAATTACGAGTGCAATTAAGTGAAATATACAAGATAAGAGAATAGAAGTTTGCTTAATTGGAACACAAGTCTTTTATATCTTCTTCCTCAATCAAACATTCTTAAAGTTTTCACTATCTTTAAATACCTGAAGATATAATAATTTTTTATACAAAGAATTTTACTTTTTTTACAGTTTGTGTTTGAACACAAGTATTTGAAAGATTGCCTTTAAATAGGCTAATACACAAGGTTAAGAAAAAAATCTCGCAAAGATAAAACAAATATGATCTTTGTGAGAGAAAGTAAGTGAGCAAAAGCAAATGAAAGAAAAAGCTTAGATATGCAATAAGTTCTAACCCTTTTCACTTTAAAATGACTTTTTTTTTTTTTTTAATTGAAAATCTTGCAAAAAAGGGCAAGGAGTTGTTGCCTTCAATTTGAATCCATGGGGTAGGTGAAATGTAGCATCCCGGGTTTTTTAGAAAAGCCCCTAGGGATAGAGTTCTGGGGTTAGAAATAAGACCAGGAATAGGGTGGGGGTCTTGAAGAGTTCAGAGGTGAGATGATAGTTTTCCAGAGCTGAGTGGCCTTCGTATGATGCCTTTAGGGAGGTTTTAATCATGCGAAGCGCGAGAAATAGATTTTTATTCATTTTCCCTGGTGCACTCCCGTGCACAGTGCCCTGCACGCCCGTGCAGGTGGGTAGCAGGAGAGAGAGACGGGAGATTTATTAGCTTCTCACCCAGCTTTTCCCATTTCTTCAGCTCAGTTTCTCTTGTTTTCAGCAGCTCCCAGCCCTAGATCAGATTTCCAGTTTTCAGCAGCTCTCAATCCAGCTAGAGAGATCAGAGATTAGCTTGAGAGATAGATTTCCAGCAGCCATGGCGAGAGGTAAGTGTTTCTTACTCTCTCTTTCAGTTTCCTAGCTTGTTTGATGTGGATAGAAACGTGTGTTTTCATTCCCAGCTTGAGATGCCATGTTGTGTATGTGTATGTATATAATGATGAGATGATGATTATATGTTGATTGCTATGCTTATTTTCCACCCAGAACATGCATGCTTTGTCTGTGTGTATGTAGTGAGAGAAATGGTAGATTTTAATGGTGGATTCAGTGATATTGGATGGATGATGAAATTGATGCATGCTATGTGCTTATTGAGTTGCCATTGATGTATGTTCCCAGTTAATTTCAGTTTGGATGAGGAATGGATGAGTTCCTGCATCTTCCAGGTGAGCGGTGTCATCCCAGAACCAGACGCACGCCCATGTGCTTGCGAGTGCACGCCCGTGTGTCCTGGTTTCTGCGAATGCACGCCCGTGTGCACGAGGTGCACACAACCAGAAAAGTGAGGGACACGACCGTGTGTCCTGAGGGACACGGCTGTGCGTCCGTTTTATGCGTGTTTTGGCCAGTAGATCCCAGAAGCGAGCACGACCAGGCACACGACCGGGGCACGGTCTCGTGTGTCTGGGCACACGCCCGTGTGCCCGTGCCTAGCACGCCCGTGTGCCTTTGTTGGGCACGGCCGTGTGTGTGAGTTGCACGACCGTGTGCTTTCCTTGCACGGTCGTGTGCCAGCGTAATTTTCCCAGAAAAGGCAGAATTTGACTTCTAAAGGTTTGGTAATCCATCCAGAGGCTAAATGACATCAGATAACAGTGCATTCAGATAAGAAATGTAGCATATGCATAGCATGACACAGCATGTAGCCTGAATGAGGATCCAGGGATCTGAATTCAGTAGATTTCAGCAGTCATAACCCAAGTTATAGGTTTCAGTTTAGGGTGAACTCGAGGGGGCATCTGTGGGACCCAACTTTCTGACACCAGTCAGTCAGCTCAGTAGCAGTATTTCAGTATTCAGTATTCAGCTTTCTAGCCAGTAGCTAGAATGTTCAGCCCACTTGGCCAGGATGCCGAATCCCTGTGTTCATCAGCCTGATCAGCACAGCAGGTACCTTCGGGTACAGTTATAGATTCAGATACATGCATCATCAGTCATTTTCAGTTTCCAGCTCAGCATGTCATTACATATACATATTGGCATGACTAATCAGATAATCAGAAAGCAGTAATCAGATAACAGTTAATCTAGAATCAGCAGTTTCAGCGCCAGCAAGCGACTAGATGTATGGATAGGGCCGAGGCCAAGATTCAGTGTGTGTTTGTGTGTGCTTGTTGCTTGCTTGGGCGGGGGAAGTAAGGAATGCTTACTGGGTGATCTTTATCACTCATCCATTTCCTTCTTCCTTCCCTTTTCAGGTTGGTTTGCTGCTAGCGAGGAGCGGGTGGACCGAGGCTAGCGAGTGGAGACCCCACACACACTTTCCAGATGTATTTTTATTTCAGTTGGCCTGTGTGGTCTTGTATGTATTTCATGTATATTTTCAGAACAGTGTAAAGAACAGATGTATATATGAAAAGTCAGTTGGGCTCATTGTATATTTGTTTCAGTTTCAGCTTCCGCTTATGTACAGTAGCAGCAATAGGGTTTTCTTTCCCGTAGGATTCCCGTCTCGGATACCCAATTTTTAGTTTATTTAATAGAAAGAGATTTATTATTCAGTAGCAGGGGTACTCGGGGCGACAGGTCCTACATGAAAAGAGTGTTGTTACATTAAATATTTCAGGTGTACGGTCATGTCCATTGAATGCACAATCGTGCTTGCTTCGTTTATTACCAACTGTGTACAATCATGTGTTTCCTACACATGTTTGTGCTACATATTTTCGTGTATATCTCTTCAAATTCCAAAAGCTCGTAAGAGACTTAAGAACTATTAAAGTTTGTAAGGGTTATGAGTAGGATTTTTAAACAAATTTTTTAATTAAAATTTTAGCACAATATTTAGAGCACACAATAATTAACACACACAATTACAAGTGCAATTAAGTGAAATATACAAGATAAGAGAATAGAAGTTTGCTTAATTGGAACACAAGCCTTTTATGTCTTCTTCCTCAATCAAACCTTATTAAAGTTTTCACTATCTTCAAATACCTGAAGATATAATAATTTTTTATGCAAAAGAATTTTACCCTTTTTACAGTTTGTTTTTGAACACAAGTATTTGAGAGATTGCCTTTAAATAGGCTAATACCCAAGGTTAAGAAAAAAATCTTGCAAGGATAAAACAAATATAATCTTTGTGAGAGAAAGTAAGTGAGCAAAAGCAAATGAAAGAAAAAGCTTAGATATGCAATAAGTTTCTAACCTTTTTCACTTTAAAATGACTTTTTTTTTTTAATTGAAAATATTGCAAAAAAGGGCAAGGAGTTGTTGCCTTCAATTTGAATCCATGGGGTAGGTGAAAAGAGGGTTGTTCCATTAAATATTTCAGGTGTACGGTCATGTCCATTGAATGCACAATCGTGCTTGCTTCGTTTATTACCAACCGTGTACGATCATGTGTTTCCTACACATGTTCATACTACATATTTTCGTGTATGTCTCTTCAAGTGCCAAAAGCTCGTAAGAGACTTAAGCACTATTAGCACACGAGACACATACGATAGCCATGTTACTGATGCACGGTCATGCATGAAAGCTGTAAGGTCATGCTTTGTGAATTGTGTCTAATAAGCCTTTACACGATTGACTTTACACGATTAGGGTGGTAGTGTGTCCATTCTTCACTAAGCACAATTATGTGGTTTTTCCTTGCACGGTCTTGCATACAATACTATTGCATTTCTTGATTCTTTACTTGCACATCTGTATAATAACATCATGCATGATCGTGTATTAACTAGACTATTTTGATAATCTTATATGATAAGGTTGCACATCCTTAAAGGTCGTGTCTACTCAGAAGGTATAATGCATGATCATGTGTCAATTGCAAATATGATTATGCATTTGACCTTTGACCTTCTTGCTTAGCATGACAAAGTTACACAACTGAAGGGCTCATGTTTCCTCATAAATGATGTTGCACAATTGTGTGTCTTATTTAGACATGGTGGTATATTTGACTTAACATGATAAGGTTGCATGATTAAAATAGTTGTGTTAGACTTGAAATATGTAGACACGATCGGCTATCCTCTAGCATGATCATGTTAGACTTGAAAATTTTCTTAAAAAATCATAAGCCCTAGCACGATCATGTACACGGTCTTGTGTTTTCAACGCACAAGTTAAAATATAACTATACACAATTGTGCTTAATGAGCGCACAATCGTGTAGTGCTTGAAACTTGTAAAATTAAACTTTTTGGCCTTTTTTGTCATGAACTAAATCATGTTAGGGAGTCTTTTAAACATATTTTTATCATCATCAAAATTTTGAGAGTATAATAATCTCCCTCATTTTTATTGGTGACAAAAATATGGAAACATGTTAAACTTTGAACAAGGTTTTAACCAAAAAACTCCCTTTTACTCGTAGCTTTCCATTGTTATTCATTTAAATGCAATGTTGTCAAAAGTTTAAGCAAACTTTACTAATATTGTACCAATTCTCCCCCTTTTTGACATTAATAAAAAAAAATTTAACAAAATTTCCTTTGTTTTTTGGACGTTTTCCTTTTTCAAAACAAGTCAAAAAACAATACAATATCCCCAACCAATAATCAACCAACTATTATCAACCAAACACAATATCCATTCAAATCATCCAAACACAATAGACCAATGCAATATAAAAACGCAAGTCATCTAACCATCAAAGAACTATACCAACATAATATAGAACATTGTAAAGCACTTTAAACATTCAATGTAAGGAAATATACTATAAATCATGCTTAACCAAGAAAAACTCAATGTTCCTCAAAAGTTATGCTAAAACATAATATGTCATGCTAAACCATAAGAAAAATGATCATAAGGGAAAACCAATGAATGTAATTCAGTTAATTATTGATAAAAGACATGTGATGAGTAAACAGTCGAATTGTTGATCTTGTGGCAAAGGCTTAGGCTTCGAGGACTTCTATTCATCCTTTAAGCATGGAAACCTGACCAGAGATGTCTTGTCTAAAATCACGTCGATAAGTGTCAAAGTTTTCATTAAACCTATCAAATGCCTCTAAAAAATATTATAAAAACTCAAATTGGCGTTATAACTCAAACTCAGATTGGCGTTGTAACTCGAACACAAATTGGTTGTAAACATACTTTATAAAAACACAACTCGCACATGTAAGAGTGATAAATCCTATGTTGATCTATTATAACCTTCATATTGATCATGATACAACCAATCAATCACCTTTGTGACACTATGTGTTTGCAAATATCGAATGACATCACTCTTAGTATAAGATGATATGATAGACCTCAAGTCAAAGGATCACATGTGTTTATCAAGTTATAAGGATTGATTCATTGACACAATGGAACACATTTTATATGAAATCCTCATTATTAGGTCTGTCTAGTGAACATAACCACCAAATCATGCATTATGTGTAAGACTAAGTTGCAAGCAATAAACCTTGGTACATGCAAACGTCTTCTATCTTATAGTGAGATCATATATACTATATTAATCCTCATACCATCACTAGTGCCTAAGATTTCGTGGTGATATTAAGATTATGGATCATTCTAGTATGGGTATCATTATGTACATATAGAAAGCACAATCAGTCAACTGATTCCATCATCATAGTTTTTCCATATTAAAGACATCTTATATATATAAATGCACCAACATTAATATAATTGAAATACCTCATATTATTGATAATCATAATATATTTATAAGTTAAAATAATAACTAGGTAAATAAAAAATTTAACAACAAATACAAGGTTATAGGGCACTAACCCTAACAATTATATCCTTGAAGATGAGTCACAGAGTTCCCAAGTCATCTAAGTTTAAGTAATGGCACAGTAAAAAATGAGATACAAGATGTGAACATTAAGGTTAACATAATGCTAAGTAAAAGGTATAGACAAAAGGTTATGTTATGATCGTTTTTTCTACTTATTGAATGTTTATTACTCATTTCCTTTACTTTTATATTGCGGGTGCCAAGGTTAGTAGTGGTTGATAGAGTGGTAAGGTGAAAGTTTTGTGAGCAAGTTTGACCAATATGGATAAGTTTACTGAGGGACATGGATTTTGTTTTTATTTTGAGATGTTTTGTATACTTGATTTTTAATAAAGTATGACTATTTTAGATTTATTAGTATATGATAGGGTTTTATTTAGTAGAGTTTTATTATCCGCTATTCTTTTTGTTATAGATTTTTGGAATTGTTATTTTATAAGTTACACTACATTAGATGATGTAAAGTTTCTTCCTTTAAAGGTTAAATACCTTAGCAATACTACTTCTAAGGGTAGAGGAGTGTGATGTCATAGTTGGTATCAGAGTAGACAAATAAAATTTTTGGGAATACAACTATTTTTTTGAAAAATATTTTCAAAACTAGTATACTGAGTTCTAAGTTAAGTCCTCACTTAAGTCACACTAACTAATAGCACATGCCATAAACCTACTGTAAGTATATTTTTAAAACTCTTGTACGAGTAAAGTTTATGATTATGAGAATGTAGAATTTTCAAGATAGGGAGGTCAACCCAACTTAATCCCAAAGCTAAGGTTTTATGAAACTAAGCATCAATCTAAGGAGAGGAACAACTTATTCCACCAACACCTACACAACTTACAACACTTGCTTAGCCTATGGTACAACTAAACTTTAATGTTGCAAATGTAAATGGATGATTAAAGGGAGTACACTAAAGAGGATTCCTAAATTGTAAAGATACAATGAGGATAATTCTAGTACATTGATCATAACTTGAACACAATTATACCTAATCTATGGTTTACTAAGGATCCATTAACCATTGAAGTTTAATGGTATTAAGGATTTGACTATAATAGAGGAATGGATAGTGTTCGTAACAAGTGTCATAACCTTATTTGATATGATAGAAATAGATAAGGTTTACTATTTCATGTATCTTCTAAAACGTAATGTCAAAGTCCAATGAAATTTGATCAAGGTCACGGTAAGAATGCATGGTCTAAATAAATTAAGTTCAAGAGGCTCTTTCATATTGAACACAAAAGTACCAATTTGATTTACATGAGGGCACAAAAGTTCATTAACCTTACTTAGGGTTTAGGTTTGGTAAAAAAATATATTATAAAGTTTCATTCTTTAATGAGGTATACGTCTAAGATAACTGGGCAATAAGATGGTCGCATCTAGAGGTTTGCACATGGTCTTTACCTAGTGATTGTGACAGATGTTATAATTTTACTAGTTTTACATGGTTTTGTTATTAGGGTTAGAATTAAATCGAATATATTTAAATTTGTTTTTAAATTCAGTTCGAACAAACTCAAAACAAATTGTTTGAATCTGAACACAAACACGAACCCAAATTATAATTTTAAAAATCAACGAATACGAGTTCGAACATGAATTGTACAAACCGAACATAAACAGGAACCCAAACTTAAATTAAAAAATTTTAATTATATTTTATTAATTATTTGTATTAATTATAATTTTTAATAAAATATAAATACGAATTATATGAACTGAATACGAATACGAACATAAATATGAGCTGAACACAAATTAAGTTATACGAACCTTAACTTTACTAAAAAAATTCGATGAACATGAACCCCAACTATACGAAACGAGCCCAAACACGAACGTGTGCATGTTCGCATTTGGTTCAGCTTGAATCTAGCCCTAAATTTGTTACATGAAATGCATGCAATGAAAAGATGCTAAAATTCTATGCAATGAAATGATTGGTCTTTTTCCCTTGAAACTCCCCTTTATGACAACTTTCAATGGATAAAATTATATCCTTTAGGTTTCGAAGAAGGGACGTAGCCAATATATAGTAGATTAATGGATCTCTTATCAAAGATCCACTAAGGGTTACACTAATATTGTCTACCCAAATCATTACCTTCTAGTGTATTAGACTTATCTTTATTAATCATTTAAACTCATCTATAAACTAGCGTTGGATTATTTAATCACCCGATTTTGTTAAACCAAATTTATAGTTAATGTTAGCCCACATAAGGAAATTTTCCGACATGTATTTCTTTAATATATGGATCAAGATTGGACTTTGGACAAGATGATAGAGATAAAAACAAGTTTTATCAAATCATTCTCAATCAAGTTTAAGTTTTCTTTACAACCAAAATAATAAATGCCAAAATCTATCATTACAAAATTGTTTTTGTATAAATTTGACAAAATAATAATTTTTTACTTTGGTACTATTATTTCTAAACATCAACAAATTAAAAGATAAAATGATGAATTGATGGTGAGAAATAAAAATTTTAAAAATTGTTAGAGATTTTCAATTTTGGAAAAAAAAAAAAAAAAACTAATGCAATTTGTCATTATTTGGGTCGTGTTTAATATCCTTTACATAAAAATGTTATTTTGTGATTTTGCAAAATCATATTGTTTTATCCTTTTTTTAAATAAATTAGAAAAATATAGTACTATATAATATAAATGCTTAATACAGGTTTAATACAATAAATATAAAATACATATTTTATATATTTAAATTCAAAAATACGATCACACGTATTTAAAATTGTAAAATACGAAAACATATACTTTTTGATCTTAAGAGACGAAGGATTAAAATGTGTATTTATAGTCCGGGTAAATTTGAAAGAGAATTAAAGTAATTATAGTAAGGGTTCAGATGACCGAAGCTGAGAATCACTATGCAAATATTATCTCATAAAGGCTATCTACTTTATAAGATATTTCCTCAGATTGTCAAGTAAGAATTATCTCGTCGGAGTTTTGAGGATAAAGCCATAAGTTTGTTTGAACGGGATAGCTTTGGGAATTTTCAATAAAACTATTAAAGATTATATTTTTTGAATAGGAAATATGTTTGTGCAATAATACTGAAACAGGATACGTATAAGAAAAAAAAAATATGACTCAGATAAGATGAGATTGTTATTGCATTTCTGTCGTTCCAGCTCAAATGGGATACTCGGTTTCAATTCTGAAACAGTAAGAGGTTGGAGACTTCTTGTTATTCTAATTTTTATTGGTTGTTTGTGTTGACTGCAATTAGGGTATTTATTCAAATTCACATTATTTTCTCAGTTTACGCTCACAAAAAGTATTGTTTAATTATGACAAAAGGGTGGCTTACCCTAGTTTTGACCAGAGGAACATTTAACATGCGATCTCACCGTTTAATGTATCTGATAATCAAGAGACATGTTGAGATCACAATTGACATATTTGACTACTTCTCCATGTAATCTGAATCCTTTTAACTAATATAAGTTCTGGGTTCATGTTAAAAGTCGTGTTTAACAATTCATCGCCGTTGTGGACCTAATCAACTTCAACTGTATATCTTCTTCCATCAATGTGGTAGATCCTCGTGCTTGACTTCAAAATCTCTCACTTCAATTATTGCCCTATCCTTGCAAAGACGTGAAGGATTAAAAAATAATAAAAGATATGGCAAGATCGAGTCAGCAGTCAGAACATTGCCAACAACGGTGCTCTCTCGCTGTCTTCGACGTCCATTCATATCTTAGTCTGATTCACCTGCTCTCTCTTCACGAGGTAATGTAATAATTTCTGCCTTAATTTTAGGGTTGATAGATGCAAGTCTATTTTTTATATTGGACAAAAGAACAATGATAAAGACGATTGTTGGTCAGCTAGCACTGAATGGATAAATATGGTATGGCATAAAAATTGTCGTAATGCTCAAGTTTTTCATGGACGTTTTCTGAATGATGAAACTAACCGCAATTGAAAACTGCAGCCTTCCTTTTTTGACGTGTCTGCAAAATTGAATTTTTCTAAGAAATGTCAAAACTTGTGAGTTTTAAGAATATGCAAGAACTTGATAACGACCCTATCATAGCCTTCATATGAAGCAACTTTACCTGTGTTGAGTGGTTTGCTCATGCCTCGTCAGCGCGCACTGTCTCTCTCTTCTCTCTCTCAGTTGTTTAATCCAAAATAATTTGGATTTTTATGGAAGTTATCAAGAGAATATATTATAATATTCGTATTAAACTCATTGGCTTGCTGACTATGACACGTAAATCCATAATTATAATTAAATATTAATGCAACTCCGATAATCTTGAGGCGCTATAAAGCTGCGTTGAAATACCAACACTGTCACCTAAACTCGAATAGAGAGGATGGCTGCCAGGAGATTATCGGCTGTGCTTTCACGCGCTGCTTCAACTAATCTCTTTCTCGGAGGTAATACTAAGACTGGTGCTGGTGACCCTGTTTGCACTATGTTCTGTCTCGTATTTATCATTCATCGTCTCTAAATTTACAACTTTCTTACTATTATTATGGATCATTCTTCCCAATAGCATCTGTTTTGTTACTTGGAGATGAATGAAAACTTCAAGCACTGAATCTTTGTTTGGGTTAATGAGAATATGAAGCGGGTATTTGTTAATGGAAGGTAGAATTTTTTAGGGAAACAATCAGGATCCAAGAGGCTTTGCCTCTGGGCCAGGGGCTATGATTAATAAATTTCATTTAGTACTTCGTCCAATGTTTTTGAAATATTTATGGCTTTGTCAGCTCCACATAAATTTTGTATTTGTCCTGGGGTTTTCCTTTCATCTACTTTCAGAAATTGACATTGTTTGTTTTCTTCAGGCAACAACTCTAGGCTGAGCAGAGGAGCATTTAGTTTTAGCACCTCCGCTGCTATTGAAGAACCAATTACTCCATCTGTCATAGTAGATCATACTCAGCTTTTGATTAATGGAAAATTCGTTGATTCCGCATCAGGTGAACTTTATTGCGCATGAAAATAGCATTTTATGTTATTTTGGGGGATAAGCAAAAAAAAAAAAAAAAAAAAAAGTTGTTCCTTTTTAAGTTTAGCCTTTTTTTTGCGAGAATCCAATGCCTGGGACTTTCTTTTCTTATAGGCAAAACTTTTCCCACTTTGGATCCTAGAACTGGTGATGTGATAGCCCATGTTGCCGAAGGTGATTCTGAAGATGTAGATCGAGCAGTTGCTGCTGCTCGCAAGGCATTTGATGAAGGACCATGGCCCAAGATGACTGCTTATGTAAATACTCTTCATCACTGTTATGGCATTACTGGAAGTAAAATGTATAAATTATATGGTCTGAAATCTTATTTATTTATTTATTTTGTCTCTCAGGAAAGATCAAGGATACTACTGCGCTTTGCTGATTTGCTTGAAGAGCATAATGATGAAGTTGCAGCTCTTGAGACTTGGGATAACGGAAAGCCATATGAACAGGCTGCTAAAATTGAAATACCAATGGTTGTGCGTTTTTTCCGGTATTATGCTGGTGAGAAAACTGAAAATAATTTTTTATTTCCTTCTGCCGTTTGCTGTTTATTTAATTTTAATTGTTCCTTTTTTTTTTTTTTCTCTGCAATTGATGAAACATTTAAGATATTTCTTTGCTCAAACTCCTCAGGCTGGGCAGATAAGATTCACGGTCTCACCGTTCCAGCTGATGGGCCTTACCATGTGCAAACCTTACATGAACCATATGGTGTTGCTGGACAGATTATACCATGGAACTTTCCTCTTCTCATGTTTGCATGGAAGGTTGCACCTGCATTAGCATGTGGAAACACTATTGTTCTTAAGACAGCAGAGCAGACTCCTCTGTCTTCCCTCTATGCTGCAAAGCTATTTCTTGAGGTATTTTCCGGAAGTAACGTTTGTTCAAATTCTTTATTTTTTCAAATCAGTGCTTGTTTTTGTTTGTTTTTATTTCAGGGTTTCTTTTATTTGTCAAACTCCATTATGAGTAAGATTTGTGCGTGAATCTGAACTTTAGCAATACCCTTAGATTACAGCTTTACATATACACATATGATATATGTATCCACATCAACTATTTCAGTGACAAGAACGTTTATCACATAGATCGGTAAAAGAGTTTTTATTTTTTTATTTTTTTTTATTGAATTATTTGTTTGTGAAGAACAGAACAAGGTGTTTAAGAGTTGTAAATTGTTGTGAATGCCAAAATGGCTATGTACATTTCTTGATGAATTCTTTTTACAATTTCATTGTCATTTAAAGTGATCAAGTTGTAATTGAACTTTTTGTACATATGACCATGCACATATTTAAATCTCATATTCTGATTGCTAATATTTGATACTCAAACTTGCTGAAGAGATGCTCGAACATCTGTTCTGGTAACAGAACAAACACATCTATAGGTCTATGGTCTTGTTATCATACTTGTTCTGATGAGTCTAACTGTAATGACAGGCTGGACTTCCTCCAGGTGTTCTAAATATAATTTCTGGGTTTGGCCCAACTGCTGGTGCAGCTCTTGCTAGTCATATGGAGGTGGATAAGGTATTTTAAGAACCTTTTTGTCTGGAAGAATTATAAATTATAGGTTAGTTATCCTTCATGGATAATAAATGCAGCTCCACGTCTCCTTTTTGTATTTTAGTAACCTGCTGTATTACGTGATGAATCTATGTAATTGAATTGGATTCTAAAATGTATAGTTGGGAACATTTTGTGTGATCAATAGCAAAACACTAAAATTTTGGCACAACAGTATATCCTTTGTATTGAAGGGTTGGTTTCACACAATTTATTTTTTGCAAATCATGCATTATTATGTCGGTTTAACAATCATTGGCTGATCTCTTGCAGCTTGCTTTCACAGGATCAACTGATACTGGAAAAATTGTGCTTGAATTGGCAGCAAAAAGCAACCTTAAGCCAGTAACTTTGGAGCTTGGAGGGAAATCCCCTTTTATTGTATGTGAAGATGCAGATGTAGATAAGGCAGCTGAGTTGGCACACTTTGCTTTATTTTTTAATCAGGTATCGCCTCAAAAAATGTTTTCTAAAAATTTCATATAGGTTTATGTATTTCTCTACTTTTGTTGATTATATTTTGTACCATCTGTAGGGACAATGCTGCTGTGCAGGTTCTCGTACTTATGTACATGAGCGAGTATATGATCAATTTCTGGAGAAAGCTAAGTCACTTGCAGTGAACCGTGTTGTTGGTGACCCATTCAAGGCAGGAATTCAACAAGGACCTCAGGTAAATTGGCCACAATTTCTATTTTAAATTAATGTTCATGACATCATATATGATGTCTAAGTCTGACTAGGGAAAGTTGTTTTAGCCTCATCTAGCACCCCCACTTTTGGCTCCCTGTATTGAATGACAATGACTGGACGGTCTTTTTACAATTTTCAATTGATATGAATTTGAAAAATGGTCTTCAGGAATACTTAAAACAGTGAGAAAATTCTTAGATAGCGAAAGTTGCACTTTTTTTTTCGTTTTGAAACATGTGATTTGAGGTGCTGATGGGAGTGTGCTCAATCAGATTGATACGGAACAATTTGAGAAGATCCTAAGATACATAAGATTGGGCGTTGATAGTGGAGCAACCCTTGAAACTGGCGGTGGGAGAATTGGTAGCAAGGGCTACTATGTTCAGCCCACTGTGTTCTCAAATGTTAAGGTATTTCATATTTCATCTGTTTAACCAAGAAAATTAAATTATGTGGAATTAATAACTAATGACTACTGTTAACAATAGGATGACATGTTGATAGCGAAAGAAGAGATATTTGGTCCAGTGCAGTCCATCTTTAAATTCAAGTAAGCCATGAACCTTCTTAATGCGCATTATCAGTGGAATTCTCTGTTACAGATATTGATGCTATCCATGGTGTAACTGCAGGGACCTAGACGATGTCATCCGAAGGTCAAACACAACCCGCTATGGATTGGCTGCAGGGGTGTTCACCCAGAACATAGACACGGCCAACACCTTGACGCGGGCATTGCGAGCTGGAACTGTATGGGTAAACTGCTTTGATGTGTTTGATGCTGCAATTCCTTTTGGTGGATACAAGATGAGTGGACAAGGAAGAGAAAAAGGTATTTATGGCCTAAACAGCTACTTGCAAGTGAAGGCTGTTGTTACTCCCCTCAAGAATCCAGCATGGATTTAAACCTTTCTCATGCCTTTTTCTTCTTCTTTCTTTCCAAAAACGGAGAATAAATGGATCCTTGTGATATTCTGGTTCATTTACGTAATAATGATCATGCTAATGTTGGTGCTTTATACGCTAATCCTATCCTAATAATAGCTTCGTTTAGTGAATTTTGATTTGCTTCTGATAAAAAGAGAAAGGAAAAAAAGCGTATGGATGTGGAAACAACAAATATTTTGTCGAAATAATAAGCTACGACCTTAAATCTTGGAAATGAACAACATCCCACCCCCCATTAGCATCCATCAGTTGAATCACCCCTAGATCATTTGAAAAATTTTTGGGAAGAATTTGAAAAAGAATAGGGTTTGCTCTATGATATTATAAAATAAGAGGGGGTGATAACGAATGGGTTGATTGTCAAACATGGGGATATTTTTGGAAATTAAAAGGTGTATTTGCTTTGAGTAATTTTTTTATTATCAAAAAATAAAATATTACCATTAACATAGATTATCTTAAAAATGATATTTACTCCGTATATATTTTATATTTATAAGAGTATAATTATCAATTTTTAAACTATTAAAGTTTAATTAAAAATTTAAAACTTTTAAAAATAATACTATTTTTTTTTTTAATTTCAAGAAGCCTTGTTAAAAATATTTTAATACCTCTAAAATTTTTAAAATATATAATTTATCCTCAAATGTATGATTAGATAACATTTACACTTCTAATTTAATTTATTTTGTGTTTAGGATGTAATTATTATTTTTAAAGTATTAAAAGTGTATTATAATTTTAAAAATTTTTAAAACACCATTAAACTTTTGTCAAATTATTATACCCTCCTAAAACTTTAGTAACACTCCTCAAATTTTTAAAATCTACAATGTGCTCTTAAACATATAATTAATTATATTTACACACTTAATTTAATTTATTTTTTTGTAGGGACGTAATTATCATTTTTAGACTATTATAAGCATACTAAAATTTTAAAACAACCTTATTTTTTTCATATTACAAAAAAACCTTAAGTTTTTTAAAATTTATAATTTACTTCTAAATATATTATTATAAGATATTTATACTCCTAATTTGTTTGTTTTAGGGGTTTAATTGTTATTTTTTAATATATTAGAGGCACATAAAAAATAAGGGTTATTTTGTCTAAAATAATTAATAGTAAGAATATAATTGTAACAAAATTAAGATTACCTTTATAATATTTTAATATATAAGATGATGATGTTAATCATATTACCTCATATATTACTTATCACATCATTATTGGTAATAAAATATTATTAAAAATTTTTATTATTTACTAACCAAACAAGATAATGCAAATAATGAAAGATAAATTACTAAAGTAATTTTTATTCCTCTCAACCAAACACTATCTAATTGTGTAAAAGATGAGTGAGAATTTTTGTTGCCTATGATTCTAAGATTTGTGTAGAATTACCTAAGACTTCTATTGCCTCAAGTGTAAAAACTTATTTTTGTTAATTTTTTGTTTGATATTTTTTTTTCTAGATTTTTTAATTCGTCTTTTTAGAGATTTCTATTTGTTCATCAGATAATTCTTCTTTTATAACAAATCTAATAACTTTTTTTACATTTTTTTATCTAGATATTACTAATTCATTTTAGGATATTATAAAATAACAAAAATTTAGGACAAATATTCAAACTAATCTAATTAAATACTATTTTACACTTCATCTTTTAACTTTCTAATACAATGAGAGTAAATTAATTTAACATCCAAGATTTGCCCTAAAAATACATTGTTGCTCTTAAATAATATAAATAGCACTTTTCCACCCAAAATCAAACTTTGTTTAGAAGAGACTAACAGTAACGCAAAATAGTAATTTTGCCATTAATTAAAGAATTCTTATATAGATCATACTCAAATATTTTAAATATGATAGTTTAGACCTCAAAAACGTTTGAAAACTTGCAAATAAACCCCTTATAATTCTTTGGAAGTCTTAGCTACTATCAATGCCTTTCACTATTATCATGAGCTTCAGCCTTCGTCACTTTCTCTTTCATCTTGATCTGATCATGTGATACACAAAACGCAGAGTTTTATGCTAATAAATAAAAAAGGGGAAAACTTTCTATTCCTCGAGTTTGCTTGCTTTTCCCTCTTTTTCTTTGTTGCTTGTTGGTTCGTCTCCAACGTAGGATTTGACTAAAGATTAATCAAATGGTGATTATAAGTCAGTGACTTGCTTAAATGTTGTAACCAATCAAGTGTTATTGCTTTGTGTATATAAATTTGTAAACCCTAATTTTCTCAATTTATAAGATTGGTGAGACATTGTTCAGTAAATCTTGATTCTTGTAATTGAATATTTGTTCTCTCTTGTTCTTGTTTCAAATTTATGGTTTAAGGTTAAGTTTTCATGGCATCAAAGGCACTAACAAACGTCAAGATAGCTAATAGTTGTGGTTCTTATGGCCTAGGGACACCTGCTTCGATTGAACAAGTTTATGGTAGTAGTTCAATGCCAAAACAACTCAGATGGGTAGAAATAGCTTTCTAGTATCAAGTTTTTAGGCAATTAGTCCTAAGCTTACAAAAGGCAATTATGGTTACTGGAAAGCCCAAGCATTGTATTTGGTATATGCTTATGCATTGCGAAAGTATCTGATAGGTGTGAATCAATGTCCCCAACCTTTTCTTTATATGAAAAATTGATTTTGGTATAGGAGAAGTAAAGCATGTTAATCCTGATTTTCCTAAATGGAAACGTCATGGTGAAATTTTGATGAGTTGGTTGTTAAAGCCTATTTTTGAATATATGCTTAGGCATATAGTTAGTTATGTTATGGCTGATGAAGTCTGGATTACTTTAGAACATTATTTCATATCTGAGTCAAAAGCTTAGGTTGTCACTCTTAAAAACACTTTACGAACTTCAAAGAATGGTAGTCTTAGTGTTCAACAATGTGTGAGAAAAATGAAAGAAGTCTATGATGCTTTAATAAGTAACAATTAACATGTTACAGAGGAAGAATTAATCAATTTTATAATTGATGGGTTAGGTTCTGAATTTAATCCTATAGTAGCCCTAGTAATGGATAAAATGAATTTTAGAGTTGAAAGGGTTAGTTTGGTGAAGGTCAAATTGTTATTTTAAAACTTCAAGCATAGATTAAATAAAGTTGCAGTTTATTCGATAGATGATGGAAATAGTTTTACAAATAAGACTATAACAAAGAGAGCTCCTTCTCAAAAATGAGATATGAGTGGATTTTGTCCAAATACAGTGAATGTAAATACTGAACAAAGGTGTGTTAGATCACCTGGAGAGTTTAATGTTTATTCACAAGGGAAAGGAAGACATAGATTCAATAACAGGCCTAGAATTACATATTAGCTTTGTGGTAGAACTAGAGATATTGTTTAATAATGTCAACATATATTTGACATACATTACACTGGCCCTTCATAGAATCAAAACCCTCAAGACCATAACTATCAAGCCAACCCTCAAAACCATTACCAACAATCCAACTCTTTAAGCCATAACTACCAATCCAACCAAAGTAGAGATTCTACAACTTATTATACAAAGTAGACTCTTTGTGAAAATTATAACTATAGGTTACAATAGTGGTTATGTTGTTCTAAAGTTGCTCTAAATTTGATTGGTAGCAAGGTAAGAAGCAATCAAAAGTATAAAGTGGGAAGCCCTAGTGTAGTGGATGATATGACTTGGTACATGGATTTTATAGCTTCAGACCAAGTTACTATGAAGGTGGAAGAGCTGGCTGTGAAAGAAGACTATTTAGGAACTCAATAACTTCAAGTGGGAAGTGGTAAGTGTCCTAAAATTTCTTACACAAGTTTATCATTATTACATACTCCTTTTTAAAATAGATTTATTTACCTAAAAAATATTATTTATGTGCTAGAATAACCAAGGATTTTCTTAGCATTTCAAAATCTACCCAAAATAATAATGTAATTGTAGAATTTCTATGTGATTATTGTTTTGTAAGAACAAAGACACCAAGGAGATGCTATTGCAAAGGACACTTAAGGATGGACTTTATTAGTTACATATTCCTATGTCTATATTTTAGTCCACAAATGTTGTTTATTCATGTTCTGGTTAATCTGTACTATCTATAAATAATGTAAATTCTAGTTTACAAGTCAATAAAGTGTATGTTTGTGTTTGGAATAGAAGGCTTGGGCATCTTTATGAAAAGATCATGAAATGTGCATTCAATAAGTTACAATTGCTTGTTGATTTTAGTAGTTTTAATATGTTCATTTTTTATATGATCACACTAAGTTTACCTAGATTTTTCCATTAACAAATAAATCAAAGGTAGCAAATATCGTTAAACAATTTTAAAGACTAGCTAATAGACAATTGGACTGTAAAATTAAAGTAGTTCAGATTGATTGGAAGGTGAGTATAAGGCCCTAGTACCATATTTTTTAGAACAAAAGATTCACTATAAGGTATTTTGTCCTTATACACATCAAAAAAAATAGAAGGGTTGAGAGAAAACATAAACATATTATAAAATTAGGACTTCTATTTTTGTCATAATTTAGGATGCCTTTAAGTTTCTAGTGGGAAGCATTTCAAACTGTTGTGTATCTTATTAATAAGATGCCTTTTGTTGTCTTTTCTAATGACTCTATTTTTCAATCTTTATTTCATACAAAACCTAATTATAACTCTTTCAAACTTTTGGGTGTGCATGTTTTCCTTATCTTAGGTTTTATAATAAGCAAGAATTTGCATTTCATACTCAGAAATATGTTTTCTTAAGGTACAGTCTTGATCATAAAAGGTATAAGTGTCTTAATATTATTAGGAAAATTTTCTTCTCAGTTTTAGTCAAGTTTTATAAAAATAAGTATTCTTTCAAAATAGATCCACCTTTTTCCAATCTATCTCAAACTTAGGATGTTTTTGTAACAAATTTTACTAGTCCATCTCATGGTATTTTTTTGCCATCTCAAGAGTTAAAGTCTAATATTCCATCATCTCTTTTGTGTAGAATTAAATGACTCTACAGACACTTGTGGTAAGTGTACTCCTCATAATTCAATGCTTGAAAATGAAACTATTGCATCAATGATAGTTTATACTACTTCATCATCATTACTCCGAACATCTATTATTTCTAACGCACCATAAAGAGGAATCTACATATTTTTCCCAACATAAGAAGCCATTACTAAACCAATTGAAACCCAAGTTGGATCCTGTGGTTTAGCTCTATCACATACATCATTTCAACCCTTAAATTCTTTAGATACTTATAATAATAGACCGTCACAAATTATGATACCCAACAATTCTAAATTCTCTTCCATACATTTTTTTCACTAAAGTTAGACATCCTATGCTTACCATATCAAAAATAGGTCATCTACCTACTCTAAAAAAGTTATCCATAGTGTCTAAATCTATGATTAAAGAGCCCACCAATGTAAATGAAGCTTTAAGAGATTCATAATGGTATGCATCAATGTAAGCAAAGTTTATAGCCTTTAAAAAGAATCAAACTTGGGAACTGGTACCATTTTCAGTTTGTCAGGATATAGTTGGGCACAAATGGATGTGTAAAACAAAATTAAATGTTAATGGATCACTTCAGAAGTTAAAGGCTGGGATAATGGCTAAAGGTTTTTAACAAACTCCAAGGGTGGACTATTTTGACACTTTTAGTCCTATAATGAAGTCTCCATTAAGATTATTCTATCACTAGTTATCACCTATAAATGGCTCATTCATCAATTGATATCAATAATGCTTTCTTGAATAAAGATTTGTAAGAAGAAGTTTATATGAGTCAACCTAGTGGTTTTGTAGATAATAAGAGGCTTGATTATGTGTATTGGCTTAAGAAGGCATTATATGGGTTAAAACAGGCTCCTAATGCCTAATATGAGAGACTTAAGCCTATATTGATATAAAGGGGTTTTGTAAATACAGTATCTAATTCTAGATTGTTTGTTTAAAATAAAAAAGTTAGAGTGCTTATGTTAATATGTATTGATGACATATTGTTATTAGGTCCTAATAATAGTTATATTTAGTAGTTGATACAAGAACTTAATGAGTAATTTTCTTTGAAAAATCTCAAAAAACATAATTTTGTTCTAGGGATTGAGGTTAGTTACTAGTGAAATCCCAAACATAGGATTCAAAGCCCTATAAAACTCCTATGATAGTAAAAGTTAAGTCGTTTATAGAAATAGTGAGCTATATACTAATCCAACTTAGTATAGGAGTATAATTAGAGGTTTGCAGTATCTAACTATGACTAGGAGTGATATAGCCTTCATAGTTAACAAGTTGAGTCAGTTTTTAAAGGAACCAATAGTGTTATAGTGGCAGGCATGCAAACGAGTGCTTAAATATATTAAAAGAACACAATACTATGGGTTATTAATCACTTCTTTTACTATTTTTAATATACAAGCCTATGTTGATACTGATTGGACTAGAAGTTTAGAGGATAAGAGGTCAACCAGTGGTTATGGTGTGTATTTTAGGTCAAATTTGATGTAATGGTCAAATTTAGTGTGTATTTGATTTGTTTAATTTTGCTATTTGGCCACTACTCTGGTGACTTTGCGAAACCTTATAGTGATGTGAGAGCTTGTATTTTCAGGTTTTGGAACTTTGATTACCTACTTTTTATTAGATGCATGTTAGTTTGTTTAAATTTGATACATGTTGAATCCTATTGTAATTGATTGATTATGTAAAATGTGTTAATTGTAAATTTTTATTTTCTATAATTTATGCTTGAGAATTCTTGATATCAGTAGGATGGATACTACATATCACTATGCATCAACAAATATGATTTCTACTAGCCTCTAATATGTTTCACCTTGGCTTTAACAAACAAGTGAAACATATTAGTCAAGTTAGACTCAAGATAACTAACATTGGTTTTTCATCTAGTAGAAGTTCGCCCTTGACTTTAGTGAACAAGGCTCTAATTAAAAAAGGCTTAACCAATGTGTTACATTAGAATGCTTCACATGACTTAATATTTAATTAAGAGTTTCATTAACCATGTCTCACCAGTTATAGTCTACATGTGAGGTGATGTTTGCAATAAATAATATCTAGCAATAGTACAACGTAAGAATGAACTTGACCAGTGTACAAGTTAAACTAATGTCAAGCCGTCGAGCCAAGAGAGGTCGACAAATCAACCTAGGTTATATTTCTTCAATTCTTGAGATTTCAAGTATATTCCTTCTTCTTTTCTTCAAGTCGTAATTACATTGATTTGTCTCCTAGTTACATAATAATATAATCATAGAATTAAATAACCTCTATTCTAATATTTACATCATAAATACAAAAATCTCTCACAGTGGAAGCTCAAGCATGCTGATAACACTTCAAACAAGCACACAATGATTCTCACAAGCTTAAAACAACTAAACATGCTCTGAAACTAAGTGAAAGAGGTAAGGAAACACTTACCTCTCACTGTGTAATCTGGACCTCTCTCTCTGTAAGGCTCTGAATCTCTAATCTAGAACTGAGCTGCTGGGGGATCTCTCTCAACCACTCTAGGGTTCACTAGAGTTGAGGAAAGAAGAAGAAAATGAAAACTGGAAAAGCTAGAAATTATGTGAACTGGAAAATAAAACATATTTATGGCAAACTGGCAAGACACACGGTTGTGTGTGTTAGGCACACGATCATGTGTATAGTAGAAATCTTAATTTCCATTCACTTTCACGCCATACATGGAATATTCTTCCAGAATATCCATGTACAAACCACAAAAGGCTTCTAAAAGACTCTTATACCCCTAAACCCTTTCAAAACTCTTTCCTATCAAGAAAATCTCTCTTTTACCCTTGGATTCAAAACTTAAAAAGGTAGTTCTACCCTTGGGCTATTACAACACACGCTCATGTGTTTAGTAGTACACACCCGTGTACCTTACAAAAATCACAGAAACAGTTTCAAAGCATTCTTAAACCATTATAAACCATTTCTAAGTACATAAAACTCAATAATAACGAGATATAAACAACATATCATGCATGATCAACAATATAGAGCACAACATATCATATTAGAGTTTTCAGAAACGAATCTAAGAATCCAATAGTATATTTTTAAACTATAGATTTACGATATTTTGGATATTAATTAGAGGTGAATACAAAAGGGCGTCTATGAGTTTGCATACCTACTAGAGAGGGAAACTAGCATCCGCTAGAGAGGACATGGTCCTTAACCAAGCTTGTTAGAGAAAGTGCTAGTTGTGTATTAGTAGATTTCAGTATGATTAAGCTCACACAGTTAGGGTGTCGAATCCTTGTATTCATTAGTCTGATTAACACAGTAGATATTTTTAGATACAGTATTTTCTTATTCAGTTTTAAGCATACACTATATGTATATATTCAAGATTTTCAAATTACAATTTTTACTTCAAAAAAAGTTTTCAAAAAACCATATCCAAGGGTAAGTTTTATAACTATTTAGCATTTACATGACATTAGAGCATGCATGTCATGTCATATATAACATTCATAAGAAACATAACAGACAAAGATAAAGAATATTACTGAACACCAATGAAATCTCAGAAATACAAAAACAAGAAAACAGTATAGCAGAAAATAGTGTGACAAGTCACGAGAGTCAGTTTGAGCTTAAAACCTACTAGTATTAAAGATAGAAAATGCTTACTGAGTGATTTTATCACTCACCCCTCTTTTCTTATTTCCTTCTTGTAGGTCAGTGATTATAGGGTTGAATGGGAGCAAGATAGCTGTCAGATTTTGGGAATACGGCTTGGCAATAATTAGTATATTTATGACTCGCATGCTTTTGTTTAGTTTTACTCATGCATATATGTGTTTATTGTACTGTAAATACATACTATATGAACAATATGTTTTATAAATAAAGAAAACCTATGATTTTCGATGCATGATTAGTGTTTTCTCTACTTTTGTCATGATGTTTTAAAATTACAACTTCCGCATTGTAGACACCTTATTTTGGACCTAACATGGTCATCCCCAATGATGATAACCTACAATGGTTTCCATGTGGGACTTTGAATCGATACCTAAGGCCCGTGGACTGAGAACAGATAGTAGACTCGTTGTGAGTGACTAATCAGAATAATTAAGACTTTTAGAATACCCAATTATTTTAGAATTAGATTTGACCCATTTTAGGCCCACTTAGTGCATGGTTACATAAGCCCATAAAACATTTTTGGGTTTTAGTTTAATTAGGATATTAATTTAATTAATTAATTAGGATGGATAATTATTTAATTAAATTTAAAATAATTAAGATAATTAGATAGGATAATTGATAGTTGAGATAATAAGATTATGATTAGGATAATTAAAGGATTAATTAGGATAATTAAGATATTAAAAAGATAATAAAATAATTAGAATAATAGGATAATTAGAAAAATAAATAGAATTATCTAGGATAAATTATTAGATAATTATGATTTAAATTGAGATAAATCTAATCCCTAGGGAGTCTATATAAAGGGGAGAGCATTCACAAAAAACAGGGGGGAGAAAAAAATATTCTGAAAGCCCGAAACTATAATTCTAAAATTTTTCTAAAATAAATATTTTGAGAGAGTTGAGATAACCGAGTCTACGAAATCCGTTTCAAGAACACATCGCCAAAGCACATTGAAGAAAAGTACCATAGGAACCAAATATCCAAGGTACGTATCCTGAGGGGACTTTAAATAAAGAACAATAAGCTTATTATTTTTTTGTTTTGTTTTTGTTTTTTTTAATATATATATATATATATATATATATATATATATATATATATGTATATATATATATATATCTTAGCGTGTGTGTGTGTGTTTACATGTGTATGTGTGTGTGCATACTGCATGTGCTACATATTACATAACATATATAATGTATACATTCTCTGCATGTTATATATTGTTTTATGTGCTACAGTGCATATATGTATATATATAAAAAAAATAATAATAAGCATTCTGTAAATTTCATATATATATATATATATGTTGCAATTTTCTATGTATTGTATAAATATATGTATATTGTGTATATATTATTATGTATTATACTGTAATAAATATTTGGTAAATATTGTAAATCTTATATATTAATGTTGTAATTTCCTGTGAATTATATTATATATTAAATATATGTATACTGTAGGTATTTTATTACATATTATGCTGTATATGTATAATAAATATTGGGTAAATTATATTATAAATATATTGATATACTGTATATAAAAATGCATGATAAATACTGCAAAAAAAAAAAAAATGATTTGTCTGTGTGTAGTATGCATTTCTTTATGGATCCTAAAAGTGCAAATGTGCTTTATTACCCTCGTGGCAAAAAGACTTCAAAATCTCATGGGCACCCACGGTTCGAGTCACGGCTAGGGGAATTTGCTTATTTTTTACTTACTGTGTGTGTATATATTATTGGGCCTCCTGGTTGGGCTGCATGCTGTTAATCTTCACTGGGCGGGCTGTACTTTGTTTATTTCTGCAGACTTTCCTTTTTTTATTTTTTATTGGTGGTTCTTTTTATTTTTATTTTATTTTATTTATCTATTTATTTAATTTTGTAATTACAGTTTGCTCCTAACAAATTGTTTTGCAGGATTTATTTATTTAATTTTTTTAGGCTTGTTTAGGACTAGATCAAATGTATAGGGGTGTATGTTCAAAAGGATGTAATTTTCCTTTTCGTTTATCTTTATTGTTTTGTAATTGTATATTTGTGGATGATTTATTTTTGTATATACTACATCGTGTGATAATTAAAATGGAACTTAATTAAATTTGGTAATGCGCCTAACGAACACACCATAATAGTGGAGGCCGGCTTTCACGCCGGGCGGCATGGGTGCCTAACACCTTCCCATCGCCGTACCTGACTCTCCGAACCCGACCCATTGGGTAGGTGAGGAATGGTTGGGTCCTTTGCAAGGGATCCATAAATCGCCCATCTTCACCGATGTGTATTTTCCCGGGGTTACTCCCGGGTGGCGACTCCATAGACTTCGTAGCGGGCCACAAACCAGTTATGCGCTCCTCTTGACCACGTTTAGGGTGGTTAAACAAGAGTGGTAAGTCTGTCCTGGCATGGCGCGGCAAAAATCGGCGCCACACGCATACAAAGAAATTTTGTTGAACAACTGTTTTTACTATAGAGATCCCCGTTGTAGATATATTATATTTATAATTTATATTATATTCAATAGTAAACAGTGACCTATGGTAGGGTCACTATAAGAAAGGTCGACAAATCAACCTAGGTTCTATTTTTTCAATTCTTGAGATTTTGAGTAGATTCCTCTTTCTTTTCTTCTAGTTGTAATTACATTGATTTGTCTCCGAGTTACATAATTATATATAATGGAATTAAATAACCTCTATTCTAATATTTACATTATAAATACAGAAATTTTAAGTTACATTCAAGAGGAGGGGTATGAGAGAATAATTATAATAAGAAAATATAAAAAAGATAGAGCACGTAGGCCTTAGTTACCAAAAGTTACAAGCATATATTTCCAAAGCCAAAATATATATAAGCAGGTTTAAAACTTGTACACTAGACGCCATGCACATATATCTAACAAAATACACATCCATCAGTTAAAATTAATAAATTAGTTTTAATTATTAGTTAGGTGTCAAACTACCTTTTAATCCCTATAATTTTACGTAATTGCATCAAGATCAAGAACTTGTAATTTAGCCCCCATTTAATGTAATAGAGTTAAAGTTATAGATTTTGTCACACATAGGCCCTAACTAGAATTTGAAAAAATTATAAAAGGTCATATGGTTAGATGCATGAGATAAGTATAGACACACATAAAACAAACTTTTGCCTTGCACTATAATCAACACACAATCATGTACAAGCAAATAGGGAGAACATATAGATTCATGACTTCATGTGTTACATGCATGATAATGTTTCATCACACACTTACCCATACATGACATCGTTTCTAGAATTCATAATTACGTGAATTACTCTTGAGTCAATGGTATGAATGTCGATAGTCATTCTAACATATATTTCCATTATGCATAACAACATTCAATAGAAGCAGTTTTGTATAGTAACAAAAAATTGGGCCATTCAACTGAATTATACCTATATGAAAAATCAATAATCCATATGACATAAATTATAGAAAACAAAATTCAATAAAATGACACACATATACGTTGTGATTATCAATTTTATCACATGTTATATCTAACATTCAAAATACTAATAACATGTCAAATATGTTGGTAACATCAGTTTCCTGCATGCTTGAAGAATGGTGGCTTTGATACCACTGTTGAGATTTTTTGTTCATTAGAAGGGCATCTATGTAGTGGAATCAAAAAACATATCATAAAGCTTAGGAAATATCAACAAGATCAACGTCTTTTCAATGCATACGAGAACAAAAATAGAAAAACAACCATAGGGTGTTTTTGGTTTCATACTTAGTTGGTCAACTCCTTCATCTTTTTTTGGTTAAAGATGTTATTATTCCAACCTTCAGAATGGAATGACTATGGTATGCACACAAAGCCTTGAGACAGCTTGAGCAAGAACAGCGCTAGTATTTCTAATCACCTAAGTATGTGTTTAGTGTTTTAGTGAAATTACAAAAAAGTTTTTTAGTTAAAAATTTGTTATCTATTTATAAATAATGTAACACATCATTATGCATGAAAATTTGCATGGACATGATTTATTACATTAGCCATGCACAATCGTGTGTCTAATGTTTATCTAAATCCATGATTGAGTCAATTGCCCTTATCTATGAAGTTTCAAATCAATCATAAGTCTAATTATCTAGCAACCATAATGCACACCTTATGTATCCAACATGCATGCTTGTGTGTTACAAAATTTTTCAAATTTTGAATCAAATTTAGTTGTCCAAATTCATTTGATAAACATAATAAGATTTTACCACTTGTCAAAACACACCCAATTATGTGCATGGTGACACATGACGATATGTCAAATCGAAATCCTATTTTGACTTTCAACCTTCTTTATTTAGATTTGACAAGGTTATAATGACATGACATACATAATCCTCTATCAAAATTAATCAATCCTATGCCTCTAGAACTCAATTAAACCCTATTATAATGACCCATAAATGCCCTATTGTATCAATAGTATCCAAATATAGGTTGAATTTGAATATAAACTATAAGAGGTTTCTAGTAAGACATCATGATCACCTAGTCACTAGAGAGTCAATGAACAACTTTATGCTTGTTTAACTCAATTGATCTATTTATCATATTGTATCTCTCGAAGTTGAGAAATAGATATGTGTCCACCTCAATTTGTCCTTGTTTGAATTGATGTATATCAAAATCAAATATATTAGATTGAGTTACAACTCGATCCTACTATAACTATAGATTTATTGGTCATGAATATATATATATATATATATATATATATATATATATATATATATATATATAAGTTTATCAGAAACATTGCTCTCGTGCTTAAAAGTGATAAATTTATTATTGATTAACCATAGCCTTTGTATTGATCTAGATACAACAAATCGCTCAAATTTATAGTAACCCTAGTTATGTAGTACATTTGATGACATCAAACTTTAGCAATCCTAGCATAAGACGATTTGATGATTTTAAGTCAAAATATCATATGTATCTACTAAGTTTAGAGGATATTTTTACAGACATAAAAGTCATTATCTATATGGAATTCTCTTTGTTGGGTTTGTCGAGTAGACATAATTACCAAATCATGCACCTATATGTTGTGTTAAGTCATAAGTAATAGCTTTGGCATGTATAAATTGTCATCACATTTTGATAGGGTCATTCAACACTATAATAATCTTATTATTATTTCTCGTGTCTTAAGTCACAACAATGTTAGCATTACAAACACTTCTAGAATAGCCACCAATGAATACTCATGAAAAGCATGATCAGTCAACTGATTCTCTCATCTTGATTCTACTATTCTGAGAATGTACATATTGATTTATTTGTATCAAACATCATATAATATCAACATGATACCTTTTTATTTATAATCAAAGTGTACAAATACATAATACAATCAATACAACAAAATATATAACTATAAGACATCTACCCTAACATAACATTTGTCTGTCTTGTTAAATAAGAATGGCTGAATGTCGAGGACCTATATGAAGACCATGTTATGATAAAAAATTGTAAAAGAGAAATGCTAGAGAAGTGCATGAATGTTACTTTGATACCATCTTCGATAAATTTTTGCAACTTTAAAAAAGTGTCTATCCCTTGGTACTTTACCATCGTCTTGAGAGATGCATTCCTACACCGTCTCCATACAAAACAAAAACTTGAGACTAGTTCACCAATGCCTTCAACAGCCTAACAAAAAAAGGATCAGGATTAAAGTTCGAAACTATCCACCTTATTACCTTGAGCGACCCCCAAACATCTACTCTCACCAACAAAAAGAGGACAATCACCTTTTAACAAACTTTTCTTAGGAAGCTTAGAGGCCCTGTCATGTCATACACCTTTAGTCTATGTTTTAAAGCTTCATGTTTACAACTTAGTGACTCTAAGATACATCTTGTGGTATAGGGGCTACAATCCAAACGAAAAGCTAAGTTAAGTCCTTTTAGGCTTAGTCCATTTAATTCAACTAAATCAAGGGCATTGTTAAAGACCTCATTTCAAAATTAGCAAAGTATTAGAAATGGTTAAATGGAGAAAACACATGAGAATTTTTAGAATGCAAGTAGTTGGCATGAAAGTTACCAAGTTTATCTACAAAATCAAGCAACTTTTGCAAGAAAACTCCACCATACACCATAACTCTAATTCAAAACAACCTAATCACATAGTGACAGTTTATCATCAGTACACAAATCAATATGAATTGTTAGTGCATTTAGTTTTTTTGTTCCCAAAATATAATATTATGTATTATTGGAATAACGAAAGCATAAGCTCATAAACAAAAGCATAATTAAATTTAATTGTGAAGTAAGAATTGATATATAAGACACCATAAAAAGTATCCATTCCCTTAGAGATAAGATTTTAGATTCAAAAATAAATTTGCATTTTAGAATTCAATTATGGCTTTATACATGCGCATGGCAGATTCAGTTGTTTAACTTGATCAACGAGTTTATTGCCAAGTATGATAAATTTAATTGCTTTGTTTGTGCCATGTTAGAACTTGTCAAGTATAACAATTTTTTCCTACTCTACCTATGTGGAATGCTAACTAGTATGATAAATATTACCTTGGGCATTAGCGGCAGTGAGAGCTTTTTGTATTACATAACAATTATTTAGTGCTAAGAAATCATAAAAATAATTATAAAGAAGATACCTTGATGATGGTATACTTAGAATACATATTAGTTCCTAAATACTCGAGAGCAAGGATAATTTAGAGATAATATTAAATGGTTTATCTATAGCATATTTACGAAAAATTTTAATTTTAAAAATTACTTATATTTTAAATGCTTTACAAAATTAAATTTTATTATAAAGCTTATCCCTTCACAACGTCTTCTAACTCAAACTTTTATAAAATTCTCCCCTCCAAGTTATCATAAAGATTGTGTTGAATAATTATTTTTATTTAAAATTGGACCTACACGACATAATCTTGTTTTGCATATTATGTCCTATATTTGAATGTAGACTGCATGAGGGTTATCGTCCATAGACCTTTTATATGCATATTTCAATTTGTTTTGTTTTGTATACCTATTTATTTGTTAGGGCTGGAAGGTAAGGGTTCAGATATATTCATCTTGTTTTCAAGAAAATGGATTTGATATTGAAAGAAGTTCATTAAATTTAAAAACAATATATATTTTTTTATATTTATACATGACACGGATTGATCTTGGTCACCCGAGTGTTCTTTGGAAGACCAGAGATGGGTTATGGCAAATAATATATAATATTAACTTTTGACTATTATTAACAAGTGGAAGGCTGATATTTTCCAAGGCTTGGCGTGGGATTGTGTCATTTTTTGATAATTAGGTTGGGTAGAGAAGTCGGTGCTTACATTATTGTCAATATTAATAAAAGCACCGACTGGACTGCTCTGCCGTGGCAACTTTGGCAGGATATTCTTTTACAAATTAAAATTTAACCTTTTAAAAATGAATTTAGTCTATAACCATCTTTTATCCACTTTTTTAAGTGTTTTGCCTTTCCACCGGTATCAACTGTGCTACACTTTGACAGCAAAGAAGGTGAAGATTCTCTGCAGTTTCAGTTCAGCTTCTTCTTAACAATTTAAAACATAAATAATTAAGATATAAATCCTTTGATTAAGTCTCATAAATATTTCATTTTCTATAAATTAATAAAAAATAAAATGTTAAATGTCCTCCTTCTGTTTATTTGCACTCTGACGGCATGACTTTGAACCTGGATATATCCCTGCAATACGAGTAAAACATAACCTTGCTTCTTGCCCATTGCAATGCTGTAATTTGCTCCTCCGATAGCGAAATAAATTCTTGGCCATAAACCGGGTCGGATGTTGAACTACTTGAATGACTAGTCTTCGAACACGAGTTTGAATTTGGGAGAACCGTTTCATTCGACATGCAGCCAGTCATTTCCATTTCCGCCATTGAAACAACAAAAGGCGCGTAATTGTAATTAACGGGGTATTTTCCTCCATGGGTCGCCCAATCTGACCCGTCCCATATAGTCACATAAATTGACATCGGCTTTGAAGGGTACACAGAAGAGAAGGCGCCCGTGTTGGGAAATTCTCTTACTGGTATATTGTCCACCAGAAACCTGCATTAATTTTATATTCAAGTTCTTATATGCTGTTAGTATATGGATTTGTAATATTTAACTACACTAAGAAGTTTTTGCAAACTTACACTACGTGATGGGGGTTCCAAATGATGCTATAATAATGGTGTTGTGCAGTTGGGTCGAACCAGAAGTAGAATTTCTCTTCTCTTCCCGTGCTAACACTTCCATTAGCGTAAATATTTGTTTGGAGAACCCAGTTGTTTCTCTGATCATGGCCAAGAAGTTCAATATCGATCTCATCATGATTATGAGGATACTTATTCGCATTAGACAACTGCAGTACACAGATATCTGATTAATTTTCAGAAAAATTTCATATTAGAACAGCTAAAAACAACTTACATAGAAAGCAAGTACAACTCCCGAGGAGATACCGGCCGGCAACTTTATCGCGGCACTGAAGAATCCATAGTGATAATCGTTCCGTGAGATTAATCCAGAGCCTAAAGAAACATATGCATATGAGAATGGTGATGTTTAGCTAATTAGTGAAAGAATGAAAGCCATATAAATTCACCAGATGATTTGTCAAGAGCGATAGTGGCCATGGAGCCATTGTTGAAGATCTTGATGTTCGATCCTCCAAAAAATGTAGAGAAGCCCTCTTCAACTAAGAGATGAGAAAAAAGATTAGTTAAGGGAGTGACGCTGGGAGGCGTGTAATGCCTGCTAGTACTGTGTGAAGAAACCAGTGGTGCCACTGCCAAGCGAAAAAGCAAGAGGCCAAAAACCAATTTCTTTCGGAAAAATGCCATGTTACGACTCATCAAAGGATCATCTGATGGCAGAAGAAGATGGGCCACATAACTGCGTCTGCGTCTGTGTGTGTATATAAACACCCCACACACAATCAAAGATGGTAATCTTCGCTTGGTTGTTAAATAGCTGGCTATATATTTCCTAAGAACACTTTACGGTGTATGGTTTGGGATTTTGAAAGACAATGATAAAAAGTTCATGTGGGATGATTATGATAGGCTAACAAAGCTCGTGGGGCTCTCAAAAAGTTAGGACCATGAAATTGACAACTAATAAATGTCGACGGCTCGGCGTCTCGGTCCTCTTCGGGTCCGGACCCAGTTATTACCAACCTGAATTGAGGATGCATGGTACAGTTCCTGAAATGGGCCAAGAGATGCATAAACACCTTGTTTGTTAGTGACCGTGATTGATTTTGCCTTGGTTGCTTGCCAGTGCATGCACGACTTTCCATATGGCCATCACTTTCCCTTTTCCTTTCCCCTCCTTTCCTTTCAATAATGTACTTGTTGAATAAATAACACAAGACATAAAGGAACATTATTATCTTATCACAGCCACTTGCTCTCAGCCCATGCATAATTATGATATTCTCGGGTGTGATATTAATATACAGGACAAAAGGCTTTTTCTAAATTTTAAAAATCAGATTTTTATCATTAAGCCAAATAATAAACAGATAATTGTATATTTTTTTATTTTTTTTCTTCCTATAACTTTTATTTTTATTTTTTCTCCTTGGTTTTTAATTTTTAAAATTTTTCTTTTTTAAAAATTTAATGATAAATTATAATTTTTAAACATTTTAAGGATATTAATAAAATATCTAGAGGGTTTTCAAATTTTAGAAAAAGTTTAAAATTTTTTTTAACTTTTCAAATTTTACTATATCTTGAATAGTTTTATAAAATGACAATTGTGCTATAAAAAAAAAAACCCAAAATATAACATTTTAAAATTAATTAAAGTTTTGATGTCTTTATAAATTTAAGTGATAAATATTAAAATTGGTAAGGATATATTATTAATTTGATGTTTATATTAAGTATTATTAACATTTTTTTATTTTAATAAAAAATAAAATAATCATTTTCAAAAACACCAAACAGAATTCATTAATGAAAATGATTGATAGATGAATATTTGATTTTTTAAAATTCAATATAATTGTGAAATTATAACTGGAAAATAAACATTTGTAATATATATACACATTTAAAAAGAAATCTACATATAATTCCCTTATTAATATTAATTAATGAATTAATTATGGTTGGAATATTCTGCATATTTGCCAGGTTGTTTTGAAATTTTTATAGACATGGGTTGTGGATCAACCTTGGCTAGCTAGGCTGTGAAGTGGCATAATTCATATTAAATAATTTCAATTGAATGAGGTTCTGAGAACTGTATTAAACCTAAATTCTGGTTTACATTTATTTTACTCAGATGTGAGTATTAAAATCTAACATCAATAATGAAGAATTTGCTAGCAGAGTTTTAGCTGGCATTTTGATATGACTGAAGCAGGATATACTTATGGATTGTTAAGGACAGAGGAAGGTGAGGTGAAGGTGGCCTTTGGACTAAATGCAGGCTCCCCTTGCCCAAGTTGTTAATTGGAATTTTCTGTTCATTAGGGCAGTTTTGTTTTTGTATCTTCAACAGTCATTACATATTCAGAAAATCACAAATGAATTTCTTTCAAGAATTCATTCACTAGAACAAAGCTAAGTGCTTCATTTCTTCAAAATCAAATGTTAAATCTACAAGGTTTAGCTCAAAAAAACCTTTATTTACCCTTAATTGATATAAATATCACTTTTCTGCTAATGATCAAAATCTGTTTAAAAAACTAACATTATAAGGGTAAAATAGTAATTTCATCACTTATTTTAATTTTAAAAAAATAATAATTTTTATTTTATATATTAGATTCAATCATTTTAAATATGATAATTTAACTATTAAAAAGGTTTAAAAATTCATAAATTAATTTCTGAAATTTTTTTAAACCCTTATATTTTTGAAATTATTATATAAATCTAATAGATATTATATGATATGTACACTCATAATTTATTATATTTTGTTTAACTCTTTAGTTTGTAATTTTTATTTTTTAAATTATCACAAGCAAACCAATATTTCAAAATTTTTATACGACCCCAAAAATACACTTATGTATAAGAAAAGAGAAAGAAAAGGATAAGAGGAATCATAAATAAAAAGAAGTGATTTATTTATAAGTTAGATATTTAAAGAGTTAGTTTATAATTTTTATGAATTTAAAATTATATGATGATTTCGAAAAATAAAATAATAACTTTACTTTTTTATAATATATTTATTAATCAAATTTGATTTTAGTTAAAAAATATTATTTATCTTTAAATTAAAAAAAGAATGTTTTTAATACTAAAGACGAAAACAAGTGTTTTAAGGCTAGATCTTGCGTGGGAAAATGTAACTCAATCAAACTACTATCAAATTCATATACATTAATTTGAATCTTAAGACCTTAGCAAATTAAGACTCTTTCTTTTCTTCCAAAACACTCGTCCAATTTGGCTTTAATCTTTGAGTACATGAAGGAATTGAATAATATATATATATGAACCCCGGAATTGACTTCATGGGAGCCGTTCAACAATCCCTATCATCCACACATAATTCAACAGAAGTGACAATTTGAAGCGTCCATTCAAAGGACCTCATTTTTCAATTTCTTTCTGTGTTCAATATTTTGGCCTCCCCACTTTCACACCTAGTTTTTGCTGAAGGTAAGCTCACGTCTTTACCTTAATAAAGTCGTTTGGCTTTACTCATAAATTGATCTCTTAAATTAAGTTAATATATTTATTTATGATATTGTATAAGTTTATAAGCAAAATATTATAATAATAATAATAATAATAATAATAATAATAAGTTAAAAAGATTAATTTTAGTTTGATTATATATATTATCAAATTATCTTTGTTTATTTATATTAATTTTAAGAAATCTAAAAATTATTTATATAAATTCTTAATAAAATGTTCACTAATAAAATATTTTTTATTTAATTTTAAATTAAATTATATTATAGTATGATTGAAATATATTTATATAATATTATAATAACAATTGAATTAATATATTTTATGATATTTTAATTAAATATGTAACCAAAAAAATTTTAATTATTTATAAACTTAGTCTCCAAATATTTATAGACTCACTTTCGTTTCTCTTCTTTGGGTGAAAGGTTGACTCTCATAAATAATGGATTTAACACAATAATGCCCTCAATGATACACCACGTTTTATTTTTATATTAAAAATCTATAAAAATGCATGCATGTTACCGTACAGTATTTGTCGGCTACACGTTTTCACGTACCTTCAGTAGCAGCAACCTCTCCCATACTTTCCGGACGCGTGGCGCATTCTTATTGATTCGTTGCTACTCGAAAGTACTCGTGAAGCCACCTCTCCCCATTTCCCGATGCTCCCACGTGTAAGATGTCACAGGCTCTGATCAGTTAACTGTACAACGTTAGATTTGAATGACTCTATAATGTCCAATATTCTTAAGACACGTGTCCCATCAGTCCCCTCCTTATATATATGGAACTAACATAACGAACCTTTTCATCAGGCAATCCAAATCGATAAATTTAAAAGTTTTCCTCTTTTTGTTCTTTCTTCTCTTGTATTTATCTTTTCTTAGATGATCAATCAATCTAGTGGGTCGGGTCGCCGGGTTCTGACATTTCCGGTGGTTCACCCGTGTGAATCAATCTCGCCATCAACGCTTCTCAACTCGCTTATTGAGCTTGCTCAAGGCATTTGTTCTTTCAAGTCTCATTTTTATTCTGCCAATAAGCGAAACGCTCACGAAACCATTCGCCAGGTCCAGAATGTTTTAATTTTACTAGAAGAGTTTCGAGTCGAGTTATCAGATGTTCCGGATTCGCTTGTCCTTGGCTTCTCTGAGCTCCACTTGGCCTTCCAGAAGATTCACTTCTTGTTGGAAGATTGTACCCGTGAAGGTGCACGACTTTGGATGCTTATGAAGTCGGATCGGGTGGCCAACCAGTTCCGGATCTTGATTCGGGCCATTAGTACGGGTCTGGATGTCTTGCCCCTCCAGGCAGTTGGTGTATCAAGTGAACTGCAGGAGTTAGCTGAGCTGGCAATGAGACAAGCGCGTAAAGCAAGATTTGAAGTTGATCCACACGACAAGCGGGTTATTAATGATGTCATCTGGATCTTGGGTCGGTTTGAGGATGGGGTTGACCCTGACAGAAATGAAATACTTCAGTTTTTGGATTACATTGGAGTCACAAAATGGAGTGAATGCAATAAAGAAATCAAGTTCTTGGATACAGAAATTGGGATGGAGCACTTGAATGTAGAGAAAAGAAGAGAATTGTCAATCTTAAGCAGTTTAATGGGGTTGTTGAGCTATTGTAGATGTGTAATGTTTGATCACGTCGACACTGAAGCTAATCAACATGTTAACAAATGGTGCATGAAGACGTTCAGTGCGGTGAACCCAGATGATTTTAGGTGTCCAATTTCGCTGGAGATCATGAAAGATCCAGTCACATTGTCCTCAGGACATACTTACGATCGTGCTTCAATCTTGAAATGGTTTAGAGCTGGGAATTCTACGTGTCCTAAGACAGGTGAGAGACTACCAAATAAGGATCTAGTGTCTAATTTGGCTTTAAAGAGGATCATTCAAGATTGGTCCGCTGAAAATGGTGTTTGCATCGGTGAAGAGTCGAGTCACAAGAATCGTGATATTACAAGGATGGTTCTTGCTGGGAGTATGGCTGCTGAAGGAGCTGTGAAATTGTTGGCTAATTTTCTTGCCGGCAAGCTTCTAGATGGAACAAAGGAAGAGAAGAAGAAAGCTACTTATGAGATCCGGCTTCTCACCAAAACAAACATTTTTAATAGGTCCTGTTTGGTAGAAGTTGGCAGCATTCCAAGTCTGTTGAATCTTTTGTCATCAAAAGATTCATCTACTCAAGAGAATGCTATTGCGGCTTTATTGAATCTTTCAAAGCACCACAAAAGCAAGAGTATAATAGTCGGAAATGGAGGATTGGAATTGATCATGGATGTCCTGAAGAAGGGACTGAAAGTAGAGGCTAGGAATCACGCAGCGGCTACTCTTTTTTACATTGCGTCTATAGAAGAGTACAGGAAATTGATTGGTGAAATTCCCGAGGCCATACCGGCTTTAGTGCAGATGGTTAGGGAAGGATCTAACCGTGGCAAAAAGAACGCATTGGTGGCAATATTTGGGCTGCTAATGCATCCTAGCAATCACTTGAAGGTGCTTGCAGCTGGAACAGTTCCTTTGCTGGTTGATATTTTGAGTTCTTCTGATAGAGAAGAGCTTGTAACAGATTCTCTAGCGGTTTTAGCAACTCTAGCGGAGAAACTTGATGGGACACTAGCAATTATACGGCATGGAGCGTTGAATGTGATAATGAGGATTTTGGATTCCTCTACTTCAAGGGCAGGGAAGGAGTACTGTGTGTCTTTATTGCTGGCTTTGTGCATCAATGGTGGTGCACATGTGGTTGCTCATTTGGTGAAGAGCCCTTCTCTTATGGGATCATTGTATTCCCTACTAAGCGAAGGCACATCGCGAGCTAGCAAGAAGGCCAAGACCCTTATAAGAGTTCTCCATGAATTTTATGAAAGAAGCTCCTCTGGCTCAATGGCTTCGGATCTTCCTCAAGAACGTTCTGTTCACGTTTGGTAACCCCATTTTTTTAAGGGTATCCATTCATCATTCATATCTTTGTGGCATCTGTCCACTGGTCCATGTAGATATAAACAATGTTTGCCTTTTCATTACCTGATTGTGCTATTCGCTCGCTTTTTTGAAGAGCTAATAGCTAAAACGGCTTCCCTTTTTTTTATGAAGCTGCGTACAAAACCACTGTTGTATTAAGATTGTAATACAGTACTGCATTAAACATCATCTACTGTAAATTTCAAAATAAATAAAATTGTTTATTCTCTTTTGTATCTTCAATCTCTATCCATGAATGGTTTGTGACAGATTTTGCTTGCGTTTGAGATATTGAGTGCGTTTTCTAGTCTTGATACCACTTGTTCCATGGATGGTCTTTGCTGCTTGAGACCTGTGCATGACAAAGCTAACTTGAGTACAAGATTAAAGGATTCCACTGGGTACTCCCCATTAAGTTTCGGATCAGCAAATTCTGATAGTTTACCACCTCTCATATGGAATTTTGCCTGAAAAATAAGGCCATATATAATTTTTGAATTATGAGAATCAAATTTTGGAGGTTTAGTTTTATAGATGTGGAAAATCGTTTCTCACCATTTTATTCAGAGTCATTGGCCTATTGATGCTCAGATTAATGACCCTCTGCCCTGAAATAAGTTGCAATAGTACTATTCCGAAACTGTAAACATCACCCGAAGCACTTACATGGTGGTTCCTTCTGTACTCTGGATCAACATAACCAAATGTTCCTCGCACTTCTGAGCTCACATAGGATTGGCCGATGTCCATAACTTTTGATAACCCAAAATCCGAGAGTTTCGCATGAAAGTCAGCATCAATAAGAATGTTTGTTGGCTACAGCACATTTGACAACAGAATCAAGCGAAGAGTAGTCACTGAAATCGAGGAAAAGAGAACATGCCTCCAGGACGAAGTTTACCTTGATATCTCTGTGAACTATGCGACCTTCTGGGTAAGTATGGAGAAACTTTAGGCCTCTAGCACTATCAATTGCAACCTCAAGCCTTTGAATCCATGAAAGAGTTCTATCTTTACCTGTTGTTCATCGGTTTTCTGAGTTGGCTCTCCAAACAAAGGAAAAGATGAACAGCATAACAATAATACTAAAAATGGAAATAAAAACATACTAAATAACCACTCTGAGAGATTCCCATTATGGCACAGCTCATACACTAGAAAACATTCATCTTTGTCCGCACAAAAACCTAGCAAAGCTACCAGATTTGGATGTCGGACGTCGGATAAACTTCTAACTTCCCTGACAAATGTCTCCGCATCTCCATCTTTTATGATGTGCTTAACTGCAACATGTCGACCATTTGACAGCATGCCTTTATACACTTTTCCTGGTGATAGCAGCATATTATCAAAATCCACCTTTCCAATGAAGAACAGGAAGAGAAAGGAATAACAAATGAAGACAGTTTCCTAATTCATGCTTCTCTTATTTTTTCTTTCACCTTAATGTGCCCGAAGCACCATATCACATGAAGGATTTCCCTTTCTTAGAATTTCTGAATTTAATCTTCAATAATTACCTGCATTTCTTAGAATACAATTCAACTCCTTGTCAATGGCAATGGCAATGTTTTTCAGAGCCGGACCAGGGTCTTAGAATTTCCAGTTAGAATAAACATTAATACTGTTGAAAATTTTCTTTTCCTTCTAATATATATAATTCACTAAAATAGATTAAATAAAAATTAAAATAATATATAACCAAATAGAATTTATGACCTAGTGATTAGTTTATATCCTTACAATTGTCGGATTCATGGTAAAAGCATTTTTTTCCTTCAAAAATTCACTTCATTTACAATAATTAAAGAAAATTAGAACAATATGTATCTAAATGGAATTGCAACCTGGTGGCATAGTGCATGCCCTTTAAATGTTGGGATTTGGATCGAGTCACTGACTTTAATATAAGGGTTTGACCGAATTAACTCAACCGCTAAATTGTAATTTGACATAATTCGTCCGATTTAACTATTGGTTAACCTAATACCGACTACCCTAATCTGGGTTTCAAAACTCAGCCTGCCGGAAAGTCTTGTAGAAATTTGTGGGACTGTCAAGTGGATTCTCTTCTAAACATCTCGACTGGTAAATTCATCATGTTAATCCTATATACTAAATTACTGATATGGGTTCTTACCAGCTACTCCTTGGCCAATGAAGTTTGATGCACTGAGACTGTTTGTTGCTGAATAAATCTCCTTAGCTGGTATCTTTAGACAGCTTGCTTCCTCAGTGAGTGATTCATCAGAAGCTAACAGATAAAACAACAGGGTAAGTATTTCTGTATGCGATTTACTTCAAACTAAATTAATACAAATAATTATGAATTACCATCGATTTCTAGTAAAATGTTTTGTACAGTCCTTTTCCTAAGTATGATCCAGGTTGCAATAACTGCTATTACTGCAATTCCTGCTGAACCGCCGATTATAATCCAAAGACCTGCCATCATCATAAAGTTTATTCAAATCAATGTTAAAAGAAAACCCAAAAATCCAGGTTACCTATGCCTTTTTTGATGTTGCTTCTTGCTGTTTCTCCTTCTTCAACACCTAACAGTGAGAAAAAAGAGAGAGATTAGCCAAATGATAATCAACTGCATTCTGATTCAACAAATAATATTATTGATGTTAAAAGTTGAACCTGGGGCAAGAGGCTGCTCTGCGAGGCAATTGAAAACTGCTTGCACCCATTTTTTATTATCTATCCGACTTCCTATTAAAGTCATCAAAACTGCAAATCTACACACATTGGCCTCGGACTTTGCGGAGTCTATTTCTTCGTCAGATGATCCATCGATTTCTTCCCACCTTCTCAAACATGCAGTACAAGCCTGATCCAATCTGCCTTCTGAGCTCAAATTCTTGCACCCTTCATCTAAATTTTTCAATCTGTTTCCAAGCTTAGTAACGATGTCTGAAACAGTATAGTCAGAACAGGCACCTTCTCCGCTAGTTAGTTTGGGAATACCACAGCCTAAGCCGTCCTTGTCAAATGTCTTCATAAAATTTAAGCAGTTTATTTGCTCTGTAGAATTTAAGAATATGTCTCCGGTTAGGTTAAGCCTCCTGCCTACTGCATATAAGTAATCATCAAATGCTTCTCTACAACAACTGTTGTTGATAAATCCACCCCAATTGCCTGATTTACAATTTGAGTTGGTGTTTGGAAACAATTGGATATCAAGAATACAGCTATTGTTTGAAGTTTGTGACTTCGACAAATTCAGGATGGTCACCAAGAAGAAGATATGAACTATGCAGGTTGGTAATGCTTGATATTTTACTTGCTTAGACATCATGAATTGAAGAATGTACTTAACCATAAAGACCTGAGAAATATTTTAGACATGAAATGTGCCTAATATATTTGAAAATGTTTGAAACAGGAAGACCAAGTCTTTTATCCTTCTTGCTCAACAAGAATTGAAAATCTGAAGATGAATTCTTACAAATGGTTTTATAATATTTAGCAAGGAAAATGGAGAAAAGAAGTTTCTGGTTCTTTCTTCACAGAGAATGAATATTAGCAAATATACTGGCAATAGAGACAAGATGTAAATTGTATAGTCTATTATGAAATGGCAGTTAGAGGTATGCTAGACAAATGGCTGCAATGATGAAGAATCTAATTTAATTTTCTTCAGCCAACGTAGACTTCCTGAGGGATCTTACAGTGAAGACTTCTTCAGCCACATCTGGGTTTTTGATTATGACTTAATCAAACTTAATTAAAGATAATTATTGCCGGACATACAATGCCATTTAGCAATGCCTGTTTCTGATAGAATTTTTGAGTGGGGACAAACGGATGAGATAAAAGAAATCCTTTTAATATAACTTGCTTGGACGAGAAAGAAAATAACAGGATATATAAAAGAAAGAAGAAAGAGTTTTCTGATAAACAAATTTAGTCTTCAGACTAAACAGAATGTATTATGATTGGGATTAACGTCTCCGAATGTGGAAGTCTAATGTCACTCATTGATCATTTAATCATACAGATTCAACAACTAAACCAAAGACCAATCTACCTCAAACGGAGCTAATAAGTGAAACAAATTTCCCAGATGCTATAGGAATTTAGGGTTGAATTTTAGCTGAATTGAATCGAATTTGAAATGTGCTCAACACAGACTTCTAAGAGTTCAATATGGTTAAGTTCAAGCTTGACAAGTGTTCAGTTTACCAAGATTGCCAGGTTTGAAAATTTTTTATTAGAATTTACTAAGAGGTATTATTTTGATCAATACATATCAAAATCATATTTTTATTAAAGCTCGGTTTGGTTCAGTATTATAACCAAATTCTAATCGAATTCGAATTTGATTTTTTTTAGACAAACCGAACTCAAATAGTTCGGAGTGACGCTCAATAAGCTTAAGTCTAAACTTAAGTAAAATTATCTTTAAATTGAATCAAACTCAAATTCATTCAAACTTTAAATCAATTAGGCTCGAATTAGAGCTCTATAATAGTGTCAGTTAATGCTCCAGTTTGTCCAGCGATGATCTGAGCTCCTTCTCCGTCTGCCACCATCAGTGATTAAGAATGACGGGAAGGCGATTTCTCGATTGTCGGTGTCCTAAAAGTTTCTGATGAGCCAATGCCATCCTGAAAAATTATTATTGAATGGTTATTATATTAAATAAAAATAGTTATTTAAATAATCATGGTTTAAACCTTTAACCTCAATCGGAACTGGAGTGATAATAAGAGAATATTTTTCATGTCATAAGATTTCTTAAGTTATGGGATCGAGTCTTTGCTCTTAATCAAAATTAAATCTTAATTTAAGCGTTTGAAGTTGTGACACAATCTATCCTCCAAGATTAATGGCCCAAGGTTAAGGCACAATCTTGGATTAGTGTTTAAGCGATTTGATGCAGTCTTTAAGCCAATGCAATGTGGAACCTAAAACATGTCAAAAAATATTATTTCTTTTATTAAATTTACATTTTAATAATGATAAATATTATACATTTTTGATAGTTTTTTTTATAATATGGGCAGAGACTATTTTGTTGTAATGAAATAGAGCAATCAAGTTATTGAAGTTTAAACACACCTCATTAAATATTGTTTAATATATGTTCTGTAATATGTAAAGACCACATGTATTATATTTTTTGGTAAATAAATATTATATTATATTTATTTACAACAGACCAATATAAATATAATATGATTTGATATAAGTAGATTGATTTCTCAATTGAAAACTCTAATATAATTTGCATGGTTACTTTTTATCTCATCACCGAGTAAATTTGAGAGGTTTTGAATGCAGAAAATGATCAATCGCATGTTACGCTAATATGAATTCAGGTATCATTCGGTAAATATTTGATCTTTATGATCTGGGTTTGATGGATTTAATTGGATAACAGTGTTTGCGTGAATATGTTAAGAATTGAGTGAATAATTAATAATTCAATTTTGAATTCTTTAAAGCCATAAAAATCGCAAATCTTGTTGTTTGTTTTCAATTCTTGAAATTGATTTATCAATGAAACTGGTATGACTAAGGTTTTTCATGATTATAGGAGCGTTTATCTGAGGATTTTTTGGCTTGAAAATCTCAAGAACTCCATTAAAGCCCCTTTTAGAAGCTTACTCGAAAATTACACTTCCAATTTGTTTGATTTCTCATAAGTTTTTGAAAAATTGATGGCTTAAATCATCCTTAAATTAAGTTTAGAATAAAATCTGATGATTTAGTTGAAGCAAAATTGGATAAAAGAGGAATTTTGAAATTAAGTCAATAAACGGGTCAAGAGATCCATTCAATAGCAAAATGGGTTGGTCTAAGGATAAAGATACTGCTAAAGTATTGCTCAGTATGAGCATTAGGCTATGACGATTCTAGATGTCCACTTGCGATTTCGACAAGTGTGACATGTGTGCATCATCTTGAACATCATTTTTACATAAGTTTTTAAAAATAATGTTTGACAATTACCTTCAAGAAGGGACAAATTCTAAATGGCATCTATATGGTGATTTCAAGCAACAACATCTATATGGCGATATCAGGGAACCTAACATAATGTTTGTTTGGTCATATACATGAGTGTATGATTTGACAATTATATCCATTAAAGAAACTTATTATATAAATTCATATAAATAGTGTTTTATATGTCTATAGATGCGTTCTTTCAATTTGATAGGTACATATGGTCATTCAATTTGAAGTCTCTAGACTATCTTGTGTTAAGAGTGATATTGTTTGATGTCATCAAACACACTATTGTAAATAAGATGTTATAAAGATGAGCAATTGGTTGCATTATAATTGGTATGAAAGTTACGACAGATTAACATGTTAAACCTCTGTGAGTTTTAATTGATGCAAAATTTAAGTTAAAATAAATATCTGATAGATCCTTGTATATAATGATCATGACAAGAGAGAATCAAACGTTTTATTTTTGCAGAAATTGTTTGGTGCACGACTGTGCATGACTAGGCTGTATGACTGTGTATATGCGATAAGGACAATACATAAGTTGGTTAAATTTTGCAAAATGTCTATGCATAAAGAAGCAAAAAGGCACAATCGTGTGATTTTTGATCGCATGATAATGTGTTTAAATATGTGGATGCATCGCTAAAGTCTCCCGTGCAAGTCTAGTTATGCTGAAAACAAAAGTCATTACCTAGCCACATGTCTATGCTGCTGCAACACACACTCGTGCTCAATGAAAAACCTTAGTCGTATTGTGATCGTGCGGGTTTCGTGCACAAGATCGTGTGAGCTCTTGGAATTTTGAAGCACTGAAGAGCTGAAGACACACGACTATATGTGTGGAGCAGACACTCATGCAAGATGTGCACAACAAGAGAAATTTGACTATTAAAGAGCATACTTTAACGAGAGCACAACCATGCACGAAGGGTACACGACCATGCGTCTACCCGAATTCATTCCAATGGCTACTTCTTCCTATGTGCTATTAATTGGAGATAATTTGAAAAATAGAAAGTTAGAGAATTAGGTTATACACTCTTGTTTTTCATTCTCTAATCTCTTCTCTATTTTCTCTCTTTAGAATTTAAATCTATACACTTTGAAAGAAGCATTATGAGCTCAATTTCTGTATAAACCTATCAAAAGACAATTTCATTACTCGTAATCTATACACTTTTGGGTACAATCTCGTGAAACTAGTGTTGGGGTGTAATTACTAAAAAAACTAACTTAAGAGTGCAATTCCTTATTTAAATACTAGTGTAAGAAGGGCAGAATCCCTTGGATAAAAAAACTATTGTATTTTTGGGTTAAAGATAGTGGAGAAAAATCTTCAAGCAAGGTTGTTTGAAGTAGTTGATATAGGAGACATGGAGAAGCTCTAAACAACTATAAAAATCAGTTACGTATTTTTATCCCTTTCTCTCTTTACTTTATGTTTATTTGCCTTATATGTTGATATGTTTGGCTTATGTTGAATGGTTTAGTTGTTGATTTTATTGTTGACTGATTGGTTAGTGAATGAAAAAAATTAATTTTTCTAAAGTTTTTAAATAACCTATTCAACTCCCTCTAGGTTATTACCATTTAATATTTGGGATCTTACAAAACATAAGATTTGTCACTCACGGGAAGTGAGTAATGTCTTTTGTAAAGTATGTCTATGACTAATAAGACTATGGCCATAGTTGGATTTGGTTGATGCCAAATCCAATATTTTGGTTTGGACATTTGCGCATATGAAGAGTCATTAAGATAAACACGAATCTATATCTCAATCATATGAGACATAGTGACAAAGGGATCATACTGTGCATTAACTATTGAATTGGTTAAACTCATAGATGATTACTGACACTTTGTTATTCGTTTGGTTATAATGTTATAATGCTTTGCTAAAGGTTGCTCATAATCTTTTTCAAAATTCAACTTAAATTTAGATAGTATCGAGTTAATAAGAGCTTATGGATCACACACTATAGGAGTTAATATAGCTTTAGAGGCATGAGATTGTTGTCTTGGTTTGATATAATCAAACGGTCTCGTGTGAAATTTGTCAGATCTATTTGGATTGTATCGAAATTCAAAATAAGAATTTTGCCTTGACACATGATCATGTGTTTATCTGGCACATGGTTGTATATCTCACTAGGTGCATAAATTGTAAGTGTTTGGAATAGATTCAAACTCAATTCAAATTTTAAATATCATGCTAACACACAAGTGTGTGTGCCTTGAGTACTACAGTGTATGCAATTAATGGAGTGATTGTTATATAATGGAATATGTTGAGTAGATTTTATATAACATGCATATGCTATGCATAATCCAAACCCTGATACACAGTTGTGCATATGTCACACATGGTTGTGTATGAGGTAGCACGAGCATGCATTTTGGATGCACGATCTCGTGGCCTTAAATCTATAAAAGAACATACAACATTTCATTTATAGAACCTTTGCCAAACCTTAACAAGCTTTCATGTCCTCAGTAAAGACATGATCGTATGAGTAAATATTAGCACCTTGAAGGCATGGTCTAGCCTTCTCCCTCTTGCTTTTTATGGATTATGTAGCGACCCTCGCCCAGGTTATTGTGCGCTGCAGAAAATACTATAGATAATAATAAAATATACCTGAGACGGGGACCTCTACAGTAAAAAGGTCTACTGCTGCTGCTGAAATAAAAATTTTATTTATAAAAAGAAACTGTAAACCAAATACAGTATAATAATAATTTAAAATATACTGAAATGTAAACGTGAAAACCCAGGCTACTCATGTATCGAAATATACTGTCATACAGTGTATATAAAAATATAATGCACACATATATATACATGAGAAATAAAAGCATGCGAGCCAACATGCTATCTGCTGCACCGAGCCATATCCCCAAAATCTCGCAACGGTCTCGCTTCAGCTCAGCCACTCGAATCACTGACCTGCAAAAGGAAACAGGGAAGGGAGTGAGTGACGAAGTCACTCAGCAAGCGTTTCCAAACTCAAACACTCGCAGGTCAAAACATTCATTGACTACGTGACTCATCACGTAGGGAAAATTCTGCTGCTCTGATCTCTTATTCTGATTCTCATGATATACCGAAGTATATCCATTTCTGAATTATTTCTTACTGAATTCTGTTCTGTTCTGTTACTGTTCCGTTTCTCATCTGTTTCTCATGAGATGCTGTACATGACAATGAAATGTATATGCTGATGTCATGTATGCTGAAAACTGTAAAAACTTGCCCTCAGACTTGTTTTTTTGAAAAACTGTCTTTTTTGGAAATTCTTTCTGATAATAAAACTGTGATCCGAAGATCTTGAATATATACATATAGTATATGCTGAAATCTGTATCAGAAAGTACTGTAAATATCTGAAAATCTGTTATGCTGTCCAGACTAATGAATACAGGGATTCGATACCCTGGCCGTGTGAGTTCAAAGTCCTACTGAATCTACTGATGCACAACCAGCACTCTCTCTCTAACAAGCTTGGTCAGTGACCATGTCCTCTCTAACGGACGTTGGTTTCCCTCTCTAGCGGGTGTGCGAACTCACAGGTGCCCCCTCGTATCCACCTCTATCTGATATATGAAAAATCATATATGTATATCTGAAAATCATGCTGTTAGATCCTTGGATCCAGTCTGAAAACATCTGATATGGCATGTCATGCTCAATGCTGATAATCATGCATGAAATGCTGATTTAGTAGCTTATTACTGAGTTCTGTGTGCTTAGAAATGGCTTAGAGTAGCTTAATTACTCTTTTAATTTCTTTTTCTAATTTTCCTTAGGTGCACGGACGTGTGTTCTAGGGCGCACGGGCATGTGTCAAGGCACACGGGACCGTGTGCTCATCGTGCTACTGCGCGTGCAAGGTTCTGGAATGATTTCATGAAAATTTGGCTGGACACATGGGCGTGTGGTGCAACACACGGGCGTGTATGGCACTGCACGGGCATGTGGCTGCCTTCTCTTTCTTCCCGTGTCTCACATACACGGGCATGTGGAATTGGGGAAAGCACACGGGCGTGTGTCTGGGTTTTCATACGCACACGGCCAGCCTACACGGTCGTGTCCCATGCAGAATTGAGGCCACACGGGCGTGCACCACGGGTGCACGGTGGTGTGCTCAACCCAGATTTCCCAGATAGCGTCTGAAAATCCAGAAATTCCCACACCAACACTTCCACACTCCAAATCAACACAGATACAAGTTAAATACTACTACTAGCATGCCCATAATCATCATATCATCATCTCAATCACGCCAGTCATCATAAGTAAAACATATATCTCATGCATATAAACATATACGCATATAAACATGAAAAGCCACTCAATCATCAAATCATGCATTGTAGGACCCACCGCCACGAGTACCCCTACTGCTGAATCAAACTACACTTTTATTTAATAAACTGGAAATTGGGTACCCGCGACGGGAATCCTACGAAAAAGAAAGCTACTGCTAATGATTACATTGCATGCGGAAGCTGAAAACCAACTGAAAGTAAACGTACAACGAGCCCAACTGGCTTATCATAAATACAACTGTTTCTGTACATTAGTCTTTACATCTGGGAATGTACAAAATACATACAAGACCTCACAGGCCTGAAACTGAAAGAAAGTACATATACATGCAAAAAGGGTATTTGTGGGTCCTCTTTCGCGAGCCTCGGTCCACCCGCTCCTCGCCAGCAGCAACAAAACCTGAAAAGGAAGGAAGAAGGAAAGGGATGAGTGATAAAGATCACCCAGTAAGCATTCCTTACTTCCCTCGACCTAAGCAAGCAACAAGCATACATACGTACATGGCCTCGACCCTATTCATACATCTAGTCGCTTGCGGGTGCTGAATCTGATTATTGGTTTAGCTGTTTCTCATTATTATTCAAATTTTAGAATGAATGACATGTCATGGTAACTGAAATCTGAATATGCATGCATGCGAATCTCTAAATATACCCGAAGGTACCTGCTGCGTTGATCAAGCTGATGAACACAGGGATTCGGCATCCTGGTCAAGTGGGCTGAACATTCTAGCTACAGGTTAGAAAGCTGAAAACTATGCTGAGCAATCTAACTGGCGTTAGAAAGCTGGGTCCCACAGATGCCCCCTCGAGTTCACCCAAAACTGTAACCCATACATTGGGTTCTAAATACTGAAAACTACTGAATTCAGATCCCTGGATCCTCTTTCAGACTATATGTTGTGCTATGAATGCATATGTTGCATGTCTTATCTGAATTCTGGATTATCTGATGATTATTAGCCCTTGGATGGATTACCAAACCTTTAATAATTCAATTTCTGAAATTTTGGGAAAATTCACTGAATGCATAGGCGTGCAGAGAAGACACACGGCTTGCTCTCGCACACACAGTCGTGCTGAGCACAGGTACACGGGCGTGTGCCCAGACACACGGGACCATGCGCCGGTCGTGTGCCTGGCTGAGCAAGCTATTGGAAAATCTGGGCCATTTCACGCAAATGAAGGACATACGACCGTGTCTCTCAGGACACATGGTTGTGTCCTCTGTTTTCCAGGTCGTGTGCCCTTCGTGCACACGGGCTTGCGCTCGCAAGAACACAGGCACACGGGCGTGCGTCTGCGGACACACGGGTGTGCACCTGGTTTTGTAGCAACAGAACTCCCTGGAAAAATGCAGGAACCCATCCAAAACTCATCCAATCTGAAATTAACTGAAATCAAGCATTCAAGGCACTTTCATATACACATATTCATCATCAATTTCATCCTTCACCCAACATCATGCATTTCACCATGCAAATCTGAGCTTTCTCTCACTAGCACACACACAACTAAAACAAGCATGCATTTTGGATGGAAAATCATCAAACAAATCATCATACCATCATCCCAACATCATACAAACATACACACATGCCATAATATACTGGAAATGCCGGTAAACGTTTCCAAGCATCTTAAACAAGCTGGGAACACTGGAAGAAGTAAGAGAAAACTTACCTCTTGACATGGCTGCTGGAGATTCCTATCTCAAGTTATTCTCTCTGATCTCTAGCTGGATTGGGAGCTGCTGGAAGCTGAACCTTGCGTCTAGGGCTGGGAACTGCTGAAACAAAGAGGAAAACTTGGCTGAAACGGGTGAGAAATGCATTAAACTCTTGTCTCTCTCCTTTTCTACCCACCTGCACGGGCGTGCAGGGAAAGATGCACGGGAGTGCACCAGGGAAAATGAAGGAAATTCATTTCCTGCGCTTCGCATGATTGGAACCTCCCTAAAGGAATCATACGAAGGCCACACAGCTTTGGAAAACTACTATCCCACCCATGAACTCTTTTAGACCTCTAATCTATTTTTAGATTCTATTTCTAACCCCAAAACTGTACCCCTAAGGGCTTTTCTAACCTGGGATGCTACATGCATCATCTCACAGCTCAAACATGCTGGAACAACTCAAACAAGCACACATAAAGTTCACATAAGCTGGAAACAGTCATTCATGCTCTGAAAACGGTAGGAAAGGTAAGGAAAACACTTACCTCGCGCCATGGAAGCTTGGCCTCTATCTCTGGAAGCCTCTGAAGCTCTAATCTGAAGCTGGGCTGCTGGGGGATCTCTCTCACCCAATCTAGGGTTCACTGGAGCTAGGGAAGAAGAAGAGAAAATGAAGGAAATAAGTTGGGAGACTGAAACTGCGCGCAACTAAAAGAAATAAACTCATTTATCTGGTTGAGGCAAGACACACGGTCGTGTGTGCGGTGGAAAATAGCCATTTCCACCCGTCTTTGCGCAGAAACTGAAACTAAGTCCCAAAGGACCTCTAAAAGACTCTTCTACCCCCTGAACTCTCTAAAATGACAAATTCTACCCCTTGGGTCATTACAGATTACTACAAATGTCATTGGCTTATAAATGGTGGAAAAGCAATCTTTGCCATATAAAGACTTCAGTAAAACCGTCAATGCAAATATGTAACTTGTAAACACTCTATGAATGTTTCAATTTGTTTCTTATAATTACACGAAAAAACAAAGATCTTAGGTGGGTTTTCCCAGACCTTTGTATTATTTTTAAATTATCACTACATGTTTGCCCTTTTGGTGATCCTTAAGAAACCGAATAATATATGCTATCATTAGAGCTTTAGGAGTTTTTTTTATTCTCTATAATGATTGGTGAATCTCATAATATCTCTGCAAACGACCAAATGACTATTGTCTTGCGTTGTGTTAACAAGAATGTACTTGTTGTGAAGCTATTACAAAATTAACATTCACTAAATTGTTTACAAGCTTATAATAATTGTTCTTATAGTTCATTCATTTTTTTTTTTCATTCTCAAGACTTAAAACAAGTTATTGTTATTACACTAAACTAAAGGAGTTGATATCTTTTAACTTTGCAGATTTTATGGTAACTATGGAATTAGCTTAAGTGGATAAATCTCAGGTTATGTTATAAAAGACAAATAAGATACTTAGAATTACTAAAGTTGAAACCTAACTAAGCGCATATAAATATTTTAACTAGCATACAAGGCTTGTGCCACACATTTAGAATTCAAAAACTAATGGGCGTATAAATTTTGCACATTAAGCTCAATTATAAGACTTGAAGCAGTATGATTGGGCATGCCAAGATAGTATAGAAAATTGTTGTGATATGAGAGGATTGATGACCCAATAAATGATAAAAGCTAATTGAACCGTTGGTAGATATCTTTGTAGTGAAGGAAGTCAGTAAGAGACATATTGGTTAATTTTTGATACATGTGCGAGAAGGCACACATGCAAGAGCACAATATTAGGCACGTAGGTGATAAGTTGAGATAAGTTACCAAAAGGGTGAACATGCTTTGGAATTGAAACCACCCTTTAACTAAGCTATTTTCAAGAAAAAATTTGACAAATTTTCCTTAAAATGGTCAATCTGAAAATAATCCCTGTCTTTAAAATCTGAAAAAAAAAAAAAAACATTACTCTAATATTTCAACCAACCAAATACCAATTTTATCAAACGATTGGATTTTTTTAATATAATTTCAATGATAAGTAAAATCAGACATGCACATAACAAAAATAAACATATACCTATCTCCAAGATTAGCTAAAATATATATATATATATATATCTCCAAAATAGTATATCAATCTTATAACAAATGTGCCTTTACCTCATGTACACATGTGACCTCTCCTAACAGTTGCATCACTTGCACCTAAAGAGAAAACATTGTAAAGTTGTAGAGTAAGTATAAAAAAATACCGATAAGTAAATTAAGTTAACATAATCTAGAAATTTTAATATTAATTTTTTTCTTGTTTTGCTATAACTTTAATATTTCTGCTTATACTAGCACTTCTCTGAGTACCTTGAAATCTCTGAAAACTCTAAACATGCATAATATGACTAAATATGTATGCAATATGTAATGCAATATAATGTGTCATATATACTATGCATACTTTAAGGTTCTTAAAATATATAAAAATTCTCTAAAATTCTTTATAAAAATTTTTCTCTTTCTCTGTTGACCAGTCTAGGCTAAAAGATGAGGAACCATGACCATAAAATCTAATTCTGTCTACAGTCCTCAACGTACATGCATTCTATCAAACTATAGTAAACTCTACTCTATAGTTGCTTACTAAAAATAACAATCGTGTAAAGGTACTTTATAGGTTCCCTATTGTATCAATCAAAAGAAAATTTTGTAACTGATTTACCTTATAAAAAAAACGTATAAATATTTTACTCTGAAAACCATGCATAGAAATGTAATAATTGAACACATAAATATAAACTTTGTTCCTATAAATCATGTGACTCATGTCCGGATGTTCACATGAATAAAGTAGTACGTAGATAAGCTTTGATGCTATGCATAAAGAATCAATGTTATTCTACTCTTTAGTTATGCTTCTTTCTTTCTTTCTCTTTTTTTTTTTTTTAAATTCTAATTTTTGTTTTAAAATTTTTAGATTTACTTCTTTTACTCTATATGGTCTTTAACTCAAAACCATACTCAAGTACTTAGTACATTGTAGTGACCCCCGCCCCAAGACTACTGTGCATAACTGTTTAAAATATATATATATAATATCATATTAAAATATGTCTGTGACGGAGATCTCCACAAGGAAAAAGAACACTTAACTGCTACTCAAAATCCTTTAAAAATTATGTATACGGAAGCGTTAAACATAGATAATATAGCCAATTAAGAAAAATATAACTTTTCTGAAATTTCCAGGCTGCTCATGTACAAAAATACTTTACCCATACAGTGCATACTATAGTATAATACACACACATAAATACATGAGAAAAATATCCTCAAAGCATGCAAACCGAAACAAAAAACTAGCTACCGAGCCATGTCTCCAAAACCTCACAGCTGTATCGCCACATCTCAGTCCCCAACTCACTGACCTGCAAAAGAGAAAGGAAGGAAAAATGGGTGAGTGACAAAATCACTCAATAAACATTTCCTATCTCTCACACAGACAGGTCATCGAGTACAAGCTGATCTTAGATCAAACCTCGAGTTCTCAGCTTACTGTTTTCTTACCATTTTATTATACTTGCTTTACAGTAGCTTATTCATTATTTTCTTATTCTCTCATTTCTTTATTTTCTTAAATTCTTGATTTCAGAAGTTTCGTCTGTTTTATGCTTTGTGCTTTGCTTTTATCTCATCTGTTTCTCATGAATGTTGTACATCACATGATATGCATGCTCTGATGTCATGTAAATCTCATCAGTTATAAAACTTGCCCCTCAGACTGATTTTTTGAAAACTCATTCTTTTTTGAAATCTCTTTCTGATAAAAACTCTTATCCAAAAATCTTATATATATACATATAGTATAACTGAAAATAGTATCTAAAAGTACTGTATCTGAAAAATATCTCTACTATACTGGCCAAACTGATGAATACAGGGAATCGACACCTTGGCCGTGTGAGCTCAAACCTATGATAAAACTATTCGTGCATGACCATGTCCTCTCTAGAGGACCATGGTTTCCCCCTCGTATCTACCCCTAACTGATGTTTAACATTATATATATATATATATATATATATATATATATATATATATGTGTGTGTATATACTTTTAAAATATACTCTTGGATCCTTAGATCCCTTTCTAAAAATATCTCATGTGGCATGTCGTGCTCAATGCTTGATAATTATGCATGATATGATGTTATTTCTTGTTATTCTTATGTTTTTCATGCTTAGATTTTGCTTAGGATTGCTTAGGGTAGCTTATCTTTGCTTAAATATTCTCTTTTCTCTTTTTCTTAAGACACACGAGCGTGTGTTTCTGTGTACACAGGCGTGTGTTAAGGCATACGGGACCATGTGCTTCTCGTGTCTTTGGGCGTGCTAGCTTCTAGAAAATTTAGCAAAAATTCATGAAACTTTGGCCAACCACATGGGTTTGTGGTACAAGTACACAAGCGTGCATGACTGGGCACATAGGCGTGTATCGCACTGCACAGGCATGTAACTGCCTTAACACGTCTCGTGTCTTGCCTACACGGGCGTGTAGAATTGGGATTAGACACACGGGCGTGTGCACTCAGGTGCATAGGCGTGTGTCTAGATTTTCATGCACATACGAGCAATATGCAAGGCTGTGTTCTATGCAGAATTGAGGCCACACTGATATGTACCCTTGGGTGCACGGGCGTATGCTCAACTCAGATTCTGTGGATATGTCTGGAAACCCAAAAAGTCTCGCTCAAACATATCAAATCTCAACCATTCTTCAATCAAACATAAACACAACATATATACATACCAATAAACATTCTCATCTCATACATTCATCATAGAACATGTCAAATCTCATGCATTTTTCATGGTTTCATACCCTAGCAACATACACAACATACATTGTATAATACTCTCATCAATCATCATTCCAAGCATCACATTATCATCAAAACATGCTAGAAAACATACTCATCACATAACAACCATCCAAGAAGTTTAAAAATCATAAAAGCTTGCTAGAAACCTAAATGAAAAAGATAAAGAAATACTTTCCTCTAGCTATGGTGTCTGGATCTCTCTCTAACTGCTCCTGGATCTGTAACTGGAATAAGGGTTGTTGGTTGGACGAATTCTTGCTTAGGATTTGCTGGAAAAGGAGAAGAGAAAAAGCTGAAGGAAAATAAATGGTGAAATACGGGAAAAGAAACTTATAATGCGTCTCTCACTTGGCACACGGGCGTGTGCCCCTCAAAAATTTGAAATCTCTCTCTCCTCGTGCCATACATGGAATATTCTTCCCAGAATATCCATGTATAAGCCACGAAAGGCCTTTAAAAGACTCTTCTACCCTTGAATCCTCTCAGAACCATTTCCTAACTGAAAATCTCTCTTATACCTTTAGTCTCAAAGCCTAAAATGACAATTCTACCCCTGGCCTATTACATACATCCCTTCATATAACAAACTTAATACCATGCCAATTATATATAACATTTATACCAAAACATATATATGTATATGTATAGATCATAAATTAACACTAAGTTACACACAACTCACTAATGAAACAACATGCTCAAGGTCGAACTAGCACTTTCTATCAACCCAAGATTTCTTCAGTTTAACACTATATATCATTCTTAAACATGTATTAATGCATAATTCTATGTAAAATATTAACCAACTATCAAAGCATGATAAGTTTCCAAAAATGGCATAAACTATATCATATATGCATGTCATAATTTCACAACCTTCCAACATTAGTTCAACTCAATTACACTCTTAAACATATGAATTGCAACATATACATATCAATTACATAAAACCCAAATTATTGTCAAACCTTAATTTTTATCAAATTCAAAATAAATGTTTTAGAAGCATAATTTACTTATATTAAGCTTTGATTATTCTTGTTCTCTTTCCTTTCACCACCTTTGTAACATTCCGAGGTTAGAGTGGTCTTTTTAAGCCTTGAATCGGGGTTAGAAGAGAGATTTCTCAGTTAGGAATCAGTTTCAGTAAGATGGAGGGTAGAATGACCTTTTGTTGGCTTTATATACAGCTTATGAAAGGAGTACGACTGTGCGTTTTAGGACATATGCCCATGCGTTCCTTTCTCGCCATCCATGTCGTTCATGTTTGCTGCACGCCCGTGCATGTTGCTGGTATATAAACCAATGTTTCTCTCTACTAGTTTTAGCTAGCTTTTCTTTTCTGTTTTCTCTTCAGCCAACCCTAATCTTTTGAGAGAGAGATCAATTAGCTTTAACAGCCAAGATTCAGCTAGAGGAAGAGAGATAGAAGATTTTTAGCAGCTCTAGGTAAGTATCCCTTTACCTTTTTCCTATTTCCTTGAGGTTTATGTTTCCTTGGTTGGGTTATTTCAGTAGTAGAGGCATGTTTCCAGTTTAATAGTAGTGTGTGTTGTATGCTTGTGTGTTTAATTGAAGTTTGATGAGTTTTGGGCGAGTTTTGGTGGTGATCTTGCAGGTTTCAACCGTGGGTGTTGAAATAGGGTAGGATGCATGCTCGTGCGTTGGTACACGTATACCCGTGCATTTTGGTTTTAGCAAGGCCACGATTGTATATGCGAGCCAACATGATCAACTTTTAGAGATGGTCACGATCGTACGCCTAAGGGACACGACCGTGCGTGAGCTAAGTATAAGATTTTAGTCGAGAATTCCAGAACCTTGCATGGTTGGACTACATGATCGGTACACGACCCGGGTACTCTCATGCATGTCGTGCGTCCGATAGTGCACACCCGTGCACCTAGTGAAAGTGAGAAACTCCTTCCCTTTCAGTAGAATTTCAGTAAAAAGAAAGGAGAAAAGAAAAAGAAAAGAAAAGAAAAGAAAAGAATAAGAAAAAATAAAGAAAAAAGAAAAAAGATAAGATATTTTCTAGAATCACACTTCAATCTCACAACAGTACAAGAAACTTATCAACAGACTTAAATAACATAATCTAGTGATAGGTTACGATTAGAAGACAAAAATAAAGACAGAAAAAAACAAAAACAGGAAAACAAAGACAAAGCTGACAGGAACATAATAACACACAAAACTTATTAATGAGCTTAATAAGTTACAAAAACAGTACAACAGTAATATAAATTGTAATCAGAAAGGAAAGAGAATTGATAAGATAACATGCATGAATACATCATTCAGCATAGCATGTTAAACAGTGTTTTTAGAAAAGGGATCAAGTGATCCATTTGCATCAGTTTTCAACATTAAAGCCTGATGTCTCGGTTAGTTAGTAAGGGTGAATTCGAGGGGGCATCTATGAGATTTTAGCTTTCTGACTTCAATCAGATTGGTTAGATTTCAGCTTACTTGTTTGAGGACTGGTATGGTAGGATATTTCAACTTATTGGTACTTCGCTGGTATGGTTTAACCCACATAGTCAGGATACCGAATCTCTGTATTCATCAGTCTGATCAGTATGGTTGATATCTTCAGATATAGAGATTTCAAAAATAGTTTTATTCAGCTTTTCAGTGTTTTGGATCTTCAGATCCTAATAACAAGTTTCAGAAGGCCTAAGGGCAAATAGCATGATTTCAGTATACCATGATACATATTACATGGCATGGAAAAGTATACAAATAGTAAGACCCGAAACATGAAAGAAAATAAATAAAAGAAAGATTAAGCTGCACGATATACGTTAGAAGTAAAGAAATAAAAGAGTACAGTAAATCCTAAGAGAACTCAAGAGTACTCTAAATCTCAGAATTAATAAGAAAAGTAAGAATATTAATAAAGGCTAAAAGAGGATTAGAAGAAGCTATTAGGCTATTAGGAACTTAGTTAAGTTCATCTAGATAACAGTTAGCCAATCAGCCAGTCAGCAGCAGCTTAATCTAGAGTCTACCTGAGGGTAGAGGTAGAAGATGCTTACCGAGTGACTTGTCACTCATTCCTCTTAGTTTCCTTTCTTGTAGGTTGGTATTTTGGGGAGCTAAGCTGGGAGCACGAGATAACTGGAGTGTGGGATATTGCTTGAGCGGGTTTTCACCCGAGTTTTCAGTTATATATGTATGTATATATGTTTAGTTTTCAGTAGATAGCATGTTTGTGGCTCGCATGCTTTGTATTGCTCATGTATTCGAAATATACAGTATCTTCTACGTTTTTAGATATTATTATTAGATAAGAAACATGAGTTTTTATTTCAAGATACTGTATAGTGGGTTTCTGTTTCCCATCATAGATTTCTAAACCAGTTTTCGCATATTTTTAGTAAGTAGTCAGCGTATGACCTATTGCTATATATTAAGCATATATATATTTTTTAAAAAAAATGTAGTTTACAGTAATATATAGTAGGCGGGGTCTTACAACCTTTCTCACTTTCTTTAACCTCATTCACCATTAAGGAATATGAGTTCATGAACTCATCCATAATTCTCTCAAATTTCGTTGAAATTTTTACCTTAGTTAAGAAGATTAGCTAATTTCTTTCATTTTTCTCTAAAAAATCTCTTAAAAACGAATTAGCTTCAAAATTAAGCAAAAGTGGTGAGAATAAGAGAGTAAGAATTTGGCTTCAGGAGGAAGAAGATGGCCAAAATAATGCATATTTATCTTTTGCATCTAATGGCTAACTCTTAAATGACCAAAATGTCTTTGCCTTCATTTATCAATTTCAACATAACCATAAGTCATTCTTGTCATTTTATTTAATTACAAAAGGTAAAAGAGGAAAGTTTATGTTGATATGCCTTTAAAATTGTAAGACCCCCTGCTGGATGTCTCTGTGCTGCTATTATTTATTTATTATATAAAAACTATATTATATTATTTGATTTACATACTGTTTAAAAATCACCATTTATCACATCCAACAGGAAACCCTACACAAAAACTATACTGAAAACCTTTGTAATGCGGAAGTGTATAAAATAAATGTAGTGGAAAGCTGAAACCCACTGTACAGTATCTTGAATAAAACTCATATTTTATTATTAATAACTAGTATCTGAAAATATAATTGATACTGTACATCTCATATGCATCAGCAAACATAAAGCATGCGAGCCAATATGTTATCTACTAAAAACTGAATAGATACATACATATATGTCTAACTGAAAATATCGGGTGAGAACCCGTTCGAGCTGTATCCTACACTCCATAACCACCTTGTACTCCAAGCTCAGCTCTCCAAAACACCAACCTATAAGAAAGGAAACTGAAGGGGATGAGTGACAAGTCACTCAGTAAGCATCTTCTACCTCAACCCTCGAGTAGGCACTAAGCTGAATACATTTCTGGCTAGCTACTAAGCTGAATACATCTCTGGCTAGCTACTAAGTTAATGAACTCAACTAAGTTCTCTGGTAGCCTAACAGCTTCTTCTTTTATCTTATTCTCTGTTTTCTTTCTTCAATACTTTCCTACTCTGTTTCGATTTTATTGTTCATTTAATTACTAGCTTAATAGACTCTACTTGTTTATCGCTAGTCTGATTGTTTATCTGTTAACCTCACTGAGTTCATTTCTGATCTGATAGAATATTCTCCTTTAGTTAACTTACTTATTTCGGATACTACCTCATACTTTGTCGTAAATACGTATATGAGTATACGTAAACAACCTAGAATGAAGAGAAATCTGAGTGGTCTAACTTGACTCACTAAGCTCTCTTTTTGATATTCATTATCTTTTCTCTTTTACTGCTCTACTATATGTTTATTCTGTAAACTTATTCATTTTGTTACATATATATATAAAATATTCTGTACTAGCTTTTCTTTCTGGTATTGCATATTCTTTCTGTATTACTAGTTATCAGATTATCTGATAATTTCTCTGTCATGCTTGTTATTCTATCATGTATTGTCATATGATTCTCATGTATTCTGAATGTTTACTGTTTTACTGTTTCTCACTGATTAATCATATCTGTAGCATGCTCTGCTGTATGTCATGTAAAAATGACATGCTATGAAATATGTTGAAATCATATCTAGGCCTTGGCATGTTTACTGAAAATAGCTTTTCAAAAGCTGTTTTATTGAAATATTGCTGTTGGATCCAAAGATCCTAAAATAACTGAAAAGCTGACATAACAGCTGCTGAAATACTAAAAACTGTATCTGAAAATCATATCTAAAAATTGTGTATCTGAAGATACCTACTATACTGTACAGACTGATAAATATAAGGATTCGACACCCTGGTCATATGAGTTTCCTATGCAAACACGCGTCAGAAACTGTCTGGGTCACGTGATGCCTTTGAATCTCATACTGAACTGAGCGTCTCACGCTATAACTGCATCTGATCTTTAGATCAGGAAAACTATAATCTACTAATTGATCACCCCGACATATGCCAATACATAAGGCTAATAACGAGCATATAGCTCCTAATGCAACGGGTGTGCTAAAACTCATAAGTGCCCCCTCGTACACCCCTGAAATCGATGTCTAAATTATCGTGTTTTTCTATTAAAAACATGTAATTGGATCCTTGGATCCCTTTTCTGAAAACTTTGTATGGCATGTCATGTCATATAATGCATATCATGCATGATAATTATCATTTCTTTTCTTCTGATTACTTTTTGTGCAGATGTACATCTGTTATAGTTATGTTCTGCGTATACTTAACGTTATATTGTTTCTGTAACTTATTAAGCTCATTAATAAGTTTTGTGTATATTGTTCTGAGTTCTGTTATATTTTGTCGCTATATCTATCAGTATATTGTATCATACATTTCATAACTATTGCTAGTTCTACTTCTATTCCTTTCTATACAGTTTCGATGTCTATTCTCGTATATGTATACATACATATACACTTACTGAATTCGTCACCGTTTTACTATTTTTGTTATTGTTTATATAAACTGTGTTTGTTGTTGTTTTCCTGTTTCCATCTGTTTTTTATCATAAGCTGTTATTTAAGTTGTTTCTGAATTCTATTAAGTTTCTCATACACAACTGAATTCTCTATGTCCCTTCCTTTTTTATACTTATTCTTATTCATCATTAGTGTTTCAAGTGTTATTCAACTTAGAACATTCAATTAGCTGCTTTATTACTAAAATTCTGCTGAAAGGAAAGAAAAATTCTCATTTTCACTAGGCGCACGGGCGTGCACTATCGGATGCACGGGTGTGTATAAGCTTGCACGGGTCGTGAGCCAATTGTACAACCTAACCATGTAAGGTTCTGGAAATTCTCTATGTTTTCTTATTTTTTACTAGTGTACGCCCGTGACATGAACATGCACGGTCGTGACTCTACTATAGGCTGGTCATGCATGGCTCACATGCACGGTTGTGACCTTGCTAACAACCCAAGATGCACAGGCATGCATACACAAACGCACGGGTGTACATCTAGCTCTGTTTTGACACCCATAGTCGAAACACGTAAGATCACCACCAAAACTCGACCCAAATCTCATCAAACTTCAATCAAACATACTATGACATACAAACATGCAACATATACTGCTATTAACACATTTTCCCCATCATTCATAGCCAAATCATACTAAAATCTCTCTAAACCCTTAAATACACACACACATGCATCAAGGGAATTAAGCAAGCTTCTATCTCTAGGTTTCTCATCTATATCATCATTATCATTTCATAAACATGCTAATACACTGGAAACATGCTTCTACAACTGAATTAACCCAACCAAGGAAACATAACTCATGGAAACAAGAATAAGGTAAGAAGATACTTACCTGGAGCTGCTAATGACTTCTATCTCTCTATCTCTGGCTGAATCTTGGTTGGATTGGCTGTTAAAGCTGGCTAATCTCTTTCTCAATTGATTAGGGTTAGATGGAAAGAAAAAAAAAGGAAAATGGATAAGAACCCGTTGAAACTGGCAGAGGGAAAAATCTAACTTTATTTACCAGCAGGCATGCACGAGCATACAAAGCTAGATGCACGGGCGTGCATGGCGAGAAGGGGATGGACGGGCGTGTGTCCAAAGACGCACGGTCGTGCTCCTTCTACAAGCTATAGATAAAGCCAACAAAAGGTCATTCTACCCTTCTAACTCACTGAAACTGATTTCTAACTGAGAAATCTCTCTTCTAACCTTGATTCAAGGCCTAGAAAGACCATTCTAACCTCGGGATGTTACAAAAATATCTAAAAATATAACTATTTCATCAAAGTTACCATTTTACCCTTCATCTTTTATAAAATAACATTTACGTCATCTTTACAATTTTACCAAAACAACCTTGCCAAACATGTAAACTATTTTATGTTCTTTAATTTTAACCCCTATTTTGACCTTTAATTTATTGTAAAAATACCATTTTATCCTTATTTAAAAATGTAAACAATTAAACTTACTTAAGACTTAATGTCCTTTTTAGTCATTTTTCTTTTATGCTTTCAACTATAACTAATTACTAAAGGGCATAAATGATATTATCTAACATACTTGGTTCTAAGTATTATAAGAATATACATTTTAAAAAACAAACAAAGTCTCAAATCATCTTATTCAGTATCCTATACTAAGAATATATACAAAACATGACATATTCAACCATAAGGTGTTTTAGAACCTATACTTGCATAGTTGATTTTATATTTCTTTATATGACAATGAGATGACCAATTCAAGTCTACTATCTAACCTTCCTGGAGTGATACTTCTTGTATCCACAAATAATACATAACTTCAGAGGTTTAACCACACATCCTAGATGTTAGCTTGGTTAGTGAGTAGATGGGAAACAAAGAGAGAAATTGAAAAAAAAAAAAAATAAGTGAAGGAAGAGATAAAAAGCTTTTTTTTGTATTTCTCATGTACATGTAGAATGAAGAGGAATTGTCCCTTTCATATAAGGGCACACACATGAGCATGCATATGATGCATATAATCGTGTGTCATGATTTTACTTAACACAAACGGGCATGAAACAAGGTGCACAACCACGTATCATGCACTTATCATAATTATGAAACAAATATCTATCTCGTAATTAGTTGGACTATTGTTTATCCACCGCTTTAACCATTCACAAGTGTGTGTCAACCCTATACGAGTGTAAGTTGGCGAGTCGGTCCAAAATTGACCAGATATGACTATAATTCAATAAGCATAACCACTTGGCAACTACACCTAAGGTGTGTGCCTAAAAGGCACATGATTATGCACCAAACCATAAATCACATTTTGACTTTCAACTATATCCAATGGATTCAGCAAGTGATTTAATTCTTCATTCACATATTTCCTTCTAGGATCACTAAATTTTATACCTCTAGAGCTTGATCAACTCTTATATGTGTGACCCACAAACTCTCTATTGATCTAATAAAACTCAGATTCAGAGAAAACCTAAACACAGACCATGAGTGACCTTTAGCAAGACATCACAATCAATCATCTTGTTGAGTTTTAGTAAACAACCTTAAGTTTAAACAAATAGACAATTAATATATAATACAAGTACCTACGTTATATTGTATCTCATGAGGTTGACACATAGAATAGGTTTTTATCTCAGTTTCTCCTTTACATGATTTAATATTAATTTAGTCCAAACAACATAAATCAAGACACAACTTAAACTCATTGTGACCATAAAATTATCATCATGGACTCCAATTAGTGAGCTGATATAAGATATCGCTTTGAATTGAATAGCAACGAATCTTTTTATTAGTCTACCATAGCCCAACATAGATCTCGATAAACCAAACACCACCCTTATGATAACCCCTATTACGATAACACATTATACCAATCCTTGCACAAAGCAATCTAGTGGCTTCAAATTGAAAGAGCACATATTCTCGTCAGTTTAAGAGGATGATTCCATAGATGTGGAAATCGCATTCTATATTTGTCGGACCATTCTAATGAACATGTCTAGTATACAATATGCACTTATATGTTATTTCAAGTTGCAAGTATCAACTTTGACAAGTGCAAACTGTTGCCACTTCTCGATGAGGTTGTTCAACATTATGATAGTCTTATCTTCATTACCAATACCCTGAATTTTAGTAGTATCGAATCTACTTATAATTTCTAGAATGGTCAACTTAATAAGTATATAGAAAAGACATGATCAATTCATCCAACTCCTGACTCGGTTCTACCACTTAAATGACATATTGTTTGTACAATTAGAAGCATAACCATGTATTAAATTGAATAAATAATAAAAATATCTTTTATTTATTAATAAATAATTACAAATATACAATACATTGATTGCCTAAAAGGTACTTCCCTCAACAGTGAGAAGGGTGCATGGCTTGAGAGCAAACATATGAGCGAGAGCAAGCGAAAAAGCTTAGTTAAGTATGGAATAAGTCCTAGAAAATGTTCAGGGATGGTGATAGATAGATGGATGGCTAAGTGTGCAACAAACTTGTTCAAGACCAAAGAGAATGCATGGGAGAGTGTGCAAAATCATGTGTGCTAATTAATCGAGATTGTCTATATATTGAAATGCTTTGGAGCATAACATGTCCAGGTGTTAGATTGAGATCTTATACGATACGAACAAGGCTGGTTTACTTGAGAAAATGACTGACTCGAATATTACATGCAAGGTCATACGTTGGTTGTTGAACTGGATAGCTTGGAGTGTTTTACCGAGTTGCATGGATTACATGGGAACAATCGGTTATTTTTTAATTGGCATTAAAGGGAAGTTGCTGCAAGTTTTCAAGTAGTATTGAAAGCTAGAGTTATGAAGACAATATGATTCAAGTATTGCAACAGCCTTGTACATAGTATAAATATGAACATTGAGTCATGTAAGTATAGAGAAAAGAGAGAACAAGTAGATGCACAGAGCGAATTTTATTCCCTTTTCATGTAATAATAAAAAAGCTTATCTGCTGTGTAGCAAAGTGCTCTATATGGTGTCGTTGAGCCTTTTTCGAGTTTGGGGATTGCTGAACCGAGTTCAAGAGAGCTTAGCTGCATCGGAGGCATCAATTTTAGAGGAAAATCAGGCTGAGATATAGACCCTGTGACAGCTTGCACAACAGCTCAACACTGCTTAAAACGTAATGTGTATTTTATAGAACTCTCAAGTATGAACAATGAATGCCACCGTTACAGCAGAGAATATTCACCAATTATTGAAGAACCTTTACAAGTACCATCAACAATTAAGACTACGCTGATTTTCTAAAAGCACGTAGAACCCTCGTTTCAGTACAAAAATTGGTTCATTTCCTGATATGTGCATTTTGCTGAGACATACTCACGAACCGAGATATTACTCCAGTGCAATCCATGTTCGACTACCGTAATAATTGGGAGACGACTTGGAAAATAGGAATAATACTCAAATATAATTCACAGCTATGCAGGAACATTTTAAAGACAGACCCATTCAAGATCTTGACCTCAATGCAAGACCTGTCTCCACCTTCTTAATTTCAAAGATAAGCATCCTCCACATCTTGAGCACAAACATTTCAGCTTCGTCATCCAAAATAGTTTTCAGCAACTCTAGCATTTGAGATGCCTTCACATGTTCTTGAGAACTGGATACAATATAGTCTACCAGAGTGGTTTCCTCCTCTCCCAAAAACTCTCGTATCTTCTTTGAAATCCATGGTCTCATTCTTTCATGCAGCTTATGCTGTATATAACACATCAAAATCCAGTATCATTCTATAATGGATATATCATGAATTCTAATAGAACATAACAAAAATACGTAACACCATTACAAAACAGATAATAAATATTTAAAACAAAAATGCACAGCGCTCCCAAGATTGTCCAAAGATTTTCAAATACTATATAATTAAAGGGTAATAATAAATAGATATGATAATGAGGAATGAAATAGGGAATTTTATGCCACCATTTAAGGAATTAACATCCTTAAGAATATCCTTATCAAATGCATCAAGAAAACAATTGAATGGGAGAGGAAGGAGATTTTCATTCTCATCCTCGGTCCCCCTTTAATTCCATGAAAAAAGAAGATTATGACCTAAGATAGAAACAAGGGATATAACAATAACTTTTCACAAGCATGAAGATAGAATTGGGGTTATAAGCAGAATTGATTACCTCATCATAAGCAGCCCAATTTATTTCATAGGCAAACAACTCTTCTTTTGTCTTCGGGATCATATCAATCAATTGTTTAGCATCCAAAAGTTTTTTGTTATCAGGTGCTTTCACCTTATCTAATCCATTTTCCAAATCTCTATCCCGATCAAGAGTCTTCTCTTTGTTCTCATCTTTAGAACGGCTATTATCCTCAGCACTCCGGTCCTTCTCACGCTGGCTTGACCTATCATGGGAACGCCTTCTTCCTCTGTCAGTATCAAGCTTCTCTTCTTCGGAATTAACATTTGCAATGCGCTTTGCAAATTCAGCTGCTGCTGCCAAATTTGGCTGGTTTGCTCCAGATGCGATAGGTTGGGCTGCCTGCAGTTCCTCAGTGGAGTAATCGATGGGAACCAGGGGCCTCATCTTTTTCTCCTGCTGTTCATCATCATCATCCTCCTCATGGAAGACAGAAGGGACAGCAGCTCGTTTGCCATAGCCAACAAGACCAAAGCCCAACTTTCTTGCAGGGGCATTACTGCTCTGCCGCATATCCAATGCAGAAACGGATGCATTCATTGATTCATCAACAGTACCATTTTGTAAAACTTCATCACCTGTCCCAGAGAATCATACAAAATTTATGACAAGGTAAAATGTAGAGAGAGTAGAAACAATAATAATATTCAATGAGTAATATTTTTTCTGCAGGGAAAAGGCTTACCTGCTACATTATTTTCATGAATGGAATCACCCTCATAATCCTGCTCAACAGCAATTTTCTCTTTGGTCTCAACACCAGAATCTTCAGCAGATGAAGGTTTTTCAGTTCTATTTGATCCATGCCCTGACAAAAGCTTCAATGCATCTCTTTGTTGCTGCTGCAGCTGTTCCTCCTTGGCCCTCTTCTTAGCCTCAGCAATTTCTTCCTCTTCTTTAATTTTGTCACTGAAATCATCCTCCTTTTCTCTTACCCTCTTCCTTCTCTTGTCTTCTAACACACTCCTACGCCATCTTTTCCGTGAATCATCATCCTCGTCTTCTTCATCATAAAGGATTTCTTTCTTCTGTTTCCGTTCTCTCTCTTTCTCCTTCTCCTTCTCATAGAGCCTCTCTTTTTCTCTCTCTCTTTCCCTGTACTCCCAGTCTTTTAGACACCTTTCATACTCACGCTCAGCCTCCTCATTCTTTCTTCTTTGCTCTCTCTCTTTCCTAACACGTTCTCTCTCTGCTCCCCTTTCATATCTATCAATTTCCCGTTCTTTCTCTCGTTTTAGATCTCGCTCTCTGTCTCTATCTCTACTTCTCCTATCATATGTCCTACACCTATCAGGTGAACTTGTCTCTGGCCTATCATGCTCACTTGTTGCTTTGGTATCACTAGCTGTCTCATCATCAATTTTATCTTCAGCTACATCTGAATAGATATTAGCATCAAAGGTCCAAATTATTCTAAGATTAAAATAAAAAATAAAACTGTGACTAAAGACAGTGTCAGATCTCATGACACTAATTAGACATTAAATTTTCTTCTACATAAACAATTGAATAGTAAAAGGTAACAACATATAGCAATTGAACAACACATGCCAACTACCGAGACTCACCATTTCTTGATATATCCACATCAGAGTCTCCATCCCTATTTTTAGCTGGCATTTCTGAGTCTGAAATTCCAGAACCATCAGCAGTTGATTGAGCAGGCGGAGGCAGAGGATTCACATTTACCCTATCTTCAATTATGCTTTTAAGCTTCTCCAGAGCCTCTCGGTCACCTTCCCTATCTGCATCAGTCACAATCCCAAAGTTGGAATTATCATGATTTTCTTTTTCTCCAGTTTTGTTGTCCTTCTTCAAGTCTTCTGTGGCTTTAGGAGGATCATTTTTCTCAACACCTTGCACACTTCCATCCTCTTTCTCAGCCCCTGCATCTTGAGTTTCCTTGAGTTTCTTCATGTTTTCACTTTTCTTCTCAACATATCGCTCCAGATCCTCTCTTGTTGCTTGAGTAACATTTAACTGTTGATCATGCAGTACTTAAAAATAAGGTTTACTGAAAACAAATTCATTACCACTAATAAAAGAACAGTAAGCCTTAAGCACACATTCCTATCTATACGACCAAGACCTTGCCCCTCGTTTTCCTGGGGTCAGGAAATGGTGCTATCCGGGTCTACAATAATCCAACATGCTAGACCCCACATATGGCCCACCAAAGCCCATATATTGCTTATATATAAAATTAAGAAACAAGTTGCTCCTCAAACTCATTTCCTAATTTTAACTAAGATTTGAAATCGAATCTAACACACACTAGAACAAAAGAGCTCATGATTAATATGAGAAAAGAGGAAAAAATAAGAGTAGTGATGACAATCTATTTATGTACTAAATTGTGCTGTAACAACCCCGAATGACCATTATGCATTGTCAACAGCTTAATAGACGATATATAACAATAAAATCTCATCATTCAGATATGCCTGTAAATGTAACACACCCAGATAACTAACCATAACTGACTTGGCGCATGCAGGTTCTGCTACTTAACAGCCATTATCTGATTCATTCATTGACTCCTCCACTCTTTTTGTTTTCTATCAAGAATAGCCCCTTTATGTATTAAATAAAACTGAGCCTAACTTTCATATTAAGAGCATTCTATGTCTTGAAATATAGGTGGGAAATTTCTCCACATCTAATTAAAATAACCCAAGAGAATGTTTATGTCACCTTCATCATCCTTATACATGATAATGATTTCAGTTTTAAAAAACACAACCTGCAGAGAAGTTGGTCAATTTATTTTCGCATCTACTACCTTACAGGTAAAAGTCAATAAAGAAAAATAGAAGAAAACATTATAAATTCAAAAATACCATTAATTCTTGCCCATTAATGTTAAATTTACTGAGCAGTCGTAATGCACGAAGAACCCCTTCAGCAGACTCAAATTCGCAAAACCCAAAGCCTGTAAGTGTCCCATTTGAGGGATGCTGAGGACGTTTCCAGCTTTTGACAGGTCCACACACCTTGCAAAAATGTACAAATATAAGATTTGATAACCCAACGCTTATCAAAGATAAGCCTTACACAGAGCTTTAGGCACAGTAGTAAAACCCAAATTTGTAAAGTCAATTTTTTAAATGGAATCACAATAATATTCATTATTTACCTGAAGAAGAGAGAGCATAAAATCATTATCTGCAGTTGATGCTATCTTGCCAACATAAACAGTAGTTTCAGGTTTCTCTGCTGGTATACCAATAGGAAAACCTGTTGGTCTAACAACTGGTGGAATAATTGGGTGAACACCAGCAGTCCCTGGAACAGAGGGACGTGCCACCAGCGGAGGCACTCCAACAGGCCCTGGAGGACGTGGAGGAAACACAGACCGAACCATAGCTGGGAATGGAGCAGGATACCGAGGAAGACCTGCATAAATAAAGAACAAACATCTATACATATATGTAAGAGCAAGTTTACAAACAAAGTACAGTCATAATTGTTTTCTCAGCAACTTAAAACTTCAAAAGTATAATTAAATACTATTACCACACATTAAAAGCATATTAGACATGGCACCACAGGCATGACAACTATCACCAGCTGAACAGATAACCTGAAGGTAACATTGAGAGAACAGCAACGAATTCATAATCATGAATATATGAAGGCGCTTACCTTCTGCATCCGTGTGTTAAGTAGCAGTCTCACTATCCCATGCATCAATTGCACAATTTTGAAATAGCATAATGAGAGTTTTCCAGCAACTCATGCTCATGGGTGAATTATTACACAAATCAATGCTTGCGTATGTGGCCATTTAAATTTATCTCAACCGTTAGAAGCCCAATGTGCAGCATGAGGAGGACAAAGAAAGAGAAATATAAACATTAAGTGAAAGAATTTGCAATACCTTAGAATACAAGGCCAACGATCACTCAGTTGCTAACAAAAGGAAAATCTTTTATTAAAAGACATTTACTCAAATCATTTATTCTAAATGTAGTAAGGAAACCGAGCAAATACGTGCATACCAAAGAGAGGTTGTAGAAGTGGTTCTCTTAAGCAATATTGAAGCCTCCCAACCTTTCTCACCGTGTACTCAATCATGACACTGTACGAGAAAACATCCTGTCATCGATACCCCTTATATAACTAACCAACACCAATTTTCTAAAATCTCTCCTATTTCCTATATAACTGTTAACATATCAATTACCCCCGACTTAACCATAAGGTAACCTTGTTATAGTAAATAATACCACATATAAATCAATAACCAATACTTTGTCATCAATTTAAACACAATATGAAGCCAAAAGATATAAATCATTCATACAAATTCAACAACATATGCAAATCAATTACAATAAATACTCCTTTAAAACAATTCTCGTTTGCGAAGCATAATAATTAAACAAGACATATAGAGAGAGGGACCCACCCGGAGCAGGTGTGTGAACAGCACCGTATCCATTTGGCATCGGTGCGTAAGGTCTAAGCGCTGGATTCGGAACCTGACCTGAGACAACATGGTACGGCATCATTGGCGGAGCCATAGTAACCACGACGCCACCACTAACGCCCACACCCGGCGGCTGCACGCCAGTAGTTTGGAAATTTTGAATGGGAGAGAACTGCGGGACCGCCGGGATCGTCACCGGACGGTACGAAGGTGCCGTCGCGGGCATCGAGATTGGGAGTGGTGGAGCATAAGATTGAATCAGTGGTGGCGCCGGGTTACTGTTAGTGTTTAGCGTCGCTGATTGCGGCTCTTGTGGTGTTACGGAAGTGGATGATTGATCGGGTTGACTAACCGGATTATCGGACTCGGTTTGCTTACTAATTGGGTCTATGTTCGCCGGAGAAAGAAGCGAATCAGCCATTGAGTCAGTTAGTTATGAACAGACCCGTGGATTTGATGAGGTGGTGATCGTCTTCGCATTTCTCGTTTCTATGCCGTAGATAGAAAAGCGAAATAAAAGCTTCTTGATTTCATTTATTTTATTAACACCGGGACGCGTGTCCCATTATTATTGGGAAGAGTATAGGAGCCCCCAAACTAACCGGACCTAAGTTGCTTGCGCTTCGTTGTATCGGCGTTTTGAGGTGCTTTTGCTGGGTTTTCTGGTTTGTGCCACTGACTAGTGATTTAGTCTGTTTGGTTTGGCCCGGTGGGGAACAAAAACTTGGCCGAAAGACTACTGAAGTACGATTTTTTATCCGTTATCTCACTATAATAATAAATTTTGTATGGTTTTTCTATTTTACCCTTTTGTTAAAATTATAAAATAAATTTTAACTCTTAATACAAATATCAACTGCCAGGTGTCTCTATCAAATTAAAAATTTGTTATTTACACCCCTTAAAAATCAAAACCCTACCAACTCAACCCTTTATCACTTAAACTGTTGAAAAAAAATTTCAAGAGTGTGATCAATCGTAAAATTCTGAAAATTTTTTTAAAGTTTTATCTCATCAAAGATATTTTCTACTTTTATCTTTTGGAGTATGGAAAACTCACCAATCAAAATATTTTACGTTACAATATTTTTTTCTTGACCTCTTGATTTCATTGATTTCGTAGTCTCAAAGTGCTCTCTATGTTTCCTCCAGGACAAAGGTTGTCTGTCAACATGTTGTAAGTAAATTCATGAGGTTGACACCTTTTATTCTTAGTCTCCTTAGATAATTTTATTGCAACATTAAAATTACTGGTCAAGCAAGGACCTTGTATAATAAAATTGGAAGCACGAAAATTAGGCAAAATTTCCTTGCTTGTGAGAACACTAGCAGGTTATGTAGCCTCTTGAACTTGATTCTCTTCACAAAAGGTGTTAATAGTGGTAAGGATTACAAGTAACAAGTGTTGGGTGAACAATCCCTCATAATCATCTACTTGAGAATTTCAACTTACTCCTCAACTTCACGTTATTTATACAATTTGGAAATCAATGCATTATAGGTAAAGAAAAAAAATCACCATGATCAGTCACGAGATTTCATACAATCCCTTTAAGTTTTATTTCATCAAAGATATTTTCTTCTTTTTTTTCAATCTTTCTAAATTTATAGGATCTATCAGTCAAAATCTTATATGTTATAACATATTCCTTGCATAGCCTTTCAATTCCATTTCTTTCTGAAATCATTATTGAAGTATTCTTTAATATGCATCACAACTCTTATTGTCAAACATGAGGACAAATTTCAAAGGACAATCAAAGATTGTAGTATTGTATTAGAGGGCAGTGAAGGCATACACAATCTCTGACTTTGAAAAAACAATCACAGCCATCCAAAACCTACACCCTTATGTTGCATAGTATTTGTTTGACATACGGTACAAGAGATGGATAAGGACATATTTCTCAAGATTATGGTATAACATCATGACAATGAATTGTTAGAAAATTCCAATGTGGGTTAACATTAATTAATATTTTGATTTGTAAAAACTGAGTAATTGAAATAGTCTAATAACAGATTATGAATGGGCTTAAAAATGATTCATAAAGTTGGGTCAATTGTACTACTCAGTTTATGATTTGGGTAAATGATTAAGTGTGAGGTTTGAATATTTGGGCTTTGATGGGGGATTCAATAATTCACTATAAATTGGCTAGATCACTGCTCCAAAACCTAATCATTATTCACAGTCTTTCTCATTAACAACCATCATTAAGGAGGTTTAAGGAGTAGAAGATCTAGTCATCAGATTTAGTAATTTTGCAGGCAAATTCAAAAGGATTTCAAGAATTCAAGAACATGGTGCAATCATGTTTTTCTATATCACCTTAATTCAATCACGTGATCAATTGATATTGATTCAATATTCTATATTTTATACGTGTTTAAATTTAAGATTTGATTGATTTTTATAACATGAATGTTATCAAATCATTCAATGCTATTGTCCAACATGTACAAACTCTCATTACCACTATGTTTGCTAAATTCATTAGAGGCACATTGCAGCGGTGGTTCTACGAGAAAAGAAACCATGCAAGTTTATTGTACATTATTTTTTTTTTCCACTTTCATAGTTCTAATGATCACATTTTGTTTAATTTTGAAAATAGTTATTGTAACATTTCGAGATTAGAATGGTCTTTCTAGGCCTTGAATCGGGGTTAAAAGAGAGATTTCTCAGTTAGGAATTAGTTTTAGTGAGTTAGGAGGGTAGAATGGCCTTTTGTTGGCTTTATATGTAGCTTGTAGAAGGAGCACGACCGTGCGTCTCTGGACACACGCCCATGCATTCCTTTCTCGCCATGCACGCCCGTGCATGTTTGTCGCACAGTCACGCCCGTGTATGTTTGTCGCACGGTCGTGCATGTCTGTTGGTATATAAAAAAGTGTTTTCCCTCCACCAATTTCAGTCAACTTTTCCTTTCCTTTCTCTTTAGCTAACCCTAATCAAATTGAGAGTGAGATTAACTAGCTTTTAGCAATCAATCCAGTCAAGTTTTAGCCAAAGATAGAGAGATTGAAGTCATTAACAGCTCCAAGTAAGTATCTTCTTACCTTCTTCCTGTTTCTAGAGTTTATGTTTCCTTAGTTGGGTTGATTCAGTTATAGAAGCATGTTTCCAGTTTAATAGCATGTTTATGTGAGTTTAATGATGATATAGATGAGAAATCTAGAGGTAGAAGCATGTTTAGTTCCTTTGATACATATGTGTGTGTATTAAAGGGTTTAGAAATATTTTAGTATGATTTGACTATAAATGATGGGGAAAATATGTTAATAGTAGAATATGTTGCATGTTTGTATGTTATGGTATGTTTGATTGAAGTTTGATGAGATTTGGGTTGAGTTTTGAGAGTGATCTTACGTGTTTCAGCCATGGGTGTCGAAACAGAGCTGGATGCACGCCCGTGCATTTGTGTATGCACGCCTATACATTCTGGATTTTAGCAAGGTCATAATCGTGTATGCGAGTCATGCACGACTTGATTTTAGTAGGGTCACAACCATGCGCTTGAGGGTCACGATCGTGTGTTAGCAAAATTTAAGAATAAATAGAGAATTTCTAAAACCTAGCACGGTTGGGTTACACGACTAGCACATGGCCTGTGTAAGCTTATATACGCCCATGCGTCTAATAGTGCACGCCAGTGTGCCTAGTGGAAATGAGAAACTTTCTTCCCATTCAGCGGATTTTCAATAATAAAAGAATATGTCTTGTATTCTAAGTGATATAAGAGACGAACTATCAGATTATGAATGAGAATAGGTCTAAAGAAGAAAGAGACACAGAAAATTATACAAGAACCTCTGTAGGACCCGTCGCCACGAGTACCCCTGCTGTTGAATAACATTTGGGGAGCTTTTATTAATCATCTAAAAACTTGGGTACCCACGACGGGAATCCTACAAAAATACTAAAACTGAAACCTGAAACTGCTATACAATACATTCTGCTATACAATGCGAAAGCGTAAAACACATATATCTGAAATACATCATAAGCCCATACTAGCTTTTTCATATATTTACAACTGTTACTGTACAATCCGAAAACCCTGAAAAATATACATGAAAGTACATCTGAATATTGAAACATGTACAATACGACCACACAGGTCCAAAACTGTAAACTGTACAACTCAAAACTGTGATCACGGTGTGGGCCCTCTCCGTCAACCTCGATCCAATCACTCAACGGAAACAGCACGAACCACCTGAAAAGGATGGAAGAAGGAGAGGGATGAGTGATAAAGATCACCCAGTAAGCGCTCTTTACTTCCCTTAAAACCCAAGCAAGCACAAACAATCATATTAATCAAACATAATTGGGTCTCGACCCTATTCATACATCTATGAGCTTGCTGAAATCTGAAACTGATTATCTGAATCTCATTCGCATTATATACTGATTTCATTATTATTTATGTCATGATGTATATGTCATGTCATGCTACTGAAATATCTCATTGATGCATGTATCTGAATATCTCTATCTGAATATACCCAAAGGTACTTACTGTGCTGATCAGACTTGGTGAAATACAGGGATTCAATATCCTGGCCATATGGGCTGAACAATCTAGCTACTGGCTAGAAAGCTGAATCTGGATACTACTGCCCGATCTGACTGGTGTCAGATGGTAAAAAAAAATCTGAAATACTGCTGAGCGTCCTGACTAGTGTCAGAAGGTTGAATCCCATAGATGCCCCCTCGTATTCACCCTATACTCTTACCCATACATCAGGTTCTGAATATTGAATACTGTTGAATTCGGATCTCTTGATCCTCTCGGAAGCTACATGTCATGTCATGATATGCATATGCAACTTTAATATCTGAATTCATGCTTTTTCTGATGCTTATATGAGCAATTTAGTCATTATCCTGAATTCACATGCTTAATTTCTCATTTTTAATTCTTTTTCTGAAAATCTGCAGGTGCACGGGCGTGAGCCAGGACGCACGGGGCCGTATGTTGGTCGTGCGCCTGACCATGCATGCTACTGGAATTTTTTAGGAATTTCACTGAAAGCGCACACACGGGCATGTGTCTGCGGACACACGGGCATGCATGTGCATTTTCTGGCCGTGTATACAACATTCACACGGGCGTGCATCTGGAGAAACAAAGGCACACGACCGTGCCATGCAGGCTCACGGCCGTGCGTCTTGTTCTTCAACAAGAGCACCGCTTGGAAATTTTCCTTAAACTCATGCCAATTGCATTCAAACTCAAAATCACTCCAAATATGCATTTCCAGCACTTTATATAACACAATTCAAGCATAAAATCTCACATGCACCAATCATCACGCATTTCACCATGGAAGCATTAGCTTTCTCTCACTAAAACATAATCCATCAACATGCAAGGATCAAGGATGACCAAAATCAACCTTTCACACATTAACCATCATCATATAACATATATAACATTCATCCAAGCATCATAACTCATCAAACATGCTGGGAAATTACGAGAAAAAGTGAAAGAACACTTACTTCGCGCCATTGCTTCAGAAAGTTAACTTTCGAACTAATCTCTATGATATCTCTCTGGATTGGGAGCAACCTACTGCTGGATTTCCTCTCTAGGAATGGAAGGAACTGAAATGAAGAGAGAAATTGCTGAAGAAATGAAAATAGGTGAGAAAAGAATGACTTAACTCACGGTTCCTCTTATATACTAGGCCATGTACGGGCGTACATCAAGGGTGCACGGGCGCGCACAAGGGAAAATAAGCATTACTTATTTCTCGCTCACTCGCCTAATCGAATCATTTCGAAAGGATTCCTACGAAAGCCACACAGCTCCGAAAACTTACTAACTCACCCCTGAACTGATCTAAACTCCCAATCTCTTTCTGAATTCGATTTCTAACCCCAAAACTCTTCCCCTAAGGGCTTTCTAACCTAGGATGCTACAACCTCTAAAGTCACACTTTCACAGTATTAATTGAGAAGATTTTAATAGTAATGTTGAAACAATTTGAATAGCAAAATATAATCAGAAAACAGATGGAAACAGGAAAACAATGACAGATACAATAAATGTATATATATGTGTATGTGTACACACACACACACACACACACACACACATATATATATATATATATATATATGTGTATATAGAAATAGAATAAGAAACAATATAAAAAGAAACAGAAGCAGAACTAGCAAGAGTTATAAAATATATAATAAAGGGGACTGACAGATACAGTGACAGAATACAACAGAATTTAAAACAATTTACACATAACTTATTAATAAGCTTAATAAGTTACAGAAACAGTATAACATTGAATATACACATAACATAACTATAAGAGATGTACATCTACACATAAAGTAATCAGAAGAAAATAAATGATAATTATCATGCATGATTTGTATTACATGACATGTCATGTCATACAATATTTTCAGAAATAGATCCAAGGATCCGAATACATGTTTTCAATAGAAAAACATTAATTTCAGGGGTGAATATGAAGGGGTACCTATGAGTTTTAGCACACCCTTACGAGAGCCAACATCAAGAGTTATATGCTTATACTAGCCACTATATATTGGTATATGCTAGTGTGCTCAGTTAGCGGCTTAGGGTTTGATGATTCGAGGATCAGATGTTAGTATATAACATGAGACGCTTAGTTTCAGTATCAGATTCAGTGGCATCACATGTGTAGACAGTTTCTAGTATGTGTTTGCATAAAAAACTCACATGTTCAAAGTGTCGAATCCTGTATTCATCAGTCTATGTAGCATAGTTTTCAAATATGATTTTCAGGGTATTTCAACAACTTTTATATTAGTTTTTCAATCACTTTAGGATCTTCAAATCCAACAACAATATTTCAATAAACAATTTTCAGACATATGATTTCTGTCAACAGCCTAAAACTCAAATATGATTTTAGCATACTTCATGACATGTCATTTCCATATGACATACACAGTTTAGCATGACTCAGTTTATGATTAATCAGTGATAAATAATAAAACAGTAAACATTAAAAATACATGAGAATCTTATAACAATACATGACAAAAAAACAAGCAGAATAGAGAAATTATCAGATAATCTGATAACCAGTAATACAGACAGAATATGAAATACTAGAAAGAAAAGCCGGTATAGAATATTATATATATGTAACAGAATGAACAGGTTTACAAAATAAACCTATGACATAACAGTAAAAGAGAAAAGATAATGATATAAGAAAGAGAGTTTAGTGAGTCAAGTTAGACCGTTTAGGATTTCTCTTCATTCTAAGTTGTTTACATATACTCATACGTATTTACAACATAATATGAGACAGTGTTTGAAAAGTAAGTTAACTAAAGAAGAGTATTCTATTAGATCAAAAATAAACTCAGTTGAGGTTATCAGATAAATAGTCAGACTAGCTATAGACAAAGTAGAATATATTAAGCTAGTAATCAGATTGGCAATGAAATAGAAATAGAGTAAGAAAGCATTAAAGAAAGAAAACAGAGAATAAGATGAGGGAATAAGCTATTAGGCTATCAGAAAACTTAGTTAAGTTCATCAGCTTAGTAACTAGCCAAAAATGCATCAACTTAGAGCTCTACTGGAGGATAGAGGTAAAAGAAGCTTACTGAGTGACTTGTCACTCATACCCCTCAGTTTTATTTCTTACAGGTTGGTGTTTTAGGGAGCTGAGCTTAGAGTACGAGGTGGCTGATGAGTGGGATATAACTCAAGCGGGTTCTTACCTGAGGTTTTCAGTTTCATATATGTATGAATGTATTCAGTTTTCAGTAGATAACATGTTGGCTCGCATGCTTATATTGCTCATGCATATGAGATGTACAGTATCACTTGTATTTTCAGATACTAGTTATTATTAATAAAATATGAGTTTTATTAAGGATACTATACAGTAGGTTTTAGCTTTCCAACACACTTATTTTATAAACTTTCGCATTGCATATGTTTTCAGTATAGTTTTGTGTAGGGTTTCCTGTTGGATGTGATTGGTAATGATTTTTAGGTAGTAAGAAAATAAAATAATATAATATAGTTTTTACATAATAAATAAATAATAATAGCACAGTGACATCCCACAGGGGGTCTTACAGTTATACTAGCTTTATCACCTTAAGGCCCAAACAAAAGTTCGTCAACCATGTTTAATTTAAACATAAGCATACATGAGTAACAGGAGAATAGAGGTCCTCTAGGGCAAGGGTTTTCAACACTGCCTATAATATGACCATATTAGGATTGTCCACCCATTGATGTTTAAACATTACATAAATAAGAAGTATATAACTAATTTCAAAACAAATTCTTAGTTATTAGATAAATGTTATACTTCATCGGTGGAGCTCCTTGAGGCCTCTACATTGATTGTAATTTTTCGCTTGACAGGTGCCTCGTCTACAACACAACATATGATTACTTGTTTAATTAAAACTTTGATATTATGTAAACAATATAACAATTTCACAACGTACCTTAATAAGGGATAATAGATGTGGGCTATGTGGAGACAAGCTTAAGGCATTTACACATCCTCTACTAGTTCAACAACATGATCATCATCTAATGATGATTCACCAGCACTATCCTTAAAAGGACTATTGTTAGGTACCGCTGCTCGATTTGATCCCTATATAAATTCTACGTTATAATGAATGTAAAGAAATATTCAAAAAAAGGACATTAATCAATGTCTTACTGCTAATTATGTCTCCATATGGTTGATGTGAGTATCCAAACTACTAATAGAACTAGCTATATGTCAGCCGCCAAGTGAATAATGATTACATAGTTGTCATCTAGTCAAACATCTACACCTTCAGATGCTCGAAGTCAACATCAATGAATGCCTTTTAATTGTCCTTTCTTGATTGACCTAGAGTGTCTCAATATACATTCACTAGTTGATACATGAGGACATCATTAATAGGCCTTTTAGAGGGTTAAATGTGACATAGGGACCTTTAGCTACATGGTTACCCGTCTATACTAAATTGTTTACTTGTACTTTCGACCTAACTAAATTAGATATCTCAAACATGGGAGCGATTGTACTTATGTAGGCTAGAACAGTGCAATGCCATTCCTATATTACCTCAGTCTTCGATGGTCTCATCCATTATTGGCATTTCCCTATTCAATTTAAGAAAAAAAAATGTGTTATAAATATTAAATATAAAATCTCATTATTGAAAACCACTTCGACATTTACCTCATCTCTATCAAATCTAACATCAATGTCTTTCTGCCTTTTAATGTCTTTAGTTCTCTAACGAGGCATTCGAGGGATCGTTGTGAAAGAGATCATGTCTATCCACTAGCTTTTTGTATTTAAGACCTCATGTATACATAATTGAAAAAAAAATATATACAAACATGTTTTAACTAATAATAAACATAACTTTTAATTATTATATATATATTTTAAAATATCATCTTTACTTGAGACACTAGTAGAAACCCTATTATACAATATTTCATCTCTTGGGGGTCGTGCCCATGATGGGTATTTTCTTTCATTAGATGTATTGCCTAATCTATCATAGACTAGTAACTATAATATCTTATACTTGTACTTCTCATATAGGTATTTAATAAAACTCTCCAAATCGTCAACCAGCTACAACACCTTGTAGAGGATGACTTCTCTGCGATCAACCCAAAGTGAAGCTAGTACAATACTCACACATTCACTACATTAAAGTCATCTAGACCCTATGATATCTGAACAAATACTCAATGAACATTGCCTTACATCATTGGTAACAATCCTTTAAGCTATGTCCATTGTATATGGTATCCCGCTCTAATCGAAATATATTGTCGTATATTTGTCTCCTAACTAGTAACCCTGTGATAAAAAAAAACTCATATGGATTAAAACATATCTCAATACCATTTATTAGTAGTACAACTTATCCCTCTAAATAGATAGACCTAAAAACACCTATAACATAAACGAGTGTACTAAAACCTCACTAAATCTTGAATCTTACAACATTAAAATTGACCAAAACATGTCTTTTTGAAAGCCTTCAATTGCATCTTTGAGAGCCTTTGCCTAACTAAACTGATCGTATCACTTATCCCACGTGTTGTCACTTGCACCTCAAAAATGACACTTCAGTGCATATCTCAATCTCCCTTATAGGCCTTCATTGACCCTCATTTTTTTCCTTGATTTTCTTTTGTTACCATCAGCAAAAATTTGACTATATATTTTCAATATATCGTTTCTAGTTATGCAACCAAATGCATAAATCATAAAAATAGAAAATTGCAAAAAAAAAAAAAAGTTTATGGATACTGAATGTGCATAGTCCACGCAAAAGACAAACTGTACGTACTTGTTAAATTTAAACCATGTGTAATTTGCACATTTCAACCTCCCCCTAAATTTTAACAACTTCCAACAAACCCTCAATGCATACCATGCATATTTAACACACCCCTAAACTTTCTAACCCCTCAATGCATAATTTACGCATTCCATGCACCTCCCAAATTTTAAAAACATGCAAACACATTCCCTATTCATACCATGCATATTACTGTTATCCTTTATAATTTTAGAAATTGCACATGTGACATGCGAGGTCATCATCATGTAGTAGCAAATTTCCAACTTTTTTATACTAAATGATTTCTATAATCATCTAAATATAATCTACAACTAATTTGAGGCAAATACAATAAAAAAAAAATAGTTATAAATTAAACACAAAGAGTAATAAAAATTATAATTTTTTCTTATATTAAAACTCTATCTAAAAAAACATGAATTTTGGACTAAATCTATAATGAAAGTATTCTACTTATCTTTTGTTTTATTTTTGTTGTTGGAACTTGCCAAAATCGTGTTCAAAATCACAAAAAACTACTATCATTCGTTGGAGATATTTGGATCATATTTTGGTGTGATACACAAGATTGCTTTTGGTTTTTTATTTTTTATGAACTAAGGATATCTTCATCATTTTGCTCTCATGCATTCCACGCATGCTATGCATTATGACCATCTTTATTTGAATTTTATGATAATTCGTTTTCTATACATAATGTGCATAAGACATGTATCCTATCACGCGTGAAAATTTAAATAAATTCACAAAATCGAAATTTTTGGATAATTTTTTTTAAAATTTTTAAATTAACTAAATTAATTAATTTGTCCATTTATATTGTCATATAATTTAATGTCACGTCTATAATTTACACTTTTGTCTTCCTTTTTGTATTTACACTTATTTGACATTTCTCCAATTATATCTGCCATTTGAAATAATTTGTCCCATCAAGAAATTGGCAGAAAAACAGTGCAAAAAGACTAGTGGAAAAAGAAAAAAAGGTTGTCTCTGAAAATTCTCCTTGCATGGAGGAGCAAGAACAGAATCGGAATAAGAGAAAATTAGACATTGACTGGGAGGAGGTATTTCCAACTGGAAACGACGACCCACCGGCTGACCTCATTGTGAAAAAGGAGGAACCACCGACGGCGCCTCCAAAATCGAGCACACTTAGTGGTTTCAGCGATGACTCACTCGCAGAAGATGAATTTTATCAGCAAATCACTGATCATGAGCTGGAGACGAGGATTGTCAGTATGAAGAAAACTTACGAAAACGTTAATCGAACGTTGGCGGATAAAGGCCAGAAGATTCTGGATAAAATTAAGCGCCTAGAGGACGAGAAACAGCGGAGGAGGCTTCGTCGGCCGGAGATGGTTTGTTAGTTAGAATTTTTCACTTGTCTCTTTTTTTTTGTTTTTCTACTTCCTATTTGGTCCATAAGAATCGGAGAAACGGGCGGACAACAGTTTTAGGGTTATCTATAGAATTCTTTTTTAATTTCAATTATAATCGATTGAAATGCTCCCAAGTTGAAATGTTCAACTTCATAGATTTTATTGTTGGGGGATTATTGCGTTTGCCGAGGCCGGAAGGGGCGGGGATTGATGGGGAGGGTGGGGAAGGGAAGGGACGAGGAGTGGGGAGTTTTTGTGGTGTTAAATGTAGTATCTTTTATCGTTGGTTCTATGTTGACACAGGATAAGCTTCCATTTTTACTCTAGCTTTTGCGTTTTTTTTCCCCAGTCATTTGCAGTGACACTGGTGATGTAATGAGTATATTGTGTACTATTTTTGGGTAGCATCATCATTGTTATTCTGCAATGAGTTTGGTGCCTCTCTATGCTGCAGAAGTAGTGGAACTGTCTCTTTTATATAATTGTTATGTCAACTGAAAATGTGAATGAAGGCCTGTCAAATGATAGTTTGTAGTAGTTAATTGGTTTTCTAGAATATTGACTTTATCAAATATTCATAATTTTCTATGGTACCTGATTTTTTCAACCTTTTAATCCAATATAAAATTTGCACCATTATAGTTAAAAGGATGATTCTCGTCTATCTAATATGATTTTTCTGGCTCTTATGTCATGTATGTCCTACATTGTTATAGGTTTTGATCTTTGATCTCATTAATTATATGAGAGGGTACAAAAGGTAAAGGAAGACACTTATTTTTAAGGTAATATAAAGGATTCAAATTCGTGGCTATGTACCTGGCCAGTCTTACAATGTTTAATAAAATCTTTTATCCAATTTTGGAAAGCATGTTGGTAATTGTAGGACTTTTTCCATGTTAACTTTGTAGGGTTATCCTTAGTGTCTCCAGACCAAGGAGTTTCAAATTTATCCAATTGAGTATATTTTATGTTTTCAAACACATGATTCTCTAGTTATACACTTCATTTTTGGATAATGAGGTGTTAATTGGTAACTGAAATTTCAGACTTTACATTTGTTATTTTTATATGCTTCAGGAGTTTTACTTCCTTGAAAAAAAATTATTTGTATTTTGATTCTCAAATATGTGCCTTTATTGGTTTTTAGAGCTTGTTTGGTACCTTTCAAATAAACTTTTTGGGTTTGTGGAAACGCAAAATTCTTCTTCTCCTCTGAATTACTTCACATCGTCTTCATTTTTTTTTTTTTTATTGCTTGTAGAAAACTGTTTCCAGCTATATTTCCATGTGTTTTTGATGTTGGAAATTTAAAATATAATTTCTTGTTTCAATGTGTGAGTAGATTTAAGAACTATTTTGTAAAGCATTATTGAATGAACCCTTAACATCTCCAAGCACTTGTATTGTGTTCTATAAAGTGCTTAGCTGGTGAAAATATACTCACTGCATTTTTCATGTAAAGATGCTTAGACTGATGTTTTTACATACTTTATTGCACAGGATGTTGATCGGTTCGAGAGGTCCTCAAAACTGACAAACTCAGGTGTTATCAGATTATCCCAGTTGTTAAACCTACATTTTATTTATATGTATATAATTATAGTGGTAGTACATTCACAAAAGTTAAGGCTTTAATTATTTATTCTCATAACAAAAACTTTTATGGTTGTTTGTTTTTAATCTTATTAATGGGAAGAGATTGCTTTGATAATGTTTGGAGTTTTTGGAGATCGACAAATTGGTGTCACTTGTTTGTTACACAATCATGATTATAGACTTCTGATATAAAAGTGTGTTTTTGGTAAATATCTCTAGCTATTGAATAACCACTACTTCTAATGGCCTACGTTTTTAGAGAAAGGGCCTAACAATGATACTCAACTATATCACATCTGATGGAATTAAAAAAATGAACTTTCAGCAGAATAACTAATTAAGGAAATTAAACCTTTCCGGTAGGTGCTTCAGATGGCTTGGGACATGGGACCGCATCTTCTGAAGTCCAATTGCGATGCTCATTTGCAACTGTTTTTAGTGAAAAAATGGAGGAAAGAGTATGATGCTCTACTTTTAAAATTTGATCTTTTTTCACCTTTTTTGCTGCCAACTTAATTGCTTTTACCCTTTTTTATTATTTTTTTTAACAGAGAGATACTATGGTAGTGAAAGCATTTGATAAAGAATTATCAACCATGGGTCATTGTGGGCACCGAAAAATGAGAGCTAATAGACAGTTATCCCAAAGGGAAAGAAAAGATCGATCGTCATCAAGACAATGTCCTGTTGACTGCCCTAGCAGTTTCTCTTGTAAAATAGATAAACCTGTTTATTCAAATGGTGGCCATAAGAGTAGAGCTTCTTCCACTTATTCGTCCCTCTACACTCGGGATAACTTGTCCAACTGTTTTCCTAACATGTAGGCATTTTATTTCGAATAACTTTTTTCTCTCTTTTGTATTATTTTCTTGTTATACTGTTGCACGTTATTGGCTGCTGCTGGTGCACTTAAATGTTGTAATGTATTAGCGATGTTGTATCCTACTGTGTGTTTGACAGATCCTGTGTTTTATTATATTGTAGGGTGAGGACATGGAAACTGAATTTATTAACTGAGAAATCTGCAATTCCTGTTTAGTTGACTTATATAAATGTTTCTCATGAATTTATCCTTTTCTTTCTCCTTCTTGTGTGTTAGGAAGGATGCATTTGAGGTCCCACCATTAAATATTTCAAGGCATATGAAGGTACTACTTTAGAAGCTTTCATTTTATTTTTTTTGTTTGCTTATTTGGTCAACAGTGAGCATAGTATGATGATTTTGTTCTTGAGATGAGTTTAAGTCCTCCTTTGAACATGGAAAATATTTTAGAGCCCACAGTATGGGGGAGTAACTTGTTTCACAAGCATCTCCATGAACTAGTTTGTGTATGGATATGTATTGAATGGATAAGTAATTAGCCTTTTTAGCTAAGAAGAAAAGTGGGAAGTTTTACCATGAGATCCTAGAATATCCAATTATCTTGATGGATGAAATTGTTGCAGCTGTGGGTAGCAGTTAGGGGTTTGCTCGGTACTAGTCAGTGTAATTGTTTAGCTTGCCTACAATGGTTGTATAATCTATCTCTCCTTCATAGGTTTTTTATCTTCATTGACTGGTTAGATCTGTGGCTATTATATCAAAGCAGGGACAGACCCTTGTGCTCCTAGATGAGGATGAAACTGAAGAGTCAACTGTGGAAACTCCATATGTAGAGATGACAAAACAAGCTGACAAACTTGCTGAATGGTAAGTGAGATTTCTATTACTGGTCAGTGGTTTTCCTACTTTAAATCAGCTTGGCTTCAGGGTTTGAATTTATAACAATGTATATTTCTGTAACTTTTTCAGTGATCGGGATGCTAAGATCGACTACCCATCGAGGTACATACCTAGCTCTTCCCTGAAAACGACAAAGTATGGCTTTTTGCCTAACTGTTTTTATTAAGAAAAGTCATGTTTATTGTTTTTTGACCCAGGGATGATCCAGAATCTGTTGAAATTTGTTACAAGGATATAGATCACCTTGCTCCTGAAGCTTATCTGACATCATCAATTATGAACTTCTATATTCGGTAAGCATTTTTATATACACTGATGCTAGGATTAGGAAGATAATAGTTTTTTCCCTTTCACATACCAGCCTTAATACTAGTTTTATCGCCCATCCTTAGTGTGATACCATTTTGCGTTAGCGTGTGATTTTCCTAGTATGGGCCTTTCTTTTCTTCCAAGAGATTTTGGTTGAAATATTCGTGAGTTATTGGTAAATGTTGCAATTTTATTGCTTCCTAGGATATTTTGTAATGCTTACATTTTTTCCCTTGTTGAATATCATTGAAGGACTAATATCTTTGAAAGGTGATGATACTGCAAATGTTATTGATTAATTATTATTATTTTTCTGAGGAGAAACAGGACAGTATTGTTGATTGAAGTAATTACAAAAGAGTGAATAAGCAAGTTGTCACAAAAGTTAAGATCTAGGTAAAGGATCACAGAAGGATCTGTATGTAGGTCAAACAAATCAGAGAACTCCAACATCAATAGATCATCAGTATCTAATGATGCTTGTTGGTAGGAACCAATTCTATGATTTGAGTACTTCTTCCTAAAAAATGACATTAGGCATGGCAATGCTGCTCTGCTTATTCATTATGTTTACGTAGCCTTGGGAAAGAGGAGGTCTGGATTTTCCTTATTTTGTTAACTTTGGAGTTCCAGTATCTTGTTTGCTTTTTTGTTGTGGTCTAGGTCAACATCTTACTTGTAGATTTTCTTTTCAATATCTGTAGTTAATCAATTGCAAATTCATCTTTATAGGTATTTACAGCAGCAGGCATCCCCAACAAGTAGGGCAATATGCGATTACCATTTTTTTAACACATATTTTTACCAGAAGCTCAAGGAGGCTGTATCATGCAAGGTAACTACTTTCTTCATACTTAACAATCTAATTCTTATTTGATAGCATACAGGGATAGTTATGTTTTTTAATCTGTAAGCAGTTTTGAATTCGAGTCTGAAAAAATACTGAACTTTTAGATTTAGACACCTGATTGACTTATTAATGCTGTGGTTCTCAAGGGCATTGAATATGTACTTGACTCGAGATATATTGCCATGGCTATGTTGAAGTCGCTTATCTTTTGTTTATTCTTTTACTTCATAGTTTATTTTTGGAAATTGTGAGGATTTTTATGTAAACCTTTTTGGCCCAACTTACACATTTCTGGTGATCTTAAGAAGCCATCCAAAACATGGTTTTACTGATATTTTTTGGATTTCATAAGTTAATGTATCAACATTTTTCTGGAAGAATTATGCTGGATTTTTGAGTGGTGTCTTGAGTTGCAATTTAATGCTTTCTTTGTTCTCCAGTGGTGCATACTGCTATTTTTTCTTCTCTTGTTTATGTAGGGGGCTGAAAAGGATTCTTTTATCAAGTTCCGGAGGTGGTGGAAGGGTATCAATATATTTCAGAAGGCATTTATATTTATTCCAATACATGAAGAGTAAGTTCTCTTTGTGAGGATTGTACAATAACTTAAGCCAAACCTTTGAATGTGAAATATTAACACGATGATCAATTGTCTTCTGTAATGTTTAAGCTGTTAAGCATTGCATATGACCTTATCAGTTATTTGCAAATTAAAATTTTGGGGGTTTATTATTGGGTCCAGCAAGCACTTTCAGTTCTTAGTGGAATGACAGCTTATTGTAATTATGACCCAAAAAGAGATAATTGCACAAGTAGGTTATTTATTTACTTGTTTATTTTTATCTGCTGATCAAGCTCTATCCTTTCCCTATTCCTGAATACTGCTTATTGAAAGGTGTGTTCACTATGATTGCACATGCAAATTATTCCTGTATCTTATTGTAGTGTCTGAATGATCAATGCATAGCATGCTTTTTCATTCAAGGATCTTGTTAAACAACCAATTAGTCTAAAAGCATATCTTATTCTTGAATTTATATTTATTTTACAAAAAGCAGTTATCTTTTTACCACTACACTCAATATTAGCACCCGAACTGGTGGCTAATAATTTAGTGGGTCATATTATGCTATTTATGGTATAAGCTTTATCCAAGCAGCCGAAATTTGGTGCATTATCCTAACTTCTACCCTTTTATGGCTTTGGTAAAGTAGAAATGGCCAAAGTCTGTGCAGTTTGCCGCTCTAGGTACTTTTTGGGTTATTTGGTGAGAAAGAAACTGAAGTTTGGAAAAAAGGTGCTGGGAAGAAAAAATTCATATTATGTGGGACATAATCCATTTTTTGCTTTTTGGGCTTGGTTTCAGAATCTTTCTGGGATACATATCTTGGTTAACTGAAATTCAGAATTTTTGGTTAATTTTCGCTATTGGCATAAATTTTTTTTGTGTTTCTATAGCTTGTCTAAGTGAGCTTTTCATCATTTATTGTATAGATCCTATTTTGTGGACGGCTTGTTCACTCTTTTGTGATTATCATTTTTAATTAATTATAGTTAATTTGCTTCTACCAAAAAAAAAAAATTGGGTGGTTTTGCATAGGTTTTTCTTTTTGGTTATGTATCATTAAAAAATGTGCTTTACAATAATCTGGAAACTATCAATAAATCGACTAGCCAATGTTTTATGTAGGAATGGAAAATTTATGCATAGGAAAATTATAAAAGAAAATAGGATCATTAGGCTAGACGAGGTTTTGTTAATATATTGAATTTTCAAGATTAGTTTTCTCTATTTGACAAATGATTATTTGTGAATTATTGGGTGTTTTATTATCTAATGCCCGAACAGATCCAATTTACTTTTTGCATTTTAATTTATCCGTTTACCATGCAACATGTATATAAGTGGTATAGATGTTTTAATAGGTCACGGACCCCCTATCCCCTCCTTATTCTTACTGTTGTTTGGATTGCACTAGCTCTGATATTGAATTCTTATATGGTGTTGATGGATTCAGTGTTCATTGGAGCTTGGTGATTATTTGTATCCCTGACAAGGAAGATGAGTCAGGACCAAATATACTTCATTTGGATTCATTGAACCTTCACTCTAGCAGTTCAATTTTTGATAACATTAAAAGGTGAGATTAAAGAAGTTTTTTCAGAACATCAAGTTAAGTAATGCCTTGATGATTGCCACTTTTATTTTCAAAAATGAAATTAGATCAAGGAATCACTTGTTTAATATGTGTTCACTTGTATCCCTGACAAGGAAGATGAGTCAGGACCAAATATACTTCATTTGGATTCATTGAACCTTCACTCTAGCAGTTCAATTTTTGATAACATTAAAAGGTGAGATGAAAGAAGTTTTTTCAGAGCATCAAGTTAAGTAATGCCTTGATGATTGTCACTTTGATTTTCAAAAATGAAATTAGATTAAATAATCACTTGTTTACTACATGTTCAAAGGGTTGGAGTGTGTGTGATTTGTTATAATAATTGTGAAATTACATGCACAATCTTTGATGAGATTGTTAAATAGTTGTAAATTATCTTGATATATAAGATGATTAATTGATCAATGATTTTTAGATAATGCCTCTGTATTTTTAAATTAGCATGGTAAGTAGGGCAACTTTATTTAAGATTTTCTTTTTTAATTGTCATGGGGATTACTTCTTGAACATGGTTAATAAGTTCTCTTCTATTTTTCCTGAACACCCATAGCATAACATATTTAGCACATGCAGAATTCAGTTAATAATATATGTATGACTCTCTAAGTTGTATATGTGATAGTTACTCTCTTGCTGTATCAAATATACTAAAATATACAGAGCGAATGCACTAAAATATATAAAGTGGGAATTTTATGTTCGTGGGAAAGAAGTGAATCCACTTCATACTTGAGATTTGAAACTAGTATTTTAGCACAGACTTATTGGCTTGGTTTCATATGACACATTTCTTCTAATATTTGCTTTATTTAGAATTGCGTCATATAGGAATATCTGTTAGTCATTAATTGTATAATCATTTTGTTTGATGCATGATAGCATGATGGTGAACCTATGAACTATCTTCTTGTTGATCATCTGATTTCTATAGCTGTTGATGGTGACAATCTGATTTTGCACTTTTGGGGTGAACAATGATACAACATATTTGATATTGTAATGATGATGAATTGGTGGAGACTAGAAAGTATGGCAGTGTTGGCTAATATTTGAACTTTCATTTTTGGAAATTTTAGGTTTTTGATTTGTGATATTAATATGTTTTGTTTTTGAAAACTAAGATACTATCCTAAAAGTTTTAAGTTTTATCTGAGTACCTGGAGTGTTTGAAAATGCTTTTGAAATCGTTATAAAAAACTGTTTTCAGTTTTAGACATTATGGAAAAATAGTATTGTTTTTTATTTTACATTGGTTCTAAAGTTGTATTAGATTAGTTCTTCAGAACATTTGTTCTAAGGTTGTATTGGAATAGTTCTTCAGGACATTTCAATCAAATGTGGTTTCTTAAAGTTAATTAATTTCCTTAATTTCCAAAAACGAAGAATTGTTTTTAAAAATTTAAGTCAACCTAGCCTTTGGATACTTTTAATTAGATATTAAAAATCTTTTTCCTTAATCCTTTTGTGTTTATTACTGTTAGTGTTCTCTTTTTCCATATTCACATATCAAAGAAAAGTAAAATTTGTGGGATTGTCGTTCTTATAATCAGACCCTGATTTGATTGCCTTTGTAACATAATTCCAAAGCTAATGATAGTTCAAATTGTGCTCTCCAGCTTTCTTGAAGAAGAGTGGAACTTTTTGAATCAAGAAGTTTCTCCTGCAGATATTCCAATTCCTGAAATTGATGTTAAAAAAATTGCGGTAAATATTCATGTCAAATACATAATAGTTTGTTGTTGCATGGTGTGGTACTTGAATGTTATTGTTATTCATATGGTGCTCATGCATATTTAATGGCAACAAAAGGTGAGTTTCTAAATCTAAGCCTAACCTAGGCAGCGAGAATATCTTGAAAGTTTTTGTCTTGTCTCGTTGACAAGAGTCATATTTTCTGTCCAATGTTCTGATACCAAAGGTTATTCTATTGATTGTGTCACAGAACTTTTTGCTTTCTATCTCAGTGGCTGCAAAATTAAATAATTTCATGTTAGTTCTTTTGCATACCAAAGTTTCATATTGAAGTGTTGCTGAGTGTTTTATTGTCACTCATGAATTATAGTGCATATAGACATTACCCAAGATTTCAAAATTTGTCACAGCAAATTAGTCTGCTTGCCAGCAATTTTGTCAATAGATTGCTGTCCAAATTTCAATCTTCAAGATGGTTCCTTTCCTTTTCTTTTTATTTATTTTAATCAATAAATTATGTGACAATATTTTCTGCGTTCAACTGTTCTTTTTAACAGAAATTTCCTTACAGCTGTATAATTACAAGGGGATAACTGTTATTTCCCAAGCCTTGGGGAAATTTGTTAGCGAGCCAAACAATAGCGTCTTTTTGTAATATTCACTTTTAACTTATGAGCTTCACACATTGGTATTTAGTATTCACTATTTAAGTATGTGTGTTTCGAAATTTACCTGAATGATTTCATTTTTATATTTTCAACCAGGTTCCCCAACAAAAAAATGATTACGATTGTGGTCTCTTTGTACTTTACTTTATGAAGCGCTTTATTGAAGAGGTCCCAGAAAGGCTGAAGAAGAAAGATCTGGAAATGGTACTTTTTGGCCCGTACTAGTTGATATTGCTTAATTTTATTTTTTTTTATGCAAGTCATTTCCCAAAGATGTTATTTTGGTTAAATTTTTTCAGTTTGGAAAGCGATGGTTTAGACCTGAACAGGCCTCAGGTTTGAGAGTAAAAATCCGGAATTTAATTAAGAACGAATTTCGACTTGCCAGAGAGAGCTGGCGTCTTGTGGAATCCTCCTCATCTTCAGGTGATGCTGTAGGCTGACAACTGACATATTTTACTTGTCGATTTGGTGTGCCATACATGTTAAGCCTGTCTAAATGATTCAACTATTTGCCCGCACAACTGTTAATTCTGAGTAAGCTGCGAAAGTAGTCCGAAGGCATCTTCATGATGATAAGTGTGAAGGCTGTTATATCAAGGTGTTCAAAACCGGTTAGCCAACTAGGTTGACATTATTTTGAAACAAATCTAATTTTCTGTTTAGAGAAAATTATAAACCAAAATCAAACCGATTTAAAGATTAACCGATAAAAATACCAGTTATCTGAACTAAATTTCGGTTAATCAGTTTTGAATCAAAATCATGGAAGTCACTTTATTCTTATTTTTGTTCAATTTTTTTTTTTTTTTTGAAAATTGGCTCAAAACATTATTATTTTTTATTCAATTTTAGAAAATCATTTCAAGGTTAACCAGTTTTCAAAACTAGACAAACTGGAAATTGAATAGAAAAACCAATTATGTTATATTCTCGAATCATTATCCAAACCGGCTTTTTAAGAGATTTATATTTCGGTTTGATTATCGGATAATTTTGAGTATCCTCAGTGAGCCGGAAACTCTCAATTGCCTCAGCAGTTTTAGAGGAGCAATAGTTACTGCTGGTAGCTAGTGACAGTGGTTCTGTTACATTCCTGATATCTCTGAGGATTTATTTTCACCTTTTCTTTGGGAGATGCGAAGAGGGGGTTCAGGTAAGTATCCCTGAGCTGAATACCATTTCTCTGTAAAACCCGTCAAAAAATTTGCGGCCAGATAAAGTTATGTTAATTTTCATGTGAATAAAGAATCACTCATTTTTCCCTTCTTTTCCGTCAACAGACCTCAACAGAGCCATATGAAAAAAAAAAAAAAGATGGTGCATGCAGCCCAATTTGATAAAAGTTTTCATATAAAGCACAGCTAACTAGGGAAAGGTAATGAACTATAGCATGAACAAAAGAATGCAGAATTCCTCGCAAGTCTCATATTTACACTATCAAAATACAATCTTGGTTGGTTTTACTGTCTTCTGAAGGCAGTATTAGCTATAGTCATGGCCGTGGATGTCCACTCTCATGAGTATGGCTGCTTCTGCTTTTGAAACCTGTATAACCAAGAATTTTACAAAGCTACACTAAATATGCTTATGTTAATGGCTTCTAGTATGGAATCTTTGTTCTCTGATAGACCATAGCTGAAGTAACTTGGAAGTTAAATTTCTGATACGCCTGTCATGTCATTTCGATTTAGAGCTTGAAAACTAGAAACTGCATGTTATTTTGAGTGTATGATTCTTGTCAAGAAGCAAATTTCCGACTTGGTATCTCCGTGGACAACTGCCTGAAAAGGTTCCATTATGGACCATGGGCCTTAGATAGCACCTCTAATCGGCCTCTCAAAGTCCCTACCGTTAATGGACACTCAAATATCTGGTATTTCACATTTGATGATGTTTTTGTTGCCCTCCACCGAAACTGAATTCATGAAATGACAAGCTGGTTGAATGTAGAAATGCTGAAACCGAATGCAGTAATTGGCACTTGATGAATACTGACAACTCCAATTGTTAGGTATTCTATCCATTACTCAGTTTACGCACCGAATCTATTAGGGTTGGATTTGAGCCAAATCAAACGTAAACATATATATGTTTGTTTTCGAATTCGTTTATTATGACTTGATTCGTATTCAGATTCATATTCGTTTAATTTTTTTATGGTGAAGTTTGGGTTTACATTTGATTTGGATTCGTATTCGTATTTACATTCGGTTTGTATATTTCGTATTTATATTTTATTAAAAATTATAATTAATCAAAATAATTTATAAAATAGTAAATAATTCTAATTTAAGTTTAGGTTCAGGTTCGTATTTGTATTCGTATTCTATTCATACAATACGTGTTTGAGTTCGTGTTCGTTGATTTTTAAAACTATAGTTCGGATTCATGTTTACATTTGAATTTGAACAATTTTTCTCAAGTTTATTCAAATCGAATTTAAAAACAAATATGAATATATTTAGTTTGAATTTAATTCTAAAATCTATGCAAAATTCCTATGAGCTCCAAAATACGTAGTCGATCAGGGTAGAGAAAAATTTTCAAGTTAAAGTGTTGTTCTTATCACCCAAAATACTTTGAGAACTACTTTAAAAAGTTTCGAGTAAGATTTTATGTTCTAAAAGGAGTTGATGACCCAAATTTCAAGCAAGCTTACTTGAATCTGAACCACTTGGAAATGAAACACTTAAGCATCTTGAATTTTGGGGACAGACATTGGCTCGGACTTTCCTTGGAGACTTGTACCAAATAATGCTTGGTCAAGTACAACTTTTGTGCAACAAATCAAAATTCCTCCAAAATGTTGAAAGAACAAAAAAAAAAAAAAAAAAAAAAAAAAAAGGAGAAGAAACTTTGGGGAAATCATGTGATCGTCTTGATCTTCGAATTAAATGCTGGCACAAAGACTCCATGTGTGATTGCTCTACCAAGAAAAGAAGCATCATGGGCAATACAGACCTAGGATCAAGATATTTGGCAACCAACGTCCTAAGAAACAACTTTTCAAAAGGAAAAGGCCCCAAAAAACTTGGTTGTTGTTTTGAGCTGCAATTCAACCACCATTGTAGAGCAGTTTTCGAAGGGATTAAAGTCAAGGCTTTCTTATGCATTCAAGCTTCCTTTCAAGGGCTTAAACTATGGTTAAAGGTTGCTAAATTAATGGATACACAATGGAATATAAAAGAAAAAAATCAGCATCATGGATGCAACTTGGTGGCTACGGTGTTGGAGTTCTTGCCTCTGAGCCTGGCTGCCTCTTCCCTATATGCAAAAGTTTCTACTCTAGCTTGGAATAACGGGTCTGCAATATGGAATGAATTATTTTCAAGTCTTGTGGAATACCTGGTTTGGCTAGAATTTGGACTAGAAAGGGGCTACATCATGACTTCTTATTTGGATTGTTTTCTGGGCTTTGTTCTCTTATGCTACTTATTTCTTGATCAAATGAATTAAGGCTTAAAAATGGGAAGGACAATTGGTTGAAGGTTCTATCTTGACATGAGCCTAGATAGACTCTCAAGAGGAGCGATCGGAATTATCATAGTCTCTTGTTTTGCGGGCGATTTTTTTTATTGCTGCACTTAGTTTGTATCGGGTTCGCCCGTTGGTTTCTTTTTATATATTCTTTTACTTACCAAAAAAAAAAAATGTAGTAAGAGTTGTCACTAAAACAATGATCAAAAGCAATCCAACTCAGCTGATTCCAGGTGGTGGAGAAGTACTGCCCAGTCAGCTTCTTTTCTTCCAGCATTCACCTTTATGGCATGCTATGGTAGAAGAATTAGCAGGATTTGGCGCGCACGTCCACACCTGTTCCCGTAACCAAGAAGAGCTGGAGCAAGGCTTAAAGGATTGGAAATTACAGTGACAGGATCCGTCTGGGACCTCTTAAATCGTGCCCAAAGGGAAAATTTGATCAAAACCGTCTCTTCTGTCTTTCGAGGCTCCCTCAACATCCTTGTAAAGTTTTGTTTATATAATTCTTGGCTGAATTTCAAACTTGATTCAGTTTTTAGCGAATCTATTACTTTGCTTAGGTGAACAATGTTGGTTTTTGGATGAAAAATGTTGTTGAAAAAAAAAAAAAAAAAAAAAAAAGACACTTCTTCAAAAAATTGTCCAAAAAGGAAAAGAAAGAACATGATGAACCAAATCTTGCGGATCATTAATCTAAAATCTCACGATATAGAATCACTATTAAAAAACTTAGAGCTTGATTTTATTTTGAAAGATTTTGGATTTGAATCCGAAGAAGAAGATATTTATTCCTATGGAGTTTCAATCCTTCATGTTCAGTCATCATAGACAACTCATCCTCTTGTTGAGTTAAAACTATTTCCAGATAAATATGATCATCTTGCCAAAGTTACTGCACTCATAGACATTGGAGTAGCCTCATCAATCCTTAAATGTTTAGTGTTGCCTCTTGCATTTGGAAACCACACAAGAAATTCTTGAGAGTAGCAAATAGTGAGATTTTTTCCACTAAGGCAATCAGCAAGCAAATAAGAGTCCAAATATTCCCAAATGTTTATGTTTCCCATAAATTCTTGGCCTCTGAACTTCTAAGAAAAGATGTCATCATTGGATTTCTAGAAAAATGAATTTTCCTAAAAGCTGATGGATTGTAGTTTTCATAACATTTTTTTGGGATATATCCTTTGGCAAGCCATTCAACACCAGATTATGGAATAATCATATGTTCAATCACATTCAGAGTTCCTACAAAAATGTCCTAATCCTTTATGGACCAGGCCAAAATTCTTTATCACTTTGCCTCTTAAACAGAATGAAGATATTAATCCTGTTTAAGGCAAGCCATCAGTGCCTAAATCCTGACCTTCTCAAACAAGCTAAAATGGAACCCCAACAACTCCAACAAGAGAAACTTATCAAGCCACTCAATCTCGGAGATGTTAAGAAGAGACTTGGCGGTGACAATCGCAGCGTCCATTTTTTTAACTGACTTCTGATCTTAAGATTGTTGGAATTTATTATGAATCCTTCATAAAGTAGCAAAACAATAGAAAATTATAACAACACAACAACGAACTACAAGAAGACAGCAACAAAACAAGAGCAAAAATAACGACAAAAAACAGCAGCATCAAGGAGTGCAAAAACATTGTCCTTAAGGTCAGAATACCACCCCTCCAGGAAGAATCTCTATGGTGCAAAAAGACTCGACAGTGGGCTGACCTCAAGGATACAATGACAAACCTTTTTACATTGTACACACTGTAAAAAAGGTTTGGAACAATAAACCACAAGTAAAAGAATGGTAATGGTATAGTATGAAAAATGAAAGCTAACGAATTTAAATATAAAATGAAAAAGAAGAATGAAAACGTGGAGAATGAGATAACAAAGGTTTAGAAGAGTAAACCAGAAGCAATAGGAAAGGCAATGGTGTAGCATGAGAAATGAAAGCTATCAGGTTTAAATATAAAATGAAAAACAAGCTAGAAAACTTGGAGAAGAGAGAAATCTGTGTCATGTATATGTTGGCGTAATTGAAAAGGGGTCAATCTTTTTATACATAAAAAACAAATAATGTTACTTCCATGCTTTTAGAAGTAATAAACCCCACAAAAAATAAGTAGTCATCTTATTCCAATTTTAATACTATAACAGCTCTCCACTCCAATTTTAATACTATAACAGCTCCCTAAAATTAATAACCACCCACGAATTTTGAACAAGATGTAGTAGTTATCACTCACCATTAAAAAATTCAAATATTGATTGTTTTTTTTTCTTCACTCAAAACTGAAATTCAAATTATTATTTGATATTTAATATACCAGCCCATGACAATCTTATGCATGTTCGCACATACGGATTCTGGATTTTTTAAAAATTTTTCTTTGACAGTCAATGATTCTTGTTTTAGGGGGTAGTTTCCTATCCCTCAGTATTACCTAAAAAGTGATCATTTATAAAATCCCTAACGATTTACCGATAAACATCTCTTATTCTATGAAGAGACAGTGGCCGTGGCCGTTGGATTTTCATCAGGATGACGGTTGGGCATCATCCTTACTGTTGTTTAGCTATTCTACTGTACTTATCAGATGAAGTGACGTAAATATTTTATGGTTTAATATATAAGATAGGATTATATATGGCCGTTGGAAAATAATTAAATTAATATAATCCAGTTAAAAGATACAAAGAAAGATAAGAATGCTTCACATTATAAACACCCAGGTTGATTTAAAGGTGAACAACCTACTGTTGAAGAGAATGCTCGGCTAGTCATTTCCTTGCTCAATAGCTAACAAAGGGATTTTAGAGTGAAACACTGAGCAACGCCGGTTAATAATTTTTCCTTTTATAATCCTACAGATCTAGACTGCAAATGAAACAGCTCACTCACACATCCATATATAAAAAATCATGTAACCTACAAACCTCCAAAAAGAAAATAACAACCAAATGAACTCAAGAGTCGAATGGTTTGTCCAGCATCACTGCTAAAAGAAGTTATACAATTCTCGGTTAAGAACCACCTTCAGTTTCGGCTAGAACTGCATACTGCAACTTTCCAGCATAAAATTTGGATAATCAGTTCCCCATTCAGCTAGATCGTGTCTTGCTAGATTCATCCAATGATATTAGCATATCTAGACCTCAAGCTGATAATAAACCTAATCCCTGCAAGCCAGATATTAACGGGTCACTATTCAAGAATATTAGTCAGATTCATCAACAAATATTATAGTTTGCAAATGAATAAACCAACAAGATGTTGATTAATGCCATTTCTCCAATTCATTCATTTAAGGTGATGAATGGGTACATGACACCAATGTAATGGAGACAATGCAGTTAATCAAGTTGATCCTAGATTAAAGGACTGGAAGGTATGCAAGCTCAGAAAATAGAAGTGGATCACAGATGAGAGAGACATACATATTTTGCAAAGTCACCTCTCTTTGATATGGGTCAATGGAAGTGGTAGAAGCTCGAGTTATAAACTACCCTATTGTGAAAACAAAAAAGCGTGTAGAGTCTATAAGACTCATTTACTAAAACAGTAAACAATTAATTAGACAGGGATAAATCCTTGGAAGATTAAGAAGCGCAGAAAAGTAACTTCCTAACATTTCTATGCCTTTTAGCTTCAATAGAAGCAGCAACAAAGTATTTCTTGAGCGTCAAAAACATAAAATAAAAATCAAAACTATCACTAGGTCTGTGCTTCCTTGATATCATATAAACCAGTGTGGCACACAGACTACAACCGAATATGGAAAAAAAAATTAAAGGGTGAAAAAAAACATAAAATAGAATAGATTTGAAAATAGAGTACCAATTCAAGTATCAAAAATACCAATATATACAAACATCTATCACGCATAGGAGCGGGCAACAAAAAATTGATAGTAAAGCCATGAAATAAAGAAAAAAAGGGAAATATAATGTTAGCTATTGATCATGTAAATCACCAAAGACCTACTTTGGTTATCCAGAAAGAAGATACCCATATATAAAGGACAAGAGAAAAAGAAAAAAGAGACATGAAAGAAAAAGAGTTCTACAGCATAAGACGAACAACTTCACACAGTAAAAAATGATAATATCTCTTCATGCTTATAATTTGTAAATATGGTACCATAAAAGAATAAAAGCCAGCAGAACAAATTACATACATAAATGAACTTAATGGAAGGGAAAATACTTACCAATACTTAATCAAGCCATCCCATCCACATGTTGCCACTTTACTTTGTTCCAATGGATGCCACGCACTCCCAATGCAAACTCCCTCATGACATTTAAGGGTCCTGAAAACTTTGCAACTCTTCCAGTCCCAAAACCAGCACTTACCCTCACCATCTCCAGACATGACAAACCGTCCATCTGGTGAGAAATTGACTTGACATGCATACCCAGCCACAATGTGTCCAGCAAACCTCTTCTTCTTATTCAGCTGGAACCTCTCCCTTGTGCTATAAATTAGAATCTGGTTGTCTAAACTCTGTGCTGCAAGCCAATTGCCATTGGGGTGAAGTGAAATTGATGGCATAGAGTGCATGTGAGGCTCACTAATGTATTTTATAACCACAGGAATCCCAAATTCCCATACACGAAGAGACTTGTCATCGCTTGAAGTAACAAACCTCCTGTTATTGTCTACAAAAGTAATTGTATTCACTGCCCCCAAGTGTTGATCATACTCTTGTGTTATTTCTTTTGTGTTCATATCCCACTGAACAATCTTCTTATCACTCATACCAGCCAACAAAATGTTTTGCTTATCGTCATCAGGATTAAGCTTAACTACATATGGAATTTTTCCAGTTGAGAAAGTCCTTATAACTTGCCCAGTTTCAGTATCCCAGTACTTTATATTTTTATCATACCCAGCAGTCAAAAATTTAGTCCCATCGTTACAGAATGAAATATCCCGAACTGCCTTTGAATGACCCATATAAGTCCTCATACACTTACCTGAATTAAAAACATCCCAAATCTTTACCTTAGTATCCATGCCTGCAGAGAGAATTAAATGTCCATATTTGGGGAAGAACCGAATTGCAGAAACACCCTTTGTATGCCCACTCCAAGTGTGCACCAATCTCTTTGGTATATAACAATGATCATTTGCCGCCTTAGCATCCTTGGGAGGTGCAATCCAAGACCGACCCTGATAATCCTTCTCTTCCTTCCCATGGAAAGTAGTTTTATCCACCACAGGCTCCCCTTTCTCACCTGCATTACCTTTCTCTTCTTTCTTCTTTGCATACTCTTCTGCATATTTCTTTTGCTCTTCGGTTAACTCTGTTTGGACCTCATCCTTCTTACCCGCCCAAGGGCTTTTCCGGTTCTTCATTAGCCAAGTATCAGTCGAAGGATTATTAAGCTCTTCCTGATCTACATCAGCACGAACATCATCATTCTCCTCTGCTTCCTTTTTCTTCTCCAACTTTCGCTTCTTTTGCTCATGTTGTGGTATGTTATACACTGATACACTGTCATTTTTTTGCAACTCATCCAGATCACCAATATAATTATTGCCAGAGGGGTCAGCAGCATAGCCATACTTGTGGAAAGTGTTATATTGTTCGTCAAAAACAAAAGAATCAATGGAGGCATCCTCCACAAAACCGAGCTTGTGGTTGCGCATGCCTTGCGCAATTCCATCCTTCGCATAGGGGTGTGCTGGACCATATATAGGGGCCCAGAGCTGATCGTAGGTGGGATTGTAACTGACAACATGCTGGGTAGGGTCAATAGGTCTGGATTGGGTCTGGCGAGCTTGGGCAACAGTTAGAGCAAGTGTGGTATCATCAACTTTAGGTGCAGATGATTTGGACAGGAGGAGGCGTGGTGGTGATGAGTCTGGTGATTCTACAGCTGTGGTACTAGAGTCTTGGCCCTGATCTTTTGTTTCATCTAATTCATCTTCTCGTTCATCTGCATACTTTTGAAGGAGGTCCATTGAGGAGGAAAGACTAGATAGAGATCCTGTGATGCAAAATTATCTAAATTGGTCATATGTTGAAAAAAAAAAAAAAACAGTTCGGTTGGCAGGGGGATGAACTACTCATATAAATGTTACTTATACACCTACAGAAAAAAACCATCCATACAAATAAGCAAGACGTGTAAAATAATTACATGAAGTGAAAATTTGAACTGTAATTAGTTTTCAAGCTGAAACGATAATAAGCAAATTATTATTTCTCCGTGAAGTGAAATTGCAAACTTTAATTACATTTTGGACCCCAACGGAAACCACAACAATCAAATTATTACCTTTCAATATGACATGCATATCCCCTTCTTGACCATATAACCAACAATAGCCTAAACCTAATTATTCTATGCCATATAACACTCAACATTCAGAAACCTAGTTTATAGAAAATGGAATCTCTAATATACTCACATGGAGAAAAAACAGAAAGGGCAAAGTCAGAGAAAGAGGGAGGCAAAGAGAAGCTTTACCTAAGGGAGACGACGGCCGGACTTCGTTGCCTGCGTGTTATGCTTCGGCGTGCAAATCTTGGGTTATGTTTTAGGGATTTTAAATTCCCAGAATTCGGAGATGACGAAAGTTCGCCGGCCGTCAGAAGTCCACGGCTGCGAGATCCTAGATGTCAACAACGGCTTTCAGTATCCGAGGAGGCTGAATAATTTGGGTGTTTATTAGAAGCGGGTCAGTGACGGATGGTTCATTTGCCCCGACTTAATATCCGATGGGCTTTTGGGTCAACCTTGCAAGGCTAAATCCGCTCCTGGCGCACTGAACACAATATTTTAAGGGCTTTTAAAAAATAACCAAACTTTTGGTTGGGGCTTAGAAATTAACCAAAATTCTACTCCATATGATACACTCACGTAATTGCCAAACCATTTTTCTAAAATTACTCTCATATAAGCAATTTTTTTTTTTCCCACTTTTCTCCCATTTAAAAAAAGGGTTTTAAAGTTGATTTAGTTTTCAAATTTTCACTCTTTTATATTATTAATAAAATGGTTAATACTTTCACACCTGTTCTTAATTTAGGACAATACACAATTTCATCATTCTTATTTTGTGGGATAAATTATATGCGATAAAAAAATAGGATGAAATTATCCATTAGATCAATTGATTATAAACTGTAAAAAATTATTGAGCATAAAGACTTAATAACTAAAAATCTTATGACACAATTACCAAAAGATGAAAATGACTTTAATGATGATGATGCGAAGCTATTAAGTTTAAATGTGAAGGCCATTAATATTTTATTTTGTGCCTTTGATTCTACAGAATTTAACTGAGTTTCTGCTTGTGAGACAACCATAGAGGTTTGGACTATTTTCTAAACTACACATGAGAGAACAAGTCATGTCAAGGAGTCAAAGATAGAGCTACTATTTAGAGAATATGAATTGTTTGAGATGAAAGCTGATGAGTGTATCACAGATATGTATAAGAGATTCTCAAACTTGGTGAACGATCTTAAAGGACTGGGTAAAAGGTTTGGGAATGTAAAATTAATGAAAAAGGTGTTAAGATTTTTACTTGAATCTTGGACTATGAAAGTCACAACTATAGAGGAATCCAAAGACTTAACCAAGATGAGGATAGATAAATCAATAGGAAGCTTTCTTACTTTTGAAATTAAAAAAAAAAAAAAAACCAAAGGAGGAAGTATGCAAAAGCATTAAAAGCATTATCTTGAAGGCAATTCATGAAAAAAAAGATGAGTCTTCAATAGATGAACAGGACATGAGCTTACTGACAAGAAAATTCAGCAAATTCTTATCAAAAAACAAGAGGGTCAAAGGCAAAGGTAGTTTCAAATTGAAAGGCAAAGAAGAAATGACAAGGATGTCATTTGCAAGAAACCTGTGCATATTAGACAAGATTGCCCATTACTCAAGAAAAAGAAGAAGAAAAGGAACGAGAAGAATTTTAAGAAGAAGGCATTTGCTGCCATATAGAGTGAAAGTGATGATTCTAGTGACAAAAGTGAAAAAGAGGAACAAAGGGCCAACCTATGTTTTATAGCTAGAGTGACTCGGAGGATGAGGTATTCTTGGATAATAAGAACAAAAGGTCTAGCAAGTGGTACTTGAATAGTGGTTGCTCAAGACATGTGACCAAAAACAAGTACCTCTTCACCTTTTTAAAGGCGAAAAATGAAGGAAGCATTAACTTTGGAGACAATTCAAAGGGTAAAGTGGTTAGAATTGGCTTTATAGGTAATTCTTCCTTATCTATAAATGATGTGTTGTATATTGAAGCCTTTAAGCATAATTTACTTAATATAAGTCAATTATGTGACAAGGGCTTCAAAGTGTGCTTCCATGCCTTATGTTGTAAGATAATTGATGCTAGCACAAATATCATTACATTCATAGGTCATAGGCATTCAAATATGTATGTTATTGATTTGCATGACATTGCATCCAAAGACATTTGTCTCATGTTAACCATGAAAGAAAACATATGGCTTTGGCATAAAAGATTAGGTTATACACCTTAATTTTTTAGAAAAACTTTCTGAAAAAGATTTAGTCAAAGGGTTACTAAAACTTGTTCTTAAAAGAGATGGAATTTGTGATGCATATGCTTTAGGAAAACAAACTAAATCAAGTTTTAAAAGTAAAAATTGTATTTCAACCTTTAGACCTTTACAATTATTGCGTATAGACTTATGTAGTCCATCTAGGACTATGAGCGTAAGTGGAAAACGTTATTGTCTTGTTATTGTAAATGATTATTTTAGGTTCACATGGATTTTACTACTTGCACACCAAGATAAAGCTTTTAAAACATTCGTTCCATTCATTAGGATATTGTAAAACCAAGTAGGTTATACAATTACATGTATAGAAGTGATCATGAAAAAGAGTTTAAAAATTATAATTTTGAAGGTTTTTGTGATGAGCATGACATTGAGTATAATTTTTTTGCTCATAGGACTTTTCAATAAAATGAAGTTATTGGCAGAAGAAATAAAATATTAGTAGAAATGACTAGAACAATGTTGTGTGAACATGATTTACCAAAGTCATTTTGGGGAAAAACCATTAACAGAAATTATTATATCATTACCATGATTAGACCAATCCTCAAGAATGCTTCTTATGAGTTGTTCAAGAGGAAGAAGCCTAATATTGCATACTTACATCCATTTAGGTGTGTTTTGTGTTTAACAATGGAAAACATAACTAAGAAAAATTTGATGCCAAATTAGATGAGGTAGTTTTTCTAAGATATTCTTCTACTTCCAAAGTGTATAAAGTCTTCAACAAAATGACACTTGTTGTTGAAGAATCTATACATGTAGTATTTGATGAGCATTTTTTTTAGTATGTGGATATGTCAAATAATGATCAAGTGGTGAAGCTTATGAAAGATCTTAAAACCAATGATAACATTACTCTAAAAGAAGAAGAAACATAAGTTGAGGTAGTATAACAAGATGAAATGCAAATACACCAGAAAAGTAGAGAGAGGTCTCTTTCGCAAAGGCCAAAGATGAAGTTAAAGGGAGAAAGATCATTAATGATCCATCTCAAGGGTTAAGAAGGGCATCAATAATGAACACTTGCAAATTTATGGCATTTTTGTCACAAATGAAGCCAAATAAAATTGATGACACCTTACAAGATGAAAGGATGAATGTTGGTCATGTAAGAAAAGTTAAACCAATTTAAGAGGAACTAGGTATGGGAACTTGTTTCTAAGCCAATGGATCATCTTACCATTGACATAAAATGGCTATACTAAAATAAGGTGGATGAATCTAAAATGTTTTTGAGAAATAAGACCAGGCTAGTTGCTCAAGGCTACTTTCAAAAGGAAGGTACTGACTTTAATGAAACTTATGCTCCTATAGTTAAACTTGAAGTAATTAGAATATTACTTGCTTATATATGTCATTTAAATTTTTTATTGTTTCAAATGGACGTTAAAAGTGTTTTCTTAAATAGTTTTATCCAAGATAAGGTCTATGTAGAAAAATCTCCCAGTTTTAAAAATTCAAGCTTTTTAAATCATGTTATTAAACTTAGAAAAGCTCTTTATGGTTTAAAACCTATGAAAGATTAAACACAATTTTTGATTGAAAATAGTTTTTCCAAAGGAAAGGTTGATACCACCTTGTTTATCAAAAGACATAAGCAAAATATTTTAATTGTTCAAATTTATATTGATGACATCATCTTTGGTGCTACTAATAAATCTCTATGTAGAGAGTTTTCTAGGATGATACAAGGTGAGTTTAAGATGAGCATGATAAGAAAGCTAAACTACTTGCTTAGACTACAAATTAACCAAACGAAGGAATCTTGCTTAACCAATCAAAGTACATCCAAGACCTCCTTAAAAGGTTTAAGTTGCATGATGCCAAAGAACAACCAACCCCCATGAATACTTCCGTAAAACTTGACATGGATAAGAGAGGTAAAAGTGTTGACACAAAAACATATGGAAGCATGATAGGAGAATTACTATATTTAATTGTATCTAAGTCGGATATTATGTTTAGTGTATGCATATGTGCATGATTTCAAGCAAATCCTAAGAAATCGCAGTCGAATGCTGTAAAACAAATTTTAAGGTATCTTAAGGGAACACTTAATGTTGATTTATAGTACCTTAAGAACTCAACATTCAAATTATATACATTTTCAGATACTAATTTCAGAGGATGCCAAATAAATAGGAAAAACACTAGTGACACTCGTCAATTTTTAGGCAACATGTAAGTTTCTTGGTTTTCTAAAAAAATATACTAAGTTATAACTCCTACTACAAAAGCCAAATATGTTTTTGTGGCTAGTTGTTGTGCCAACAACTTTTAAATTTTGGTTTTGAAAAAAAGAAAATCCCGATTTATTGTGATAACACTAGTACTAGCCAACTTTCTAAAAATCCTATTTTGTATTTATATACTAAGCACATTGATTTTTTTTGATAAGTAAACAATATATTAACAAAAAAGAAAATTGGACAAGCCAAAAACAACCTAAGCACCATGAAAAAACCTATCCACAAGCGAAAGCACAACCTCGAACAACTAGAAAACCTAACCTCTTCAAGGCATATCTAGGCTTCAGCAAAGATAGGGCTTAAGAGGAAGGAAATCAAACTAAAACCTAAAAATGAGAAGGATCCCATGCTTTTATGTTTCTATTTAAACCCCAAAAAATAATAGAGATATGAACGCAAGAAGTAATATTAGAATACCATAAATAACAACCCTTTACATAATTATAATAACTACCAACATGAAAACTAACCAATATCCCTCATGGTGCGATGATACTCCTAGATCCTTGCAAATTAATCCTGCGTGATATTAGACATTACTTCTTACATATTCATGTTACCAAGTATGATACTATACTTGAATTTATTGATAATAACTATCAACTTACTAATATTTTCATCAAGCCACTTGACAAAGAAAGATTTGGTTATATAATGAGAGAGCTTGGTATGATTGATGTAGGATAAGTAAGTACCTAATATTTTTATCTCTAGTTTGCATGATATATGTGCTAATTGTTTACTTATTTGGTTGTTAAATGTATTAGAACGTGTTATATTATGTGATGAATAAGTTTGAGCATGATAGTGTGATATGTGTTGTGTGATATGTATGAATAAGTTTGTTTTTTGGTTCTGAATATGAATTCTAGTTGAATCAATTCAATTTTATAATTGACATCTGTAAGACCTACTGTCGTATATACTACTATTACTATACTATTTCTATTTACCATCATTATTTTATCTTACTGTATTTTACTATACTGATAAAACACTTTATTAATATATAAATTTGGAATCTTACACGACTATTTATCTAAAAACTATGTACTGTGTGAAAGTTATAAATGAAATGTGGTAGAATGCTAAAATCCACTGTACAATATCTTGAAGAAAACTCATAACTTTCTCATTATATTTGATAAATATTGAAACGTATATGATACTATACACTTATATGCATAAGCAATACAAAGCATGCCAACTAACATACTGTCTACTAAAAACTAAATACATATATAAGAATGAAAACTTAGTAAGAAACCACTTAAGCAGTATCCCATTCTCTAACCATCTTGTGCTCTAAGCTCAACTTTTCAAAACACTAACCTATAAGAAAAAGAAACTAAGGGGAATGAGTAATAAGTCACTCAGTAAGCATTTTCTATCTCTACTCTCAAACAGGGTTTTATTTTGATTCTGATCTATCCTATAAATGATCACAAAACTCTAAGTTTTATTTCTTAATTAAGGACATTTCTAAACTTGGCTCTGATCTGTTATTTGGTTGGATGATAAACTAGAGAACTTAACTAAGTTCCTAACTAGCACAATAGTTTCTTCTATTCTAGCTTATCTTATTCTTTGCTTTCTTTTTTATCTAAAGGTATCTTTAACTTATTTCTTGCTTATCATGTTTCTATGCTAATCTCTTTCTAAGTACTGTTTCTTGACTAGACATGCATCTAGTCTAACAGATTCTACTTGGATTATCTCTAGTCTTTTTTTAATTTCTATCTTTATTGCTTTACTACTTATCTAATCTCTAACCTAATAGATTCTACTTTGTCTAGTCCCAATGTGATTGCTAAACCAAAAAACTTAATTTGGTTCTTAATTGATCTTATTAGTTTATTCTTCTCTAACTTAACTTACTATTTGAATATTGTCCCGTCTTGTGTCATAAGTAAGTATATGAGTATACGTAAATAATACAGTATGAAGATATCAAAGTTCTTCTGAGACGTATACATTTTGAATGCCTTTCTTAATTTATGATCTTTCTTTTCTAGATTCTTGAAGACATTTTATAAGTATATTATATTATAATACTTATGACTGATCATGAGAATTCATTTGATTTCTCTTCTTATTATATTATGAATTCTATTTCTCATTTGCTATGTTATTTATAACTTAATATGTTACATATCTGAAACTCTATGTATATAATTATATCTCCAGTGTTACATATGTTGTCTTCTCTAATACTTATCAATTTATCTGATAAGTTCTACTTCGCTTTACTACTACTTCTCATAGTGTTTTTGTTCTGCTTAACCTTATATTATGTGTGACATGATATGAAGTATACTGAAATCATACTAAAAATTATATTTGGTTATGCTGGAAATCATATCTGGGTACTAAGGCCTATTTATTGGAAAACAACTTTGTGAAAATATTTTTTGAAAATGTTACTGGGATTCGTAGATCCTAAAATACTAAAAAACTGAGTAAAATCTATAGTTGAAATTTTTGTATATTTGAAAATACCTACTGTACTATATAAATTAATGAATACAAAGATTTAACACTTTGGCCAAGTAGGGTTTAACTGAACTCAAACTAATCAATAATCGAACACTTATCTCTAAAACTGAATCTAAAACCTGAAGTTGGCAAACTGAACCTGACGCATGGCCAGCATATATAAAGGTCTTCCCATATCGTAGATGCTGGTGAACCCTTGAACTATTGGGATGCATACTCATGGTGCCCTCTCGTATTCATATCTAAAATAATGTTTGGATCATCGTCTTTCTACTTAAAAAAAAATGCATAAGGATAACTTGATCATTTTCTAAAAATACTGTTTTGGCATGCTATGTCATGTGATGCTAATCATGCATGATATCTTATTCTTTCTTTTCTTTTAATTACATTATGTTTGGATATAAAACTGTTATAGTTTTTTTTTGCATATGTCTTACTAAATTCATTATTTCTGTAACTTATTACACTTATTTATAAATTCTACATAAGCTTTTTCGTATTCCTGTATGTATCTATGGGTTTATTGTATTATATATTTCATAATTGTTTTTGTTTCTATACCGTTTCTATTAGTATTTCTGTAGATTTTTATACTACTTATATTACTGCTTCCCTATTTCCATTTATATTTTTTGATTATAATTTACCAATTACTAAGATTGTTTTTAAGCTACTGTTGAGTTTTTCCGACTTATGAGAGCTTAAAAGTATGATTCTGGAAAAATATTTTATCATACTACTTTCTATTCATTGTTTATTATAATTTTCTGTGTTTCTTTTTTCTTTTTGCTTATTCTTATTCATGATTTACTGTTTCTTTTCTTATTCAATTGAGAATACTTAATATGTTTCCTTATCACTAATGTTCTACTGAATAGGGAGGAAAATCTCAAATTTAAGCTAAGTGCATGAGTGTGCACTCTCAGATGCATGATCTTATATAAGCTGCATGACCGTGTATAAGACTAGATTTAAGCTGAATTGAATACGAACATGTAGATGTTTGCATTCGGGCTCGTTTTGTACAGTTTGGGTTCATGTTTATATTCGTATTCATCAAATTTTTATTATAAAGTTTGGATTCGTATTTAGTTCGTGTTCTATTCATATTTATGTCTATATTTGTATTCGATTCATATAATTCGTATTTATTTTTATTAAAAATTATAATTAATATAAATAATTAATAAAATATAATTAAAAAATTTTTAATTTAAGTTCGGGTTTGTGTTCATATTCGGTTCATATAGTTCGTGTTTGAGCCCATATTTATTGATTTTTAATAGTTTGTGTTCGTATTTAGATTTGAACAATTTATTTCAAGCTTATTCGAACTGAACTAAAAAATGAACCCAAACATGTTTGATTTGAATCTAGCCCTAATTGTGTGTCTGGTCATGCAAGAGAATGTGTGAGCTTCTAGGAATTCTTTATAAATTTTGATTTTTTGCTAATGCATGACCTTGACATTAACCCGCATAGTCATAACCTATCACAAATCCAATCATACATACCTCATGTACACAACCATGACTTTAAGCATGACTGCATAGGTGTGCATCCATCGGTTGCACGGTTGTGTGTTTTGCTCTAATTTTAGCGAACTCAATTAAAAGATACAGAATCCAACCTAATCTCAACCCTAACTTCTATCAATCTTAAATTAAACTTATTTTAACATATATTCATACAAAATATGCCACTATAAGCATATTTTCCCCATCAATAACATCCAATTTAATCTAACATGCTTTTAAAATCCCAAAAAACCACACACAACACATACACAGACTCTAAGCATGCTTCTGCCTCCAAGTCCATCAATTTCTAACATTTTATCATATCACACTATTGTTACAACTCAAAACATATTTCTTATCTCTTCTACTCACCCAAAACAAGGAAATGCATGCTATAATAAACAAAGAACAGGGAAAGAGGTAAGGAAATACTTATGTGGAATTGTTACTGGCTTCTATCTCTCTAACTTTGGTTAAATCTTGACTAGATTGGCTACTAAAAACTAGTTTTTCCCTTTGATAATTTGGTTAGGGTTAGTTAGAGAGAAAAGAAGAGAAGAAATTAAGGGAAATTTGATATGGAGGAAACCTAGCTTTATATATCAATAGACATGCACAAGCGTGTAATAAGATGCACGGACATATAGCAAGATGCATGAACGTGCATAATGACAAGGACGCATGGGTGTGTGTCCAAAGACATATAGTTGTGCTCCTCTCACAGCCTATAAATAAAGTTTCTAAAAGGACCACTCTGCCCTCATGACTCTCCTAAATCAGGTCTTAGGCTATAAAATCTTTTTCCTGACCATAATCTCAGCCTATAAATACCATTCTAACCTTGAAATATTACAACATCAATCGACAATTGAATTCATATAACAAAAACCTTATTTGATCAAAATATTAAAGTTTTGTAGCTTGTGGTGTTTTGAGTAATTTTTTTTTTGAAATCTAAAGTTCTCTGCATAAAATTGCCCATCTGTGTGTTTTAGTCACACATGATCATGTGTCAAAATAGGGCATGGTTGTGTCCTTGCAAAGCACACACAATTATGCATCAATTTGTATATTACAGTGCGTATTTTTAAATTACGTGCTCACTTGCATACATTGCATGATTTATGAACACAACCATACGGTTTGAATTTTTATAAGTTTTAAAATTTTTACAAAAACATAACCATACAACTGTAATTAACACAATTGTGCAAAATTAAAGGGTGTTTTTTAAAAATAAGGTGGACACATAACCATGTAGTTAAGAAACATAGTCGTGTGCACATAACTATATAAGCAAAACCTAGATTTTTCTTGCATTTTCACGTATTTTCTAACCCTAGCCGCAAAATTCAATTTTTTGGGTTTATTGGTCATATGCGATCGTGTACATGTGCTAGACGATTGTACATGCAACATTTTCCTGGTCACAAATTGTGCTTGAATGACACATGACCATGCATATCCTACAATTAGACATACACGACTATGCATATGATTGCATGACTGTGTGTGATAGAAACTATAGAAATTTTTCTAGATCTTTAATTTTTTAAGGTTTTCTACAAACACATCCCTTAAATGCTTTAAGGATTATATTTTACACATGAAAAATATTGAATTTTGAGAGAAACCTTGTGAGCATAAATCTTGTATCTGCCATTGAGAGACATTTTTTTTCTGTTATATTTCAAAATCCCTAGGTGTAATCCTATGAAATTAGTGTAAGACAAAATCTTATAAAACTATGTTAAGGGCATAATCTCCTATGATCAAGGCTAATGTATAAAGGCGAAATCCCTTGGATAAAAAACTAGTGTATCTTCAAGGTTGAACATAGTGGAGAAAAAACTTTAATCAGTGTGGCTTGAAGGAGTAGGTCTAGGAGGCCTATGGAAAAGCTTTAAACCACTATAAAAATTGACTAAGCATTTCTTTTCCCTTTCTCTCTTTACTTTATTTGTTGTATACTCGCTTTATATTATTAAGTTGTTCGGTTAATTGTTTGATTGATTGATTAGTGAATAGGAAAAAGCTTTAAGTTTACAACAGTTCAAAATAACTTATTCACCTCCCTCTCCAAGTTATTTGCCACATTGTATTTGAGGTTCAACAATGTATCATCTAGATTTTTTTTTCATTTTTATGTACTTTTTAAACCTTAGCTACGAAATCTGATTTTCTCTCCCAAATTTCCATCAATCTTACTCAAATTTCTTGTATACACTGTGTTCTAAACATATTTTCATAAAGTTCTCTTGTATTTTTGCAAGTTTTTACATTAATTTGCACCTCAAATCACTCAAAATCCCTCAAAACTCCAAAAACTTTAAACCGACTAAAAAATGGCTCCACACATGAAGTTACCTATGTGTTAGGGACCTTTGAGGAGCATAGAGTGATTTGAAAATCTGTTTGGAATTGTTTGCTCAAGCCACCCACAAAAGGTATTACTTTCAAAGCTTATGAAACTTGTAATTTATGTAGAAAGTGTTTGGATGAGCAAGTTTTAAGACAAATTGGGTTATTAGATAAGCTTAGGAATTTGATTGATACAGTTAAATTAAACAAACTATTTTTCATGAGATTAGATGCGTACGAGAGCCTTGTGTATGAATTCTTTAGCTCCTTATCGATTACAAAGGACTTGTGAGGAACCATTACGGATCATATAATGTCTTTTAAACTGATAAATAATGATTGGGTTGTCACTCTCGACTAGTTGGTGGTTTGGCTTGAATATGATGTTGTAAGAATTTAAGATTTTACTTATAAACAAAGTTCTTAAGTTGTATGGGTATTATTAAATAACTTTGGGTTTTACGAGGCTCAAAAGGTGAAAGCCTTATCTTTAGCTAACCTAGCCATGAGGATTTTCTATTGAATGGTTATGTATTACGTATATTTTAGTAATGTGAGTGCTTTGGACATGACAGTATTATAAGTTATTATAACAGGTCGATTGATAAACATAGTTTATTGGATTATGCATAAGTTACATGATATCTAGATAAATAGTGATAAAAAAAGGTTTTGATTGATTTTGGCATGTTCATAACCTTTTTGGCTATCAACTTGGGCATCTCACTTAATGATTCTAAGGTATATCGAATCTCCTTCAAAGAAGCTCACATGTTCAACGCTGATACTTTATATCAAATGCATGTGATAGAGAAGGATTATGTAGGTGGATGACATTTATCGATAGATGTTGGTGAGTGTGATCCTTCAGTTAGGCCTTTTACTCTACCTTCAGTCACTCTGTCAATAGCTATTAGTGAGATGAGTGGTAGATGGGATAGACACACTAGAATTGAGACTGGACCCAAAGCCCAATCCACTTCTGAGTCACAACGAATATTAAAGTGTCTTCAATCATTTTGAGAGGCCTTTGATGGGTACACTAATGAGTTTGGTGCCTTTATGAGTGAATTCAGATAATTCAAAAACGACATCTTCGATTGAGTGGCTATGCTTGAAGGTAGAATTAAAGTCCTCAAAGCTCAAGCACTTACTTTGAGATCATCAATTCAACCACCATATGACATGCCTCTAGCTAAAGATTGACCCAACCTATGTCTTATATTTCATACATCATCATTTTAGCATATTTTGATTAGCATATTATTTTTTTTTCGTACTTTTATCATATTACTTTGAGGAACATAAACTTTGATTAGTTTCACATGCTTTGTGATTTTATTTCTTACGTTGACTACTATGCTTTGCATCTTTTGGTTTACATAATTTTTGTTTTAGTTGATATATTAGTTGACAATATTATTAGTTGATGATTGCCTTTAATATAGATATTAATAGTTGCTTGTTGTGGATATTGAGCAGTTGGTTAATATGTTGATAAATGTGGATATTGGAGTGGTTTTGCTTTGTATTGAAATTGAGGGATACCTGAAAAACAGAGAAAACTTTGTTAATTTTTTTTTTTAAAATTAATGTCAATAAAGGGAAGAATAAGTAAAATATTGGTAAAGTTTTGCTTAAATCATTGTCAAAAGTGCATTTAAATGAATATAAAGGGGAACAATAAGTAAATGGGAGTTTCTACTTACAATTTTGTTAAAAACTTTAAAAAAGTTTCTATATTTTTGTCATTAATAAAAAAAGGATATTATTGAACCATTGATTTTTTTGATGATAATAAAAATATACTTAAAAGAATAATTTTCCACTAGTATGACTTAGTTCATGACAAGAAAAAAGAAAAGATTAAGTTTTGCAGGTTTTAGGTATAACAGGATCGTATGCTCCTTGAGCACGACCATGCGTAGTTATATTCTAACTCGTATGGTGAAAAAATAGGTTTATATCCTTACTTGTGCTAGGGCTTGTTATTTTGCTAAAAAAATTTTCAGGTCCAATACGATCGTCTTGAATTAACGCATAACCATGTGTATGCGTATCATGAGTCCAACAAGACTAACTTAACTATGTAACCTTGTCATGCTAAGTCAAAGAGCAAAAGCCAAATGCATGACCGTGTCCAAATATGACACACGCTCATGCTAAAGCATTTTTTAAGAAGCACAAGTCCTTTAGTTATATATCCATGTCGTGCTAAGTCAAAGGTAGAAAACAAATACACCATTGCGTCTAAATGAGACACATGATCTTGTGGCAACACTTTAAAATAAGCACGATCCTTTAATCATGTAACATTATCGTGTAAGATGGTCAAAGTGCTTTAGTCAATGCATGGCTATGCAAGAAAGATGCATGATTATGTTATATGAAAAATAAGCATACTACCACATTAGCCATGTAAAAATGATGTGCAAAAGACTATTGAAAGCAAATCAATAACACACTACCGTGCAAATCTGACACACGACCATGCACTAGCAAAATGGCTATCATGTATGTCTTATGTGTTGATAGTGCTTAGAAGTTGCCTGGGCTTTTAGAATTTCAAGGGATATATATGAAAAAATAAAGCACAATCGTGTGTAAGAAACACACAATCGTGTACGCTTGGCGTAGATTATAAATTTGACCATTGGGACTCTGATCGAGGTAATAAATGAAGCTAGCATGATTGCACTCAATAAGCACAACCATACACCTGGGAAATTTATTGCAACTTTATTTTTTTCCATGTATCCAATAGATACAAATTTATGGAAATGACTTGTCTCTATCTTTTACAATATTTTTAATATAAAAGGAGGTCATTTTAAAGTGTAAAGGGTTGGAAAAAACCAATTACACATCTAAGCTAATATTTGTTCTTTGTTTTCTCACTCATCTTTCTCTCCCTAACTTACACTTATTTTACATTTAAGATATTTGCTCTTAAACTTGTGTATAAGTCTACTTAGAGACAATTTCACATCTAATTCTTATTCTAAATCAAAGTGTAAGAAATACAAATTCCTTTTGTATCAAAAAAACTATTGTATCTTCGGGTGTTTGAAGATAATAAAAAATTTAATTAGGTTCGATTGAAGAAAAGGACGTAAGAGGCTTGTGTTCAAAACTCAAAACTTCTATAAATTGGTTGAGCAAATTTCTTTTTTCTTATCTTTTACTTCTGATTAATTGCATTATTGTTTATTTGTGTATTAACTATTTTTGTACTTGTATTAAACATTGTGCTGGATTTTTTAATTAAAGATTTGTCTTTAATAATCATATTCACCCCCTTCTAGGATTATCTTTCTAGCTAAAAGGTTTTTAATTTGGGTATGAAATATAATTGTTTACTTTGCATCATGATTGGACATATTACATATTAGTATGCTATTGTAAATTATCAAAAGGTTGACATGTGGTTAGTTCATGCATATTCCAAATGCAATGCATTCTAATGTAGAGTTAGATAAATAAATACCTTGTTAAGGTATGTGCCCTTGAGCCAATTGACTTATTGTATATTTTGTAATTATTTGTTAATAAATAAAAGAAATTTCTATTGTTTGTTCAATTTCATACATGACTATGGATATAATTATAGAAATAATATGCCCTTAGAATGATAAAACCGAGTTGTAAACTTAGATGTATCAATTGTGTACTCTTTATATACTTATTAAGGTGGTCATTCTAGATATCGTCTATAGGCTTAACATTACCTAGATCCAGGGTATTGGTAATGTCAACTTATTTATACTATTCTAAGGATTCAAGAATGAAGTGGAAAAGTAACTTGATAAGAGTATTAAGATTATTCAAATTGATCAAAGAGAGAAGCACTTAAGTATTAAATTTATAGACTACTTGAAGAAACATGGGATAATGTCTCAACTCATTCCTCCTACTACACCACAATATAACGATGTATCTAAATGGAAGAATAGGAACTTGATGAATATGGTTATGTCCATATTGAGTTTTGCTAAGCTATCTATGTCATTCTAGAGTTATGCTCTAGAAGTAACAAACATACACAATGAATAAAATCCCGTCCAAATCCATGGAAAAAATTTCTTATAAGTTATGGATTGGGCATAAGCTAAATCTAAAACATCTTAGAATTCAGGGTTGTAAAGCTTTTGTCAACAAATTGACTTTAAATAAGTTGAGCACCAAATTTAAGATGCATATCTTTGTAGAACCCACTAAGAAAACTAAAGTTATTACCTTAACCATTTAAAAGAGCATTTATTGCTTGGAACATCATCTTTTTAGAGATAAGATTTATTCTCACAAAGACGGGTAAAAGAAAGGTAGAGTTTGATGAAACCCTTAAGCTACAGGGTACTATAGACATTAGATAAGAGAATAAGCTATAAAAAATGGTCAAACATCAAGATACATAGTTACAACTACAAAGGTTAGACAGAATACGTCATGAACCTAAGAGGTTTAGACTAAACACGATGATGTACTAGTTATACATAAAGATAAGCTTTTGACTAATTTTAAAGCTATAGTTTATCCAAATTCAGAAAGATAACTTAAAGTCATAAAATCTGAAATGGACTCTATGTACTAGAACCAAGTTTGAACTCTGGTAGATGCATTTGAAGAGGTAAAACCTATAGAGTGTAAATAGGTGTTCAAACATAAAATCGATATGGAAGGTAACATGCACACCTATAAACCATGACTAGTCACCAAAGGTTTTAGACCAAAACATGTCATAAACTATGATGAAACCTTTTCACCAGTTGTGATGCTTAAGTCCATTATGATTATGCTTGCTATAGTGGTATACCATGACTTGAAACCTTACAAATAAATGTCAAGACTGCTTTCATGAATGACAATCTTGCAAAAGATATATAAACCATTATGATATGTCATATATATATATATGACATATCATAATGGTTTCATTTTTGATAATCAAACAAATAAGGTAAGCAAACTATAAAGTCCTTATATGGATAGAAACAAGCTTTAAGATTCTAGAATATTCATTTTAATAAAGCCATGCAACAATTTAGATTTTTCAAAAAAATTGACAAGTCATATTTGTATAAGAAAATTAGTGAGAGCTTGGCTGCATTTCTAGTGTTGTATGTCAATGACATATTAATCATTGAAAATAATATATCTTATTTAGAATCGATAAAAAATTCGTTATCCAAAGAGTTTCTTCGTAAAGGACTTAAGAGAAGTCATTTACATCTTCGACATTAATATCTATTATGATAGATCATATTGGTTGCTTGGACTAAGTTAAAACATGTACATATACAAAGTAATGAAAAAATTCAGTATGGACAAGTCTAAGAAGAGGTTAACACGTATTAATACTAGCATACATCATAAACCAAATGGATTAACAAAAAGAAATCTACCCTAATAGGGTAGACATCAAGTTTTTCTTCTGATTTCACTTTTAATATTATTTAAATAGATTCAACAGGTCACATATTAGTTATGTTACATATTTTCTTCTTTAGCTTAATTCAAACATCAAACCATGTTGAGTTTAAACACAACCCGAGACTCAAAATTATCTATCTTGCAGTGACCCTTGCCATAGGCTACTATACACTGCTATTTATAATATTAATCATACTAATAATATACCTATAACGAGAATCTCTACTAGTAAAAGCTACTAAATTTAAACTTTTTAATGCAGAAGCTACAATAAGAATATACCTACTGAATTTGAAGTGTACATGACTTCTATGCAAGATCATGCTACTGCAGAAATGAAGTCATACAAACGTGTGTCTGTGGGTACATAATCATGTGCTCAACTCTATTTCTGTAATAACGTATTTGAAAACCCATAAATCTTAGCCAATCTTACTCAAAGCACAACCAAACCTCAATCTAACACTCATACACTTAACATATCAACAAATAAGTATACCCATTCCATCCATTCATTAGAAATCATCCAATATGTCACACATTTCTCAGAATAAAGCATCTAAGCATATATACATTAATGTTTATAGAAAATAACTTATCCAAAGCATCATCTCATTATTTAAGCATGCTGGAATGCGTCTCAAACATATAAAAAAAACTATTAGAAACCTAAACTAGGAAAACATGCTATGAAATAAGATGAAAGAGGTAGGGAAATACTTACCTCTAGCCATGGAAGTTGTCTCTTTCTTTCTAGCTGCTTCTAATTCTCTAACCTAGATTGTGGCTGCTAGTTGGTTGCCCTCTAGTGTAGGGTTCATTGGAAAGGAGAAAGGGTGAAAGACTAGGTAAAATAGGTTGAGCAAGAAAATAGAAGAAATTCAGTATTTATGGTGCATCTAACACGATGCACAGTCATGTGTCAAGGGAAATTCACACATTTCACTTTTTCCCATGCCTTACATGAAATAGCCTCCTAAGGAGACTCATGTACATGCCATAACTTGCTTTTAGAAGACTATTTTACCCTTGAAACCTCTTAATTCTATTTGCCTATCATAATATCTCACTTTTAACCCTGATTTTCAACCTAAAAGGATAATTCTAACTTTGAACGATTACATAACTGAAATAAAGACCTAATTTATCTGAATTAGTCCAAATGTTTCTTAAATCAACCTTTATATGTATGTGATCCAAAACTCTTTAATAACTTGACAATATATGATCTTGTGTTATGTCGTGTCTTTCACTCAGAACCCCATTATACAAAACCCAAGAATGAGCATTAGTAAACCTTTATGATCACCTGTTCATTAGAGTGCCAACATGTATACTTATAACTTAGCATTACATGATTACTTGTATATTTCAATTCATTCATCAACCAATGTCTCTTAATGCTAAGACATAAAAGTAATATCTATATTATGTACTCCTTGTGATTATAATCTGATGCCTAGGTTAACAATTATATAATATTAGAATAGGTACTAACCTAATCCAATTATGATAATAGATTTTAGGTTAGTTATCGACATATGTCAATACAGGCCTGCTAGAGATATATTTTTCTATTGTAAAAAATGAGGAATCATTTGTTGGACCATCATAATCTTTATACATATCATGATACAACTAATCACCATCTTTATTATAATTTCATTTATGGTAGCACATTAGAGGGTGTCAAACTATATCAATCCTTACATAAGATAGTTTAACAATCTTTAAGTCTAAATATTACATGTACCCATATTTTCTTAGAATGATATGTTTCATAGATACTAGAGCAACCATCTATATGGAATCCCTTTAGTAGGTTATGTCTAATGAACATGCCTAGTAAACAGCATGCACTTATGTGTTGCACTAAGTTGTAACCAATAATCTTAATACATGTAAATTGTTACCACCTTCTAATGAGGTCATTCAAACATGATGAAAGTTCCATCATCATTATTAGTGCCCTAGGTTAATGTTAAGATTACAGATTTTTTTAGAATAATAAGGAGTAATATAGGAAAAATGTAATCAATCATCTAAATCCCTTAGCTTGACCATACTATTCTAATTAGTCCTCGTATTACTACTCTTATAGACAAAAAGTGCCACTAAGAGATATTTTGTTTGTATATGACGTTTATAATGACATGCATTATTAGGAAGACTAATTCTTGAGCACCAACCCAATAGTATTTTTCCTATATATAGACTTCTTGAAATCTTTATTTCCTTAAGAAATTATTTCTTTATTCATGTCGTTATACTAAAGGTGATTTAATAATTTTAGGTTACCATGCATGGTGGTGCCTTGCCCTTACATAGACATGCAATTTTTTGCTTTCACATGGGTCTAACCCTTTTTTGGTCACAATTTTATAATCCTGCTCACCATACAGACATGACTATAATAGTAAAAGTTGTGTATCTATATCTTAGAAAATTCTAAAATTACCCCTAGCATGGTCATACACACAAGTGTTTGTTCATAATAGATGCACAATTATGTATCCTATACTACATGGTCATGCATCTCATTATGGGTTTACATCCTTATGCCCTAGGTATAAGTGCATCTTTTTCTTCAACATGTATGCATAGGTGTGACTTTAGTGGTATGCTATCATGCAACACCATTTGTAACTACGAGTTTTATTGTTCCTGACTAGGAATTCCAATTAGATCATTACCAAACCATTCAAGCAGTTTTTATATAAACTAATGTTCTGCTATTAAGCATCAAAACATTTTTACTGGCACCAAACCAATAAAAGTTCTATGCTCATTATCATATTTAACGTATGTTATCATGCATTTAACCATCATCTTTCATATCTAGGCATGAAAACCACATATAAATAGACTAATAATCATCACAAAGCCTCAATCAATCAATTAATAGTGTTAGTTTTTACCTACCTCACTTCTAGCTGTAATAAGCAACCTTTAGCATGGTAAGACTTTATTTCACAATTCATCTTTGGTTTTTGGTCATAGCATGACTCTTCTAACCCTCTATTTTGCTCACAATACTTTAATGTGTATGAGTGTTTGGTTTTAGGTATTACACTTCGTTAGAACACCAAAAGCATAACATAATATGTGCGCATGTATAGGAGGCAACAAGTACGTCCTAGAATTAGTAAACAAAAGAAATCCATAAAAAAAAAACTTTGATAAATCTCTTTTAAAGGGTTCATCTTAATTCTCAACTTCTTGGTTATCGATACAACTTTAAGGTTTGAAAATTTGCAAACTAGGTTCGTTAACAAGAATGAATAAATTTGAGAATATTGGTCAAAATCACACTAACAAAGCCCAAAATCTGAACAAATCACACTAAGAAAAAAACATTGGTCGAGAAAAAAAATTCAATTCAATCTTCTCATTTATTTTTTAAAGAAAGAAGTCTAGTGATGGAAGATGATGAATATAAAGCTAGAGAAAAGTTTGAATCACATTATTTCATTTGTTGATGATGAAAGTCTAATTGTGGAACAGTGTTAAACCCTTACTCTTTTGATAGTAACATATATGTGTTAAAATGTCCTAATTTATCCCTAGCATGACTTGTTTCATGACCAAAATGGAAAAATGTTCATTTTTACAAGAATGTTTAGACTCATGATTGTGTGTCTTAGATCCATGGCTATGCTTAATCATTTTAGCACTAGTGTGTGCTCAAACACAGCATCGTGTGCTTTGCCCATGTGTGGTTTTGTATTTTGAACCATTAAACTTTTACCACACACACTGTGCACTTGTAAGCATATGACCATGTTGGTATAGCTCAACGATATACACAACCAAACTTATCTGTGTTATTCAGTTGCACATATTCAAAGTGACTTTGCACAATCATGTGTTTCAATAACACAAGATCGTGTGTTCAAATTTGTGCAAGTATATGATCAAAGTTACCTATGTTCTATTATTTATGTGTGGTAAAGTTAAGGTCAACCTATAAGAGAGTCAACATAAAACACATGATTGTGTGTATCAAAAACACACGTGCGTGTGTCATGCTTAAATCAAAGACACACCACCAACTTAACTATGTGATCTTTTCGTATATAGTCAATATAGTTAACATTATGGATACATGACCATGTATTGAGACACATGCCTGTGCATCCTCAAAAATTAAGATGTGTGTGCTCCCGTGTGGTGTATAATGCTTTTCTTATGCTTTCTTTTGATTTCCAAGTCTTATTCAAGCATTGAAGGCATATGATTATCTATATAAGACATACGATCATGTGTGGATTGATAGAGTTAGTAAATTGAATTGTTAGATGTCTACTTAAGGTGACAAATGAAAAATAGATGTCTACACACTCAAAGTACCTGATCGAGTGCCTAGCTAAACTTTAATGTAGAGTTTTTTTATCAGCTACAAACGAATGTATATTTCATACAATGACTCATTTCCATTTCCAACAAAGAAGAACCAATATATTAGAGTCTATTTGAAGTGAGAAAGGTTGGAGATCACATTGTAATAAGCCTACACTCTTTTTTCTCTTATTTTCTCTCTAGTTTCTCTCTAAGCTTAAAATCTTATTTCATTTAGAGTGAACTTTATACTTCATTTGTATATTAGCCTTTGTAAAGGTATTTAATTCTTTAAGATATTTTTTTTTAAACACAATTAGCCAAAATCTTGTATAACTATTGTAGTAGACAAAAACTTAAAATCCTATTGTAAAGATTGGGTGCAATCTCAAACATCTAGTGGAACTTTAAGTAGGTTGTTTGAAGAAGTAAATATAAGAGACTCGTGGAAAAAGCTCTGACCCACAATAAATTAGCTTAGCATAATTTCTATCTTTACTCTTTTTATTTGTGTTTATTTTGCTTTGTTACTTTACTATTGTTTGCAAATTTAGTTTGATTTTGAAATAAGTTTTATAAATCCTATTCTTCTCTCTCTAAGATTATTTAACCTTAGGGTTTTTAGAAAAGATGAGTTCTTCAAGCTATAGTGGGGGTGAGTCGTAATGAGCTAGATGGTGATGTTAATTAATTTGTGATTTCAAACTAAAGTTTGACAATGTTTAAGCAATTTTTATTTTCACAAACATGTTCTCTTGCTTTGGCCATTTTAAGACAACTTGGGACCTTTCTTCCTATCTTTGTTTTTCCAAGTATTGACTCCTTTATTCTTAAAAAAAAAATAAAATTAGGTATCTTCAAAGAAGTAAAATGAAATATGAACACAATGTTTACGATTTCATGGTTTGATTTGTGAGTTGCAAAGAAAGGAAGAAAGATAATTAAAGTGAGTGTATGTGTGTGATTCTCATTGAATGACACCAAAATAATGCCGTTAAGCTAGAATAGCACCATATTAATATGATTCCAATCAAATAGCACAATCTTATGTGTGATTTGGCTAGAAGTTCTTCAGTAATGGCATTAATTGTTGCTGACATTGTAACAGCCTGAGGTTAGAATGGTCTTTTTAGGGCCTTGAGTCAGGGTTAGAAGAGAGATTTTTCAGTTAGAAATCGGTTACAGTGGGATAGAAGGGTAGAATTGTCTTTTATTGGCTTTATATGCAGCTTGTGGAAGGAGCACGACCGTGCGTTCTCGTGCGCATACTCGTGCATCCTTTTCTCGTCATGCACGCCCATGCGTCTTGTATGTACGCCCATGCATGTCTGCTAGTTTATAAACCAATGTTTTCCTCCGCCTGTTTCAGTCATCTTTTCCCTTTTCTTTTCTCTCCAGGAAACCCTAGCTTTTGAGGGAGAGATTTGTTAAACACCCAAAATGCTAATATATGGCAAATAACCTAGAGGGGGGGGGGGGGGGGAATAGGTTATCTAAAATATTTGTTACAAGTTTAAAAACTTTTCCTATTCTACCAATTTAACCATTCAAATACAAAATCAATTTAGCACAAATAATTAAATGACTAAGCAAACATAAATAAAGAGAGTAAAGGGAAAGAAATGCTCAATCAATTTTTAAAGTGGTTTGGAGCTTCTCCACGCCTCCTACGTCCACTACTCCAAGCAACCCCGTTTGAAGATTTTCTTCCACTAACTTCAACCCCGAAGTTACAATAGTTTTTTCAACAAGGGATTTCGCCCTTAACACTAGTTTTGATACAAGGGATTGCGTCCTTAACTTAGTTTTAACAGGGATTACACCCCACACTAGTTTCACGAGATTGCGCCCAAGGGTTTGTGGAAATTACAATGTTTTGCCTCACAAGGCTGATTTACAATTTGCTCTCAAGGTTTCTCTCTAAGGGTTTACAAATATAATTTTGTGAGAGAAGTTTGGAGAAAAATTAGAGAATAAAGATTACAAGTTGTGGTGCTGATTCTCTAACCCTTGCATTTTCAAATCAGCTCCAATTTATAGGAAATGGAAGAATATAGCCGTTGCTGTTGATTTGAGAACCGTTGGAGCCTTTCTGGAAAGTTGCACGGGCGTGTCCTCTTGATGCACGGTCGTGCTTCCCTTTTTCTACACTTTTCAACGGTCATAATTCTCCTATCGCGCGCACACATACGGTCGTGTGTCCATACACGCATGGTCGTGTGTTCTTGAATTTTAGTTCTCCAAAATTTCAGAAGCACACACGGTTGCACGCACGATACCTACACGATTAGCACACGATTAGCATTTTCCAGGTAGCACGGGCGTGTGTTGTAGCTGTACGGGCGTGTATCCAACAATTCTTTTCTTACACGGGCACGGTTGGATATGCACGGGAGTGTGCATCCATCACTTAATTGACACACGGTCGTGTGCTCAAAAAACACACGGTCGTGCGTCCTGCTTTCTTCACGCACGGACGTTCTCCACGACTTAACCAAGGCGTGTGATGCTTACACACAGTCGTGCTTCATTGACACACGGTCGTATGTCATGCAAAATCTGCAAAAATAAATACCTTTGGTCCTCTTTGTCATGTTCAACACATACATGGACCAGTTAGATATTTTAACATACATTTTGCATCAATTCAAAATCCACAGGGGTCCAACAAGATTAACTAGCTTTAACAGCCATTCCAGCCACGTTTCAGCCGAGGATAGAGAGATAAAAGATCTTAGCAGCTCCAGGTAAGTATTCTCTTACATTTTCCCTTTTTCCTTGGGTTTGTGTTTCCTTGGTTGGATGTTTTCAGTGATTGATGCATGTTTCTAGCTTATTAGCAATGTATGTTGCATGCTAGTATGTTTGATTAGAAATGTGTTGAATTTCAGTTGAGTTTTTGATGTGATCTTACAGATTTCGACCGTGGGTGTCGAAAGAGGGATGGATGCACGCTCGTGCATTCGTTCATGCACGTCCGTGCATTCTGGTTTTGAGCAAGGTCACAACCGTGTATGCGAGCATGCACGACCAGCTTTTGTGAGGGGGTCACGCTCGTGCCCCCGAGGGTCACGGCCATACATTAGCCAAGATTGAGTTTTAACCAGAATTTTTAGAACCTTACACGGTTTGGCTGCACGATCAGCACACGACCCGTGCACTTACATGCACACCTGTGTGTCTGATAGTGCACGCCCGTGCACCCTAATAGAAAATAAAAGAAATAAGAAAAAGAAAAGAGAATAAGCAGAAACAAGAGAATAAGCAGAATTTCAATAACAAGAAACTCATCGCCAGACTTAAGTAGCGTAATCTAGTAATAGGTTACGATCAGGAAACAGAAAACAGAAATAGAAACAAAAAATAGAAATAGAAATAGAAACAGAATCAGAAAAAAGAAACAGAAACAGAAACAGAAAGAGAACAGAAAACAGGAAAACAGAAAAAGAAAACAGAACAGAAAGAAAAGAATTTAAAAGATAACATGTATGAATAGCATTATTCAGCATAGCATGTTAAACAGTATTTTCAGAAAAGGGATCAAGTGATCCATTTGTATCAGTTTTCAACATTCAAGGCTCGATATTCGAGTCAATTAGTCAGGGTGAATTTGAGGGGGCATCTGTAGGATTTCAACTTTCTAACTTCGGTCAGATTGGTTAGATTTCAGTTTACTGGTCCGAAGACTAGTATGGTAGGACATTTCAGCTTACTAGCATTTCGCTGGAATGGTTTAGCCCACTTAGCCAGGATGCCGAATCCTTGTTTTCATTAGTCTGATCAGCATAGCAGGTTTCTTCGGATACAAAAATTTCAGAAACATGTTTTATTCAGCTTTTCAGTGTTTTGGATCTTTAGATCCTAACATCAGTTTTCAAAACATGTTTTCAGTAAACAAGCCCAAGGGCAAATAACATGATTTTAGCATTCCATGATACATAGTACATGGCATGGCAGAACATACAAACAGTAAGACCAGAATCATGTAAGAATAGAAATAAAAGAAAGATAAAGCTGCACGATATACGTCAGAAAGAAAGAAATAAAAGAATTTAGCTAATCCTATCAGAATGCAGGATTAATAAGAAAAGTAAGAGGATTCGAAGAAGCGTTTAGGCTATCAGGAGCTTAGTTAAGTTCGCCTAGATAGCAGGTTGTCAGCAACAGCTTAGTCTAGAACCTACCCGAGGGTAGAGGTAGGAGATGCTTACTGAGTGATTTGTCACTCATCCCCTGTTGTTTCTCTTTTTGTAGGTGGGTGTTTCGGGGAGCTAAGCTTAGAGCACGAGATGGCTGGTGTGTGGGATATGGCTTGAGTAGGTTTTTACCCGAGTTTTCAGATATATGTATGTATATATGTATAGTTTCAGCAGATAGCATGTTTATGTCTAGCATGCTTTAGATTGCTCATACATTCGGATTGTACAATATCTTTATGTTTTCAGATATTATTATTATTTTATAAACATGAGTTTTGTTTCAGGATACTGTACAGTAGGTTTTAGTTCCCATCACAGATTTATTAAAACCGCTTCCGCATATTTCAGTTAGCAGTCAGAGTAATACCCATTATTATATATTAGAGTTATATATTTTAAATAAAGAAAAGAAAAAAAATGGTCTACAGTAATATATAGCAGGCGGGGTATTACATTTAATGGTATCTAAGCATGTTTGGAGCCATCAGGACTAGTTCTGAGCCAATGTTTTCAGAAAAATGTTTTTCAGTATGCATTATTTTCTAAAGTGCATGAGCGTAGAGCCAGCATATCCCAACAGCTACAACTCATGTCTCGCTCAGTGTAAGTATCTCAGTAGTAGATTCAGTATAAATAATAGATCCTAACCCTCTTCTTGTGTGATTTTAGATATGAGGCCCTGTTTTTCTAGATTTTGGGTAGATGAGGGTAGTAGTTTAGAGAGGTCCATAAGAGATACCCAGGGCCCTCGAAGATCTGTCGGCATTGAAGATGTCAGAGAGATGATCAGAGGTGTGATGAGAGAAGAACTTCAACAGCCTGAGAGAAGAGATCATCAGGATTCTGTTTGAGGTGCTTACCTAGAGCCAACCAGGCGTAGTTTTTAGATGCCAAGGCAAAGGCACAGTATAGAGACAGAGTCAGTGGGTGTCAAAGATACAGAGAGGTTGTATCCTATTTTCAGTTTGCCAAGAGCTCATCAGCCTCCTAAGTTCAGTGGTTCTAGAGATCCAACCACTGCAGAGGATTGGATAGAGGTGATAGAAAGTACCATGGGTTTATTTAACATGTCAGACAGAGATAAAGTCAGATATACAATGTTCATGCTCAAAGGAGAAGCATGGATTTGGTGGAATCTCGTGAAGACAACAGTCAATGAAGACAGTTTGACTTAGGTAGAGTTCAGACAGATGTTTGATGAGGAGTTCAGAAGCGCAGATATGGTGCATGCAAAAGCTCAGGAATTCATTGAGTTGACTCAAGGGTCAAGTACAGTAAGGAGTATGCAACTCGGTTTAATGCTTTGGCCAGATTTGTTCCCAATTTCGCAGGATCAGAGTTGGGCAGAGTGTAGAAATTTGTTCATGGTCTGCACCCTGCCATAGCAAGAGATGTGATGACAGGATCTTCTCCTCCTCAGAAGTTCAGTGATGCTTTAGGCAGAGCTTTGAGATCAGAGTTGTACCTCCAAAGGTTAGAAAGATGTGAGAAATCGTCAGAGAGAGATAGGGCTAAAGATCGAGGAAAAGAGCCAGCTCATGAAAGGAGAGACAAGAAGAAGAAGCAGATAGTCAGAGAAGAGGAAAAACAAAGAGATCAACCCCAGTTTCAGCTACCAGAGTGTACTAAGAGTAGGAGAAAACATCTGGGTGAGTGTTTAGCTGGTCGCGGCGTGTGTTTCAGATGTCATCAGCCAGGACATATGAGTTCAGAGTGTCCAGTTAGAGGAGATGCAGGTCCAGCCAGAGATAGATTCAGGCTCAGGAGAGGCAGAGCAGACTTAGTCAGAGGTGGTGCAGAAGCTGCAGAGAGGGGCAGAGATCACCCAGCTCATTGATTTGGTCAGTATTTCTTTTCAGATGCTCCATTTCAGTTAAGTATCAATTCAGCTTGGTCAGAGAATCAAGATAGGGTCCAGAGTAAGTGGATCAGAGTACGCAGCGGAAGCAAAGAAAGAAGTTCAGTTCTAGAGATGTTTAAGGACGTCAGCTTGCTTACAGAGAGTAAAAGAGTTAAGAGCAGCCTAGCCCAAGTTTGCCTTTGGTAGAGTTGAGCTAGAGAGAGAGTTTCCCCTTAGTGTAGTTTAGAAGAGAAATTTCGATGTCGAAATTTTTTTTTTAGAGGGGGAGTTTGTAACAGCCTGAGGTTAGAATGGTCTTTTTAGGGCCTTGAGTCGGGGTTAGAAGAGATATTTTTCAGTTAGAAATCGGTTACAGTGGGATAGAAGGGTAGAATTATCTTTTATTGGCTTTATATGTAGCTTGTGGAATGAGCACGACCGTGCGTTCTCGTGCGCACGCCCGTGCGTCTTGTATGTACGCCCGTGCATGTCTGCTGGTATATAAACCAATGTTTTCCTCCGCCCGTTTCAGTCAGTTTTTCCCTTTTCTTTTCTCTCTAGGAAACCCTAGCTTTTGAGGGAGAGATTAGCCAGCTTTAGCAGCCATTCCAGCCAAGTTTCAACCGAGGATAGAGAGATAGAAGATCTTAGCAACTCCAGGTAAGTATTCTCTTACATTTTCCCTTTTTCCTTGGGTTTGTGTTTCCTTGGTTGGATGTTTTCAGTGATTGATACATGTTTTTAGCTTATTAGCAGTGTATGTTGCATGCTAGTATGTTTGATTAGAAATGTGTTGAGTTTGGGTTGAGTTTTTGGTGTGATTTTACGGATTTCGATCGTGGGTGTCGAAAGAGGGCTGGATGAACGCCCGTGCATTTTGGTTTTGAGCAAGGTCACGACCGTGTATGTGAGCATGAACAACTAGCTTTTGTGAGGGGGTCACGCCCGTACGCCTGAGGGTCACGGCCGTGCGTTAGCCAAGATTGAGATTTAGCCAGAATTTCTAGAACCTTGCACGGTTTGGCTGCACGACCAGCACACGGCTAGTGCACTTACATGCACGCCCGTGCACCCTAACAGAAATATAAAAGAAATAAGAAAAAGAAAAAAGAATAAGCAGAAACAAGAGAATAAGCAGAATTTCAATAACAAGAAACTCATCGTCAGACTTAAGTAGCGTAATCTAGTAATAGGTTACGATCAGGAAACAGAAAACAAAAATAGAAATAGAAATATAATCAGAAAACAGAAACAGAAACAGAAACAGAAACAGAAACAGAAACAGAAAGAGAACAAAAAACAGGAAAACAGAAATAGAAAACAGAGCAGAAAGAAAAGAATTTAAAAGATAACATGCATGAATAACATCATTCAGCATAACATGTTAAACAGTACTTTCAGAAAAGGGATCAAGTGATCCATTTGTATCAGTTTTTAGCATTCAGGGCTCGATATCCGAGTCAATTATTCAGGGTGAATTTGAGGGGGTATCTGTGGGATTTCAGCTTTTTGACTTCGGTCAAATTGGTTAGATTTTAGCTTACTGGTCCGAAGACTAGTATGGTAGGACATTTCAGCTTACTAGCATTTCGCTGGTATGGTTTAGCCCACTTGGCCAGGATGTCGAACCCCTGTTTTCATCAGTTTGATCAGCATAGCAGGTATCTTCGGATACATAGATTTTAGAAACATGTTTTATTCAGCTTTTTAGTGTTTTAGATCTTCAGATCCTAACATCAGTTTTCAGAACATGTTTTCAGTAAATAGGCCCAAGGGCAAATAACATAATTTTAGCATTCCATGATACATAGTATATGACATGGCAGAACATACAAATAGTAAAGCCAGAATCATGTAAGAATATAAATAAAAGAAAGATAAAGTTGCATGATATATGTCAGAAAGAAAGAAATAAAAGAATTCAGCTAATCCTATCATAACGCAGTATTAATAAGAAAAGTAAGAGGATTAAAAGAAGCGTTTAGGCTATCAGGAGCTTAGTTAAGTTCGCCTAGATAGCAGGTTGTCAGCAGCAGCTTAGTCTATAGCCTACCCGAGGGTAGAGGTAGGAGATGCTTACTAAGTGACTTGTCACTCATCCCCCGTTGTTTCCCTTTTTACAGGTGGGTGTTTCGGGGAGCTGAGCTTGGAGCACGAGATGGCCGGTGTGTGGGATATGGCTTGAGCGGGTTTTTACCCGAGTTTTCAGATATATGTATGTATATATGTATAGTTTCAGCAGATAGCATGTTTGTGGCTCGCATGCTTTAGATTGCTCATGCATTCGGATTGTACAATATCTTTATGTTTTCAGATATTATTATTATTTTATAAACATGAGTTTTGTTTCAGGATACTGTCAATGGGTTTTAATTCCCATCACAGATTTATTAAAACCGCTTCCGCATATTTCAGTTAGCAGTCAGAGTAATACCCACTGTTATATATTAGAGTTATATATTTTAAATAAAGAAAAAAAAAATGGTCTACAGTAATATATAGCAGGCGGGGTATTACAGACATTCATAAACAAATATCAAATATTTCATCAATGACAAAATTGAAGAAAAAAGTAGATTGAGAGGAAAAAGAAAAATATTAAATACTTAAGGTGAAAAATAATTTGTTTGTACTATTAAGGTATAAGTAACATTAACGCTATTATATATTACACAACATGACGAAAATGCCTTTTGATCGTTAAAACTAACATCTTTGATGAATAAGTAGAAAAATAGATTTTTCAAACTTAAAGAATGGAAAATATGTAGAGATAAAGGGTTAGAATCATACAATTGAACCTTCAAAGGCTATAAATTAATCATAAATTCATATATATGTATGACACTTATTCAAGAAGATTGACATGTGGGATAATGCCAAATGAGTTAGAAATGATGCTATCGATGGGACAATGAGTCAGAGATGGAGAGATTGACACCAAAGGTGTCTAAGGAAGTAAAATCAATGTCGGATGAAGTTGGAAAGAAAAAAATCAGTGTGTGTGACATGTCACCAGAGTTTTGTTGGTATGAAATGAGCTGAAAATGACGATATTGATAGGGAAATATGTTGAGAATGGAGAGATTGGTGCTAGAAATGTTTTGTGGAAGTCGAATCACCACCAAAAATGAGTTGCTGGAAGTGAGACTATTGACTGGTTTGAGAAGGAAAGGTTTTAATGTAATTTTAATATTAAAAGTTTTTTTTGTTTTATTTTGATTAATTTGAGGTGATATTGTAAATTTGAAAATAAGGATAATGTTAATTTTATTTCTAACACTATTTTAGAATATGATTTTGAATAGAAAAGTGGACATTAAATGATGAGAAAAGTGTTTAGGTCAAATCTTGGTGGGAAAATATAATTTAGGCCAAAGAACTTATTCCCACCCATAGTTTGAGATGGAGACAAAGTCTCACCCTCTAACTTTTAAAAGCCTAGATTTTCACCCTTGGACTAAAATTCAAACATATTTTATAATTTTTTAAATGAAATGACTAAAATAGCCTTTGACAAATAAAAATTTATAAATATAAAACATTTTTAAAAAATTTTAAAATATATTTAAAAAATTTAAAATTAAAAAAAATAAACTGGCCACCGTGTCGATGTTGACGGCGGTGGTCGTTGATGAAGGAACCAAGTGGCCATCTCTAGCCACTTAGTTCCAGATATGGCCTCCCCGTTCGGTGAAAACAGCCAGATCTGTCCGCCTCCAATTTTGTAAGAGGAGGAGGCTATCTGACCTACTCTGTCGATAAAAGTGACTGAAAACGGTCATTGGGACCAATATCGACCCTTTTCGACTGTTTTCGGTGGTCAGATTTGGTGGAGGTGGCCAGATCTGGCCTCCCCTCGAACCAGGTAGTCGAAAATGGCCACTTGGTTCTATTATGGGCAGCCACCGCCACCAGCACCGGCGGCGGTGGCTGCTTTAATTTTTAAATTTTAAAAATTTTAAATATATTTTAAATTTTTTAATATTTTATATTTATATAAAATTTATTTTATTAATATATAAAATTTTAATATTAAAAAAACAAAAATACCCCTATATTATTACTGTATACTATTATTTTTAATATTAAATTTGGCTTGAGGGTGAAAGTTTGGGCTTTTGAAAACTTAGAAGTGGCAGTGTGTCTCCACCTCAAACTATGGGTGGGATCTTTGGCCATATAATTTATCCTATTTATATTTCAGTTATGTGAAACAGTACTCAATACTACGTTTAAGTATGACATTGTTCACCGTGTTAATAATGTGATGAGCATTAAAAAATTTGGGACTGTTGACAGAATAATGTTTTGTTACACCTAAAGAATAACATAATGCGTGTTCATGTATAAGGCAACAAGTACATGATAGAATCAGAAAACAGAATAAATCACAGGAAGTCCTCTAAAAACTTCGATAAATCTCTCCCTTCAGGGGTTCTTCATTTTGATTCTCAGCTTCCTGGCTATCTGTGCAGCTTTGGGGTGAACCTGCCTCTTGTGGCTATCACACTGTTCTACCTCCACCCAATTAACAATTTTGAGTATGAGGGACTGAGGAACCTTCTTAACATCCCCATCTCCTGAGCCTTTTGATTTCTTCATACCCGTTTCTAAAGCTTTCTCAAGAAACTCCATAAACCAATTTCCAGCTTCACTTTCTATCTGCCTACCCAATTTGATTGTATGGCTTAAGCGGCAAGATACTAATGGTGTCCTGTTTTCATCATTCTCGACAATGGCTTCAAGGTTAAGTTTACCAAGCGGGGTTGATGGTGCCTTTCTCTCTGAACTTGCCTTCGTATTAGAGTTTGATCTAAGGAGCTTTTCAAAGTTTGTCTTCTGTTCTACTCTTCCCGGAAAGACAGAAACTGATTTGTACAGTGGCAATCGTCTTTTTGATGTACTCATTTCTGAGTTCCGGGATTGGTCCATCGACTCGCTGATTTCCTGTAAAATTGGTGATTCTTCTTCTTCTTCTTCTTCAGGCTTTCTATGTTTTGGATTTTGAGCCATTTCAGTAGCTGCCTGTATGGACACCATATCACGCACTGCTTGCACAATCTGTTGATGAAAATCCAAAAACTTCTCAAAGCAAGCTGCTGGAGCATCCGCTCTAGCTGATTTGCTCAAGTTCGAAAACAACCTACAACAACAAATATTATTATTCTAGCACATCTCAAATTTTCAAATTGAAATTTAAAATAGAATCAAATGAGATATTTAGTACTTGAGAGAGCGAACTAATGTATCTGTAGCTGAAGCATCTCTTAGTGCTTGAAGGGCAATCTTCTGAGCCGTTTCTCGCTGCTGCACAGCTTCCTGTTTAAGAATTATATCAGCAAAAGAAAACGATAATGCAAATAGGCCACATATAAAATGTGTATTAGGATTCTTGAATTTACCTTTCCTAGCATGCTTAGCTTTCCGGGTAAATTCATAGCTAGACTTGTGCTGCTATCCGAGAGTGAATTAGCAGACTGAGATGGTAGTTTTGGAGACACCTTTGAGTTCGAGTTTTCTGAATCTCCGGCCGTATTTAGGGAAGCTATAACTCTCGTGTTCCTTAAATTTGGCGGTGGTGTGGAACTTTTCTTTTCCTACAATAATATCTCAAGTCTCAACAAAATTTAGGACCAAGTAAAAGCTGCAGTTCCTTGGAATCGTTAAATGTACTTGCTTTATAAAATGCTAATTGTTCCAGAAAGTAAGAGAACTAAAAACAGAATGAAACAGAGCATTGAGACACAATTCAATTGTCGAAGACTTGAGGAACAAATGTACCTACAGCTGAGTTGAAGGGACTAATTGGGATGCGTGGCTCTCGTTCGCAGACACTCTTGCTTCTTGGAAACTTGGAAGCAGAAGGCACAACACAGCTTTTCCTGAGAAAGGCAGGACTTTCTCCCTTTGTGTCCACCATTTTAGATAGAAGTCCCCCACCAAAAGAGCACCTAATGCCTGCATTAACACTACCATCCTTTGCTACTCTCCCTCTTATCATCGGTGACATTGTTTTAACAGCACTAGGTCGCTCTTTAGTTGGTGTACATTCATCAAAATCCAAAGGAACTGGCTTCAGAACCATGGGAGACGAGATCCCATCAACCCCATTTTGCCCCCAAGAACCTCTTCTTTGACCTGAAAGCTTTGAATTGGCTTTTTGCTCACTTTTTTGTCCTTTCTCTCTCAGACCCATTAATGGTTCTGGAGTGCCGACAAATGGGTGCCGTCCAGGAAGCGGCTTTGCACCTTTAACAACTGGAACCGGAGATCCTGGCTCCAATCTATCAACGTATATGAATTGCCCAAGTTGTATCTTGTTGCTGAGAACAAAATCGTCTTGATCAGAAGGAAGACTGACATATATAGAGTGTGAAGAATCGGAGACTTTAATGTAGAATCCGTGTTTAGGCCATAGGTTCTTCTCATCAAGCTCGGCTGGGACGATATCAGTTACTTGAAGAAGTGAACTTCTGTGTTCGCTTGTGGGCTTGAGTCCCGTGTTCATCCCATCGAGTAATTTTACCAGAATTCCAGGTGCCAGCGTTGCCATTGCTTTTTAACAATTTAAGAATCACCAAGAACAACCACCAAACTTCCTAGAAACAAGAAGCCCACTAAAAAAAAAAAAAAAAAAAATTCTGCAAAGAAATTCGGGAAGGGTAAACAATGAGTTGAAGCAACAAATTTAGCAGCGGAGTCCTGTGATTAAATCAAAACACGTAAGCCAAAGAAGCGGGAAGATTAACGTAAAACATTGAAAAACCACATCAGATTCCTGGAAAAAGAAAGAATGAAAGGAGAGAAGGAGAATGGATTGGGTGTTTACTGATTAGGCTGCTGGCAACGGTAAGTTGGTCGAAGAAACTTTTTAAAATTTAGATTTTTGAAACGTTGCAGCAACGGTCATATGTTGGTGCGTCACGTCATATTGATTTTTGAATTACACAATGGAAATAAATTTGCTTTAAGACTTAAAGACGGGCGCGGGCGCGTTTCGTGAAGACCCACGGGCATCTTTAGGCAGGCTCTAGGGTCCAGCCCAAGTTAAAACAAGGCTGGTTGGTTGTTTGGAGATCCTGTTAATGTCCGCTCAAGTTTGGGTTTGAAAATAGAGTAGGATGAGACAATAAAATTCACAACTTAATTTATATACATGTGACTGACATAACCATATGTCAGGCTGAATTTTGGTGCAACCCACGGTATGGCAAGGCCCTAGGCATGGTTCAGGATCCTTTAAAGGCCAAAGGACTTATTCGCACTTATAGTTTGAGACAGCGACAGAATCTCATTCTTTAAATTTTAAAAACTCAGTTTTTTCACCTATTGATTAAATTTAATATAAAATATAATAGTAAACAGTAATTATTCAAGAATAATTTTATCATTTTAAGATTAAAATTTCATAAAATAATAAAATAAATTTATATAAGTATAAAATTTAAAAAACATTAAAAAATATTTAAAAAAATTTAAAATTAAAAAAAAACCAGTCATCACCACCCACCGGCCACCTGGCTTTGTTAGTGATAGCCGATGGTAATGGGCGGCCACCTGATTCTAAGGGAGGCTAGATCTAGCCTCTCCATTTGGTGGAGGAGGTCAGATCTGGCCGTCTTCATTTTAGGAGGAGGTGGCTAGATCCGACCGCTTCCGCCAAAAAAATCAATCGAAAACAGTTGAAAATGACAAATCTTGATTCCACCGATTATTTCTAACCTTTCTTTTTGGTAGAGGCAACCAGATTTGACCTTCCCTAGAGCCAGGTGGTCGGAAACAACCACTTGGCTTTGTTAGCGATGACCACTACCACCACCGTTGGTGGATGGTTGTCTTTTTTTTAAATTTAAACATTTTTAAAAATTTTTAAAATTTTTATATTTAAAAATTATTTTATAATTTGATTATAAAATTTTAATTTTTAAAAGGGTATTCTAATCATTTTAATATAAAAATTATAAAAAAATACTTTCAAAAGTGAGAAATTAGATTTTTGGAACCTTAGAGGTGTCACTTGTCGCCGCCTCAAACTATGGGTGGGAACAAGTCCTTTGTCACCTTTTAAACCATGCTTATATGAACCTTTAACGACTAAACCTACTATATTATAATTTATTTTTTAAAAGTTTTTTATTTTTTATTTTTTTCATAACCTAAGACCTCTGGTAAAGCTCTCACAACCCACGAGACATTAAGACCATTCTTTTTCAAGGGGACAACCCACGAATAGAGATTTGTAGCGTTTAGTTTGATGTGATTTATTTTTTTTTTAAAATTAAATTAAAATAAAAAAATTTTTAAAATTTCAAACAAAATCAGACTGAAAAATATGATTTAATCTAATACAACTTAAATTTATTAAAAATTATTCACTTTTAAATATTTTATAATTAATAAAGAATAATTAAATTGCAGCTATATAAGGTATAAAATAAATATATAAATGAATATAAACGTAAAGTAAATAATAAGGAATATAAAAAATAAATAGTATATTTAATTATTTATTGAAAATTTTTGTTAAATACAATTTCTTTTATGTATTTTAATAAATATATATTAAAATTCTATTTGATTTAAAAATCATTTAAATTGTAATTTAAAATCATAAATTATTTTTTTAAAATTTGTAATTCAAATTATATGGCTTTTATAAATTAAATCACAAATTTTAAATAATTCAGTTTGATTTTATAATTTGACTCCAAATATGAACAGAGATTTCCTCTTTCAAGTTGAGAAGAATTAAAAGGAATTCATAAATGAAAAGTTTCTGACATCTTATTTGAAATTCCATGTTCTTCATGACAAAGTTAGCACGAAAATGTTGTTGTTTAGTAGTCTTAAGTTCGCAATATTTCCACACACCAATTTTCTCTTAGAACCAAAAACCCTTTCACAACTTCCTTCTCCTTCTTGTCTCCCGCACGATGGCATGTTCAATGACCCAAGTGGCCAGTTCAGTGGTGCATGAGCTACTCAGCTAGAGAGCCTTGGACGTGAACCAACCAATTATTGACTACATCGTCAGGTTTTGAGGATTTGGTGAGTTGATTTTAGAGTTTGTTTTATGGGTAATACATTAAAATGGTTAATCGAACAAGCGGTTCAATGAAGAGTGGTAAATATTAGAGTTCAGTAGTGCATATATATTAACAAATTCAGTAGGTCTATGAAGCAGCAGTAAGCTCCTTACCATTCATTGTTTCATGTTTGTTTGCTGATGCACTTTGCGCTTACTGGGTATTTGTCATCAAGTAAACTTTCCATCATATGAGAAACTTGTGGTTGACTAAGATAATATAACGTAAGCCCATTATCATCATTGATGGTATGTCTTTGTTTCTAATTAGGCCATCTATATATAGATGTTTATGAGGAGATTGTTGGCATGCTAAAATATTTTGATTTTTTATAATTACTTTGCGGCAAACTGAAAATTTACGTTCATTGGGGCAGCGTTGAGGATAGCCCTAGAATCGGATGCAATTGATTGTTATTTGCAATCCAGCCATGCTGTCCGCATATTTCAGTGGACAGTCTATTTCCACAACTTTTTATGGTAAACACTTTTGATTTCAACATATTCATTGACTTGATGGTCTGGTACTACCCAACATAAATTCTTAGGCCGAAGGACTTAGTCCCACTCAAGGTTGGCTTGACAAGATTTCACTCCATCTTTTAAATTCATCTATTTTCTCTTTTTTTTTTTTTTTAATTTTTATAAAATAACTAAATTAATTTAATTAAAAAAATAATTAAAATAATTAAAATAATTTAAAATAAAAAAAAACCAGTCACTACCATCAGTGGTAATGACAATCGATAGATTAAGAGGTCAAAAATAGTTTTTCGATTTACAAATAATCTAGATCTAGTCATCTCATTTGGCGAAGGAAGTCAAATTGGAGGTGGTTACCGTGACTAAAAACGACTGTTGAGTTAAGGTCAACCATTTCCGATCATTTCTTCACATTTGATAGTAGAGACAGTCAAAAATGAAGAAGACAGATCTAGTCTTTTCCGTCAAATAAGGCAACCAAAAGTAGGAGGTCATTTTCGGGTTCCTAGTTCTTTTATAGGCAGTCGTTGTCGCCACCGATAACTTTTTTATTTTTTAAATATATTTATAATTTATTTTAATATTCTTATTATATTTATAAAATTTATTTTATTATTTATAAAATTTTTTTTATCAAAAAGACGAAAATACCTTTTTAACTATTTATTTTTAATCGTTGATCATTAAATTTAATTATTGACTCTAATCAATCAATAAATATTTAAATTTTTAAGTATTAATGGTTGAGATTTTGTCTTGTTAGAAACCTTGGGCGGAAATATCTCCTTTGGCCCAAGTCTTATTATGATGATACTGTCTCGGTAGTAGTTTAATTCGAGACATAATAAAAGTCATTGGGATTCTTTCACTTTGATTAGGTGTGATAAGTGCCACTGCATACATTTGTTCACTTTGATCAGGTGTGACAATTACACTTTGATTCGTCAAGTATTCAAATTAATGACGCCTGTTTGATTTCAATGGCAACAATTCGAAGAGCATAAGGACTACACTAATTAGCCATTTGTTTCATGACTATGTATAAATCATACTGATACATTTTTATATTTTATACATATTTTTGTATACTATAATGATTTATTTGACTGATTTTATGTATATATTGTACATAAATTGTGTATAATATTGTTAGTTTATAGTATAATAAAAGTACGACAATACAATTTACATATTGGTTATTCCCTTTGTCCTTGATAAATGATTAATAATTAGGCCAAAGGACTATTTCCCACCCATAGTTTGAGGTGGGGATAAAGTTCCACTCGCTTAAGTTTAAAAGTCCGGTCTCTTATCCTTATCCTAATTTTTTATAATTTTGCTATTGAAATGATTAAACTACCCTTTTAAAAATTAAAAATTTACAATAAAAATATAAAATAATTTTTAAATATAA
>JAJEJH010000166.1:367937-420302 GCA_026122585.1 Anacardium occidentale
AACGGGGAGGCCAGGAACCAGATGGCCAGAAATGGCCACTTGGTTCTATTATGGGCGGCCACCGCCGCCGGTGCCGACGACTGTGGCTGCCTCAATTTTTAAATTTAAAAATTAAAAAAATTTTTTTTAATTTTTTTAAATTTTTTAAATATTTTATATTTATATAAAATTTATTTTATTAATTTATAAAATTTTAATATTAAAAAGATAAAAATACCCCTGATTGTTACTGTATATTTATTATTTTTAATATTAAAATTAGGTTACGGATAGAAAAACAGGCTTTTAAATTTAAGCGGATGAGACTTTGTCTCTGCCTCAAATTATGAGTGGGAAATAGTCCTTTGGCCTAATAATTAACATGTGTAACTATTAATAAATTAGTTGTTACATTTATAACAACGTATGAGCACATCATCGGCACTAAACACAACATATCAAATTAAAATATTGCACTACAAATCAAGGAAAACAAACACCAAATAAAGTATTAGTTCAAAATATTATACTTATGAAAATCCAAATTAAATACAATGTTATAACAATATTGCTTCGGTTATATATCAGCTATGATTGGTCATTGATGTTTCTTACAATTCTAAATCAAGGTGCATGATTCATCCAACAACTTCTCTCGATTTTGTAATATATCAATTGATAAATGAAATATATACAAACTATAAACAATATGTACCTAATGACTAAGCACTACACACCCTCAATTTTTTTTAGTGAACCATCTTTTTTATCTGTAAATATTTCAATTATCAATTGTTATGTTATAAAACTTGTTGATGTAAAATCTCACTCCAAAGTATAATATTCACATTTGCATTGTCACATGATTTCGTTTAAAATGACAAGCATATATCTTCTATCCTGCGCAAAACCAAATCTTACATTTTGTTTAATCTTGTAATATCATATTGAATGTATTAATAGATGTTTTCATGTTGCCCCTAATAAATGCAAAATAACAAAGAGAAAAAAAATCTACCAGTAAAATTTCATTTACCCTTTAATACGTAAAATTATATTTAACCCCTTACAACGTCAAGTTTAAGAGGACACCCCTTACAACAAGTAAAAGGAAATTTTTGATTCAATTCAGTAGGCGTGAATTCGCCTGCTAAACTGAGTAATCCTTACCCCCTACAAGTTGTTTGTTTTTTATATTTCAAGAATTTCCCCCTTAAAATCTCTTAAATCATTAAGAATAACAACAAAGTAATCAAATATACATATTCATACTTAGATTCAATCAAATTTCTGGATTGATTTTGTGATTTTTTTTACGGTTTTCGCAAATTTTCAATGGTTATAGAAGAGGGTTCTCTCTCTATAATAATGGTATTAATAATAATAAATCAAGACATAATCAGATTGGAATCATGCTCGTACATGCAATGATGACCAGGGCATCAATTTGAGCCACTCGTACATGCAGTGATGTCCAAGGCATCAATTGGAGCCACAGAAGCGTGGCTTATACAAACTGAGAAACACAAATCTCTTTCGCAGGCATCTATATTAAATGGTTGAAATGCGTTAACTACTCAATTAACAGCCACATCATTAAGCTAACAAGGATTTTCATTGTGTAAAATAGACATTATTCTGATTCAAAACCTCCCACTTTCGAAATCTCAAGCTTTTTACGGCATGCAACAATGATTCCAATGGCCAAATTCAGAATCTTGCTGCAGCATGCGGCCATTTTATTAGTTGTATAACCAGAAACTCGATAACTTGATATCCATGACCTAAAATCTCTTTCACCTTGGGTGAATTTATATGCCATTAAATCACACGTTTGATGAAAAAAATTTTCCCATTAAAATGGAATATCAGTATGTTGGTTTTCTATTAGTATTAGAGCAAAAATTCCCAAAAATATATGGTATAAGTTCATTGCAAAGAATGAGAAAGATTTTTTTACTCAAACTCCATGTTGAAAACAAATGGACGATGGAGATTAAGGCAGAAGATGGAGGGCCAAGATCAAAGAAGAATATTTTTTTGTTATGGCCAGCTGTAAAGTAGGATATGTTTTAGAATTCAAATTGCTTTTTTTACGCAATTAGTTAAGCCTTTCGTTCCTTTTTTTTTCTTTCCTTAATGTATAAATAGGTTTGTAAATAATGGCTCAGAAGCATATACGAATTATAGAAAAAGGGAAGCTTTTTTTAGCTCAAATTTTCTTTTCATGGTATCAGAGTAGTGTCTGTACTAAGCAATGTTCTTCCTCTATTCATTACAATTCTACTGCTAATTATTGATCTACCCTTACAATGGAAAACCCACACCCCACTATCGATATGCTAACCCTTCAAAACTCAGATCAGCCTGGAATGCAACTCGTCACTGCAACTCTTGATGGTTCTAATTACCTCTCTTGAAGTCGAGCCATGACGATAGCCTTAAGAGCTAAAGATAAGTTAGCTCTTGTTGATGGCAGATTTGGAAAACCAGATCCAGACGCAGCTGAATATGAACGTTGGCACAAAGCAGACAGCATGGTGGTGTCCTGGATCCTCAATTCAATGACCAAGGAGCTAGCCAGTGTCTTCATGTACACCACATCTGCAAAAAATTTGTGGTATGAAATCAAGGACAGGTATTGAGAGAGTAATGGCCCCCTATTATACCAATTAAAGCAAGAAATTAGCTCCATCACTCAATCAAGCCTTTTAGTTGTTGCTTATTTTACAAAATTAAAAAAACTTTGGGTGAACTGAGCAATTTAAGGCCATTACCTGCGTGTACTTGTAATGCTGCTGCTTTGCATAAAGAGATTGATAATACAAACAACTTAATTCAGTTTTTGATAGGTCTTAACGACGCATATGATCATGTAAGAAATCAGATTTTGATTATGGAGCCATTGTCGACTGTTAACAAAGCCTATTCTATGGTTCTTAGTGTTGAAAAGCAAAGAGAAGTTCAAATCATTAATGTACCTGAAGGGATACCTGCTGCCTATGTCAATCCAAAAGACATTTCAAGGCCACAAAACCGGAGGAAAGACAAAGACAGTAGAATGTGCACTTATTGCAAGAACACAGGACATACTAGGGAAACATGTTTTAAACTTAACGACTACCCGAAATGGTTCACAGAACTCAAAGGCAAAAAAGGCAAAAAGAAAGCAAATGTTGTATCAAATGAGATTCTTAGTGATACCAAGGATGAAACACCAATCACAGCAGACTAGAATGCAGAAATAGCCAATATCATACAACAAGAAATCAGCAAATACATGAGAAGCTAGAGAGCAAACACGATAGAATCAGCAAAATGTGTAGGCTATTCTGGCCTTGCAGGTAAACAATCTGATTACTACTCTGTACATACCATTAATGATGTAGGTACCTGGGTAATTGACACAAGTGCAACTTCACACATGTGCCGTGATTTTAGTCTATTTACCAAAACTATTAAACTTGAACCCACAGTACCATTTTCTTTACCTGATGGATCTTTAAGGTACTCAACACACAAAGGTACCGTAAAATTATATGACACTTTAATCCTACATGATGTTCTTTACATACCAAAATTTGCATGTAACCTAATTTTTGTCAGAAAACTAACTTAAGACTCAAATACCTATGTTTCCTTCTATCCAAACCACTGTTTTGTGCAGGATTTGACAACTCATAGCAAATTAAAAAAGGGAGCAATAAAGGGAGGCTTGTACACCCTGAACAGAAACACATAACCAAAAAAAGCATACACCAGTTATACTCAAGCCACCAACTTACAACTTTGGCACAAAAGACTCGGTCACACCTCAAAAAACAAATTACTTCATATTCTCACCTTAGGAGTGTCAGAAAAAATGGATTTGCATGTTTGTGAAATATGCCCTTTGGCAAAACAACATCGTTTACCTTTTCCTAAAAGTAATATTACTGCTAATGACATTTTTAAATTAATGCATGTTGATCTTTGGGGTTCGTATCCAGTTTAATCCATTTCAAGAGCTTCCTATGTGTTAACCATGGTGGATGATTTTTCTAGAACAACTGCTAATGACTTTTTTGTTGAAAGAAAAATCAAATGTGCCAAGTGTTTTAAAACAGTTCCATAATTTTGTGGTCAATCAGTTTCAAAAAACAATCAAAGTTATCAGAACTGATAATGACACTGAATTTGTAAACAACTCATGCAAAAATTTTTTTCAAGAGAAGGGCATTGTGCATCACAAAACTTGTGCTTATACACCACAACAAAACGGTGTGGTAGAAAGGAAGCATAAGCATTTTTTACAAGTTGCTAGAGCACTACTGTTTGAGTCCAATTTGCCAAAAAGGTTTTTGAGAGAATCTATACTTATGGCTACATACATAATAAATATTCTGCCAAGCTTCATTTTAAAGTGGAACACTCCTTATGAAATTTTGCATAAAAGGCAACCAGATTACTCAATTTTGAAAACATTTGGTTGTTTATGTTTTGCTACAAATGTTTATCCTCAAAAAAAAAAAAAATTTGATGCACGAGCATTAAAATGCATTTTTTTGGGATACGAAATTAGTGTCAAGACATACAAATTATATGACATTTCAAAAAAACAATTATTGTTGTCAAGGGATGTCATATTTCATGAACATGTATATCCATACCAAACACAATCACCACAAATAGATCACCAAGATACACCATTACCAATACCAAACATAACTGTACCAAACATAGACGAAAATCATCCATATAATTGTAGGACCCGCCGCCACGAGTACCCCTACTGCTGAAAGATACTTATCTTTTATTTAATAAACTGAAAATTTGGTACCCGCGATGGGAATCCTACGAAAAAGAAAACCTGCTGCTAATTACATTGTATGCAGAAGCTGTAACTTAAACTGATACAGATATACAATGAGCTCATAATGGCTTTTTCATTAATACATTGTTCTTTACATAATTCTGTACATATACATTTGCATACAAGACCTCACAGGTCCGAAACTGTAAATGAAGTACAACTGAAACTGAGAAGTGTATGTGGGGTCCTCTCTCGCAAGCCTCAGTCCACCCGCTCCTTGCCAGTAGCAACAAAACCTGAAAAGGAAGGAAGAATGAAGGGGATGAGTGATAAAGATCACCCAGTAAGCATTCCTTACTTTCTTCGACCCAAGCAAGCAATAAACAAGAACATACATACCTGGCCTCGGCCCTATTCATACATCTAATCGCTTGTTGGTGCTGAATCTGGTTACTAGTTATCTGTTTCTCATTATTAACCATTTCATGTAATGCATGACATGACATGGTATCTGAAATAGCTGGCGATGCATGCATCTGAACAATCTATATATACCCGAAGGTACCTGCTGTGCTGATCAGACTGATGAAGACAAGGATTCGATATCCTGGCCAAGTGGGCTAAACATTCTAGCTACAGGCTAGAAAGCTGAGTACTGTACTGATCAGTCTAACTGGTGTCAGAAAATTGGATCCCACAGATGCCCCCTCGAGTTCACCCAAAACTGTAACCCGTACATCAGGTTCTGAATACTGAAATCTACTGAATTCAGACCCCTGGATCCTCTTTCAGGCTATATGCTATGCTATGTATGCATATGCATCATTTCTTATCTGAAATCTGGATTATCTGATGATTATTAGCCCTTGGATGAATTACCAAACCTTTAAGATTCAATTTCTTCAAATTCTGGGAAATTCAAGCTGACACACGGGCGTGCAAGGGAGACGCACGGGCGTGCACTCACACACAGGACCGTGTTAGGCAAGGGCACACGGGCGTGTGCCCAGACACACGGGACCGTGCCCCGGTCGTGTGCCTGGCTGTGCAAGTTTCTGAAAAATCCTGGCCATTTCATGCAAAAGAAGGACACACGACCGTGCCCCTCAGGACACATGGTCGTGTCCTTTGCTCCCAGGCCGTGTCCTTGCAGAAACAAGGGCACACGGGCGTGCTCTTGCGGGCACACGGCCGTGCGTCCAGTTCTGCACAGACATGACTCACCTGAAACGAGCAGGAACCCATCCAATCCACATCCAAATTCAAATTAAACTAAAACATACTTCAATGGAACTTCAGTCAGCTAACAAATCACTTCAATTTCAAAATTCATCAATCCCAGCACATTCCACCATGGAAATCTCATATTTCTCTCACTAACACACTCACAATCAAGCAAACATGCATTTTGGGTGGAAAATCATCAAACAAAGCATCATATCATCATCATGGCATCATACAAACATACACAACATGTCACAATATACTGGAAACGTCGGTAAACATTTCCAAGCATCAACAAACAGGCTGGGAACACAAAGAGAGAGTAAGAAACACTTAACTCTTGACATGGCTGCTGAAAAACTCTAACTCAAGCTATTCTCTCTGATCTTTTACTGGATTGGGAACCGTTGGAAGCTGGATTTCACGCCTAGGGCTGGGAGCTGCTGAAACAAAGAAGAAATTTGGCTGAAAATGGGTTAGAATGCATTAATCTCTCGTCTCTCTCTTTTTCTACCCACCTGCACGGGCGTGCAGACATGATACACGGGAGTGCACCAAGGAAAAATGGATATAATCCACTTCCCGTGTTTCGCATGATTGAAACCTCCTTAAAGGAATCATACGAAAGCCACACAACTCTGAAAAACTATCAACTCACCCCTGAACTCTTCTAGACTTCCAAACTATTCCTGAATTCTATTTCTAACCCCAAAACTCTACCCCTAAGGGCTTTTCTAACCTAGGATGCTACAATAATCACGAAGAAATTGTCTTACCAGAACCAGAGCCTCAAGAACCTGAAATTAGGAAAAGTACAAGGGTGAGAAGCAGGCCTTCCTGAATAGAGGACTTTGTTACGTATACAACCGAAATACCATCAACAGATCCCCCTTTTTTTATGTTAACCCCACCTACATATAATCATGGCTATGTCAATTTTGTTGCACATGTTTCAATTACACAGGAACCAAAATCATACAAGGCAGCTAAGGAGGACAGTAGATGGGTTGAAACTATACAGGCAGAATTAAATGCATTGGAAAAAAAAAACATGGGAATTAACCGTGTTGCCTAAAGGGAAAATAACGATTGACTCAAAATGGGTGTATAGAATCAAATACAATTCAGATGGAACTATGGATAAATACAAAGCAAGACTTGTTGCCAAAGGCTACAACCAAGAATTGGGTGTTGACTATCATGACAATTTTTCATCGGTGGCTAAAATAGTGACTGTCCGGTTACTCCTTGCCATTGTTGTCGCAAAAAATTGGCTTGTATATCAATTGGATATTAATAATGCTTATTTACATGGTCACATAGAAGAAGAACTATACATGAAGCCTCTAGAAGGCTATCCTAATGCAGGTGAAGGTTAAGTCTGCTGCCTTACTAAAAGTCTATATGGACTAAAGCAAGCTGGGCGCCAATAGAACAAAGAGCTTACTTCAAAGCTTCATTCCATTGGTTTTACCAAATCAGAAGTAGACTATTGTTTATTCACAAGAGAAAGAGTAGAAAATTACCTTGCAATAGTTGTGTATATGGATGACTTACTTATCACCGGGCAAGATGAAAAAGGAATCAGTGAAGTCAAAAGAGCATTAGATGAGGCATTTACAGTGAAGGATTTAAGACATGCTCGACACTTTCTCAGAGTTGAAATAGCCAGATCAAAATGAGGAGTTTATATTAGCCAACACAAATATGTCAAAGACATATTACAAGTCACAGGCATGCAAAAGGCAAAAGGAAGTCACTTTCCTTTACCAACTGGACTAAAATTAAATACAAAAGCGGGTGAGATCTTACCGGATCCAGAGAGATACAGACGCTTGATTGGACGATTGCTTTATCTCAATTTCACCAGACCAAACATCTCCTTTTCCACCCAACACTTAAGCCAGTTCATGCAACAACCCAGAAGGCCACACTTGGATGCTGCACTTCACCTCGTCAGATACTTAAAATAGTACCCAGAGCAAGGCTTGTTTTTTTTGAAAGCAAACACCTTCAAGATTTAAGCTTTTTGCGACTCGGATTGGGCCTCTTGTCCAATGACACGCAAATCTCTTACGAGTTTTTGCATCTTTCTTGGACCATCAATGATTTTCTAGAAATCAAAAAAACAAACAACAATCAGTAAATCCTCCGTAGAAGCCGAATATAGAAGCATGTCCTCTACCGTGTGCAAATTACAATGGGTTACTTATCTGCCCAAGGACTTCATGATCTCGCCTTCCTTGCCCATCACGCTCAACTGTGACAACAAAGTTGTAGAACATATAGCTGCAAATCCAGTATTCCATGAGCAAACAAAGCATCTAGATATAGATTGCCACCTAGTTCGCAATCAAGTCCTAAGTGGTTTTATCAAAACACAACATGTCCATTCGAAAGAGCAGCTCACAGATCTGTTAACCAAACCACTAGGCACAATTGCCAATCATCGTCTTCTTTTCAAGATGAAACACTTACTGCAGGCAGATTCAAACATTCTAGCAACTGAAGAATCAGGAGTTCAAAGAGACAAACCAGTAAAACGTGTTTCATCTTGAGGGGCAGTTGCAAAGAATGGGAAAGATTTTTTCACTCAAGCTCCACGTTGAAAACAAATGGACGATGAAGATTAAGACAGAAGATGGAGAGCCAAGATGAAAGAAGAATATTTTTTTGTTATGGCCAGCTACAAAGTAGGCTATGTAAAGTAGGATATGTTTTAGAATTCAAATTGCTTTTTTTACGCAATTAGTTAAGCCTTTCGTATCTTTTTTTCTCTTTCCTTAATGTATAAATAGATTTGTGAATAATGACTCAGAAGCATATACGAATTACAGAAAAAGGGAAGCTTTTTTTCAGCTCAAATTTTCTTTTCATTCATGAACAACTATTCTTACGTATTTTATATTGTAACAATGCTGTCAAAATATTATTATAGTTATTGTTAGTATCCTGTCGCCATAAAGGAGTGCGAAGCCGAACAAGACGACGCCATGAAAGGACTGAAAATGCTTTTTAACTTCATAAACATTTGGTTATTTTACAAAGTCGAACGCTTGAACGGCAAACTTACAACATACATATTTTTTAAGTTTAATTCATCAACGTTGTCTAGCTACATCAATTACAACTAATTATTTAGAATATAATACAACTAAAGCTGATATTTCGAAATTCCCGTAATAACAAGGAGCTGCAGGTTCCAAGATTTATTATCGATTCATCTTGTATACGTCTTTGTGTTCCATAACTCCTGCCTAGATATTAGAAACACAGATCCTTTATTATCTGACGAATTCTTGTAGTATCTACACCAATCCTCGAACTGATAGCCTGCACAAAGGAATATGTGCAGACAAAGCATTCAAATACTCATGGGTCATGCTTTCAGAATAACTCATTAATTTTCCTTTTTTGGTATCTATAAATATTTATGTCTTCAATCATTAAAGAAAATTGAAGCTCATTTAAGTTATCAGCTTGACTATATTAAAACTCTGATATTCAGAATTATTATTACATAAAATTAGAAATATATTCCAAAACCATTGGAAGCAAATATAGCTAGTGACGACAACACCTCATCATATAAAACTATAAACAAATTAGAAAAACTTAAATAAAATGAAGAGATATAAATGACCTCTAAAAATCTAGAAAAAAAAAAATTGAAAAAGTGATGGATACATACCTGAGACTTAATAACGTATATGATCCTATCGCCAGCATTATACTGAGTAGAACTTATGACTTCGGCTCCTTCCTGCCGAAGAACATTGATAATTTCATGCAACATGAAGTTCTTCTCCAACCCACAAATCAAATTTATTTCCAAACTTGAATCTGAACCTTTTATGTTGAGTACAGGTAATCTTGACCTGCTTGTCTTTTTATTTTCATCACCAATACTCTCTTTCAGTAGTAATGCTCTTCGGCGACTTCGCTCCTCAACTCTTTCTTGCAATTGCTTTATATAATTGGTGGCGTGCTCCAACAGCTCAGTCGCCGAACCCTGTAACACAAAACACATATATCTTCAGACTTCATGAATGCATTTAATTCTTTTGCTGAGGACAAAAAATATATAAGAAACTAAAGATTAAGGATACACACCTTAGAGGATTGTAAAGGAGTCAAAAAAGCGAGCTCGGAAAGAAGATCTTTCATTTGCTTTCTTCTGATTCTCTCCTTCATGTTTCGCTGAAGTCTAGATGCCCCCGATCCATTTCCATTGCCCAGTTCCATATATATTACTCTTTTCGGGCTTTCTCCGCCAAGCGATTCAAGCACACAAACGAGGGTGCAAATGAGCCACGTCGAAACAAATAAATAGAGGCAAGCTCCTTAGATATTGGTACATGGAGACATTAATTCTTCATTGATATTTTATTATCATTGATGAAGACAGATCACAGCCGCATTTACTGGAAGAGAGAGGGAGTTTCCTTCTGAATAAGTTAGCTACAACATCATGTTCGTCTAATTTAACACTCTTGTTTTCAGGATAATTAATCAAGTCAACCGATTTAGGAGGTGCCTATATTATTTTAATTCACATTGTATAGATTACACCAATATAACTACGAAAATCAGGTTTGACAAATTTGCTTCGCTATATAAATAATGTTTGCACATTGTTAACCATATTCAAACTTCGTCTGTTGACGAATTGGAACAATTTTTTTGCTAAAATTCATTCAACCTGTTCTTGAAATTTTGCTTAAAATAGTTACAAAGTTTAGTGTGAAGTAGTTAAATAATTTACTTTCGAGTTTTTAATGGCAGTTATAATGTTTAAAAGGTAGAGTCTGCATTTTGCATTTTGGTTTAGGGTTTAGGATTTTCATTATGAATGTTGCATTTTTAAGTTGACGGAAAAGTATTTTAGACAAGTCTAGAGTGCATTTTTTGGGCTCGAAATTAGAAATTTGATCGAGAAATGCTTAAAATCCCATTGGTAGGTGTAATCATGTCTATTGACATGGTTCAACAAAAAGGAAAAAATATAATTCCTTTGTAGGCATTTTTAAAGGGTTATATGATATTTTACAAAGTGTTATGCCTGGCTGAGGTCATTTATATTTGACAATAGATTTTGAAGGGTTGTTTTAATATTTTACAAGGTGTTGCACCTGGTGGGAGGGTAACTGATATTTGATAATAGGGCTTTTGGTGGGGCAAATTGAAATTTGGGATGCATAACATTATTGGGGTTTATACATGTGAGGGTAAATTGATAATGTCTACATAGGGTAAATTCATATTATATAGTTTAGGTTTTTTCTTTTAATTTTATTATAAAATATAGTTTTCTTAAATAAGCACTTTTAACCTTTTTATTTTATTTGACACTTAAATTAATCAAAGTTACGTTTTTTTACAAAGACTAGCATTCAAACCTTAGAAAAGGATTCCGCTTCTTATGTTGTCAACCTTAAGGTTAGGGCAGAAAAATTCTATCCATCACACTACTTTAAAATGTGATTGACAATTTAAGACCATAAAGATATGATGGTAAAAATCTGCAAAAAAACTTACCAAGAATCAAAAGAAGTTATTCTCCAAGACCTACTTTGGAACTTTTACAGATTTAGAGAAGTAAAGATTCAATGCATCATCATGCATCCTTCATCAAATAAATGAAGGGACCCAACTTTAGAGTTTTGGTTTAGACATAACAAAGCTGATGTCATGCTCGTTAAAGTTCGACATTGTGATATCGATGTACAATTATATGTGTCATGGTTAGGGGCAAACCTTTTCAAGGAAATGTACTTTCCAGGATTCAATTTACTAAGTTATAGGGATTTCATTTTGGTTTTTGAGGTGGATGTATAAGGAATAATGACGAGAATGTCATCAAGCTCGTTATGTGATGACTAAGATGTTTTCCACTTATGAGCAGGTGGTTAGAGCCTAATAGTTATTCTACAAGAGTAATTTGACCATTGGATAAAGGCAGTTGAATTTGTAGTTGTTGAGCTTCAGTTGAGAGTGGAGACTTCTTTTTAGGAATTTTATCTTAGAAAGATAAATTACGAATTCACTATACGGTTACTATATTTGTAAAATTACAATTATGTGAATTTACAACTTAACGATTATAATATTTTTAATAGGATACCACTATTAATATCATCCTTAATATAGTATCTCCACATGATGACCTTTCATAGCATGGGGTCATCTCAATCAATGTTCTTGATGATGCTTTGTTGGGTAGTGGTCATCTACGCACAATGTATGGTTTTCTACAAAAGAAAATGTAGTTATACAAATCTAATCAAACCATAAAGGTATCAAGACCTATTAGCGGCTAAGTCGGTGCAACATTATGCCACCAATGTACATGTAACATTCTTCTATTGGTATAACAATGTTGCAAAAGACAACATATGTGTCATCTTCTTAGTTGAGCCATAGGATAGATGACTATTTTGGATGCCCCTAGTTACTTTAGGCCAATGGCTATATGATGATGTACGTGTATATTTATTTGATATAATTAATTATATGTGTGTGTATGTATGTATGTATCTATGTATGTATGTATGTGTGGGTATGTTCTCCTAATGTTATTTTTGTTGTCCCAACATTTAGATGCTTCGTTAGGGTTATTGCATTATCATCAACAATTGACCACTAAAGAAGTCACCTAAATTAGATGACTGATGATACCATATTTGTTGCCAATCTGTTGAAGGTCCTCTATGATTTCATTACTGTTGGGTCTAACTACATGTGGCCATATGTATTAGTACATGTCATTGATAGTACTATGGATGGCAAATACTTCAAGCCATGAAATAGTATAGACAAGGTGATATTTATTATTTTTAATAAATTTGAAATATGAACAATGTTGATATGTCCATAACTATTGATGTTCAATTTTTTATAGGTCTCTATACTAATCAATTTCAAGAACAAACTTCAGGTTTGTGGCAAAGTTAACATACAAAAATTGACCACTTTACTGACTTAATAGTAAGGTACATGATCTACATCTTGATGATCATGACTCATTCTCACTATTGGTTCGATTCAAGACATACATATCACACAAATGCATTTACTTAAAATAGACGTGAGGATATGCTATAATGAAATGAAAGTTTTGGTGACTATAAACTATCTGATTTACGCTTTAATGAGTATTTTAGTTAACAACACCCACTTGATTTCTACGGTAATGACTTCAAGAGCATGAGGTCCACAATGGCCATTCATTTGTCCCACGATCTTGTTTAGATTACACTAATTCACAATTTGAATATTTTTTTTCTTAATTTTTACGTTTTATTCATATGTGTTTCTTTTACATTATTCATTTGATTGATTTTTTAATTATGTATACTGTACATATGTGTTACTATTATTCCTTTTTTAATAATAAATGTTTACTGACTAAGTGTGCTATTGTTAACACAAATTAACAATTAATTTGTAACTACAAATATATGAACACATCAGTGTCACCAAACACAACATATATGATTAACAGTTTATGATTTAAGGTTCATGATTTATGATATATAGTTTTGGATATGATTACACATAAGGTTAACAGTTTTGGTTTTAGGGTTTATGATTCATAGTTTATGGTTCAAAGTTTATTATTTGGTCGTTAAAGTTTACGGTTTAAAGTTTATGGTTTAATGCTTATCATTTTGTTTTTATGGTTTATGATTTTAGGATTTATGATTTACATTTCATGTTTTACTTTTTTGAATTTTGGGTTTATGATTTAAGGATTAAACTTCTATTTGCTATTTAGGATTTAACGTTTATAATTTAGAGTTTAGTGTTTATGTTTATGCTTCACTATTTATGTTTTTGGGTTTTGGGTTTGCGACTTATAATTTAAGATTTAGGAATAACGGTTTAGGATTTAGGGTTAAAGATTTAAGGTTTATGTTTTGAGGTTTACAATATATGATTTAGTATTATGACTTAGAGTTTGTTGAACCCTTGTGGATTTTGAATTGATGCAAAACATATGTTAAAATATCTAACCAATTCATGCATATATCGAATATGACAAAAGGATCAAAGGGTTTATGTTTTGCAGAAATTATCTAATACATGATCGTGTGTAATCAGACCGCACAATCATGTTATCTTTTATTGCAATTCAGATTTGCTTAAAGAAGGCACATGACCATGTGCATGAGGCACACTACTATGTGTATAAGACACATAAGGCACACACGGCCATGTGTAAAGGCATATGACCATACGCAGGAGGCACACGACCATGTGCATGAGACACACACCCGTGTGTTTTAAGGCACACACCCGTGTGTATGGGGCGCATGACCATGCACATGAGGCGCACTCCCATGTGCCATGAAGAAAATTTTCTACACGCCCGTGTTATGCTGTCGTGCCAAATAAAGACAAAACAAAAGCATTAATAACACACGGCCGTGTAATAGAAACACACGCCGTGTGCAAAGAAAAAATTCAACCGTGTGTTTCCCGTGCACTGATCGTGCGTGTACCCGTGCTAGCTTCTGGAATCTAAAGCATCTGAAGAAAAATAACACACACCTGTGTGATGAAAAGACGCACGCCCGTGCAAGCACAATTATAACCGTTGGAATTGCAGATTAAAGGAAGCACGACCGTGCAAGAAAAGTGACACGCCCGTGTAGTTTTCCAGAAATTCTCCAACGGCTCTCAAATCAGCAAGTAACGGCTATATTCTTCCATTTCCTATAAATTGGAGCTGATTTGAAGATTGAGGGGTTAGAGAATCAGACCTAAGACTTCCATTCTTCCATTCTCTAAACTCTTCTCCATTATTCTCTCACAAAAGCTTATTTGTAAACCTTTAGAGAGAAACCTTGAGCTCAATTGTTGTATTAGCCTTGTGAGGCAAATTTCTTGTAATATTTTCACAAACCCTTGGGCGCAATCCCGTGAAACTAGTGTAGGGCGTAATCCCTGTTAAAACTAAGTTAAGGGCGCAATCCCTTGTATCAAAACTAGTGTTAAGGGCGAAATCTCTTGGATCAAAACTAATGTAACTTTGGGTTAAAGTTAGTGGAAGGAAAATCTTCGAGCGGGGTTACATGGAGTAGTGGACGTAGGAGGCGTGGAGAAGCTCCGAACCACTATAAATCGGTTGAGCATTTCTTTTCCCTTACTCTCTTTTATACTTGCTTAGTCTTTTAATTAATTGTGCTTAATTGAATTTACATATTTGTTTGTTTGAGTTGGTAGAATAGGAAAAAGAATTAAAAATTATAAAATATTTTTAGATAACCTATTCACCCCCCCCCCCCACCTCCTCTAGGTTATTTGTCATTTAGCATTTGGGGTTTTACAGAGTTTGTAGATTACAATTTCAGATTTACAATTTGAAATTTATGATTCATAATTAGGAGTTTAAGATTTAGATTGTACAAGTTTAGAGTTCCAAATTTATAGCTTACACTTTACGTTTTAGAATTTAGGATTTATGATTCATAATTTTGAGTTTATAATATACAGTTAATAGTAAAGAGTTTAAGTTTATAGTTCACCATTATAATCTTGCAATGACAAAAAAGAAAATTTAAAATATCAAGATTACTTAAGAATATTCATTGGAAAAATGAAAAATTCTTTAATGCATACCTTTTTCATTTTAGCCCCTTCAGTGTAAAATATCTATAAAAAAATACTTTTTAGGTAAATTAACATTTTACCTTTTTGTATATAAAATATCATTTAATTCCCTGCAGAATCAAACCTTATATTATTAGAGATATTTAAGTATATTTATATAACTCATGATGGGTTGATTAAAATCGTATAAACTCCTTATAAAGTGATCACCATGAACAAGAAGGGACTTCAAGGAAAAGAGAGTCGAATATTTTTTGCGGAAATTGAAACAAAGGGTATTCATACACGCAGATATGCATGGATAACAAACTGTAGGTGATTTGATAAAGATTTACATCCAACAACGAAAATTAATGGCAACTTTAATCTTGAACGTCCCTACCGAAACTTTAATATGATCCATCTTGATAGGTGAAATATTCGGAGACATATTCACTCTTTTAAGCTGAAAATGAAACAGGAAGAGAGGGATTCCGTTGGATTGGTTAGGTAGTTGATACCGACAACTACCTGAATTCATGGAAATTGCAAGTCACGAGTCAATATGGAAGATTGGCGACAGCACGCTTAACCACGGCCGAAATAGAACCAAGAAAAACAGGCGAACATGCCCACTGTTTTCTGATTTAATGATTCAAAATTTTAAAACATAAAACAAGCAACATTAATAAGTTTAGTATCGTAAAGATAATATTGCTCTATTATTTCAAAGAATCCGGTTATGAAATACTTGTTTTTTCTCATGGAAAAAACCAATTACAATTCTTAAATATTCAACCCTAAATGTCAAATCTATAAGTTTGGTTCAATTACAAACAAGAACTAAACGTGAATATTTAGCAACAAAGCGATAAAATTTAACTTTTCAGTTCGACCAGCTAGTCAATATTAATTTATTAGCTGTTGACTCTTCACGTTTCCTTCTGGGGTATTCGTATTTTCTAATATATTTTTAATACAGCATATTTAGTAATATAATAACATAAACTTTTCAATACATGTTACTTATTATTTAAGAATTTTATATATATATATATATATATGTGCATGCAGGGTAAAATAAGAGATTTTTGTGTAATTAATTATTAAGTTAATGAATATGGAATTCACATGATGTGCATGATGTATCTTGCCATGTGTTTCATGGGAGAGACAGAGGAATGAGTAAGTCAAGCAACAGATGTAGCAAGGAGATTGCTCGTGTGCATTAACTATTTCTTATAACTCTACATACCTGTTTATGTATGTATTCTACTTCTTTCATTTCATCCCGAGAATAGCTGAAAAAAAAATAAAAACGAGAAGATAATTAGTGCTTATGTTTAGGATCCGAAAAGAGAGGAGCTTAAATTTTTTTTTAATTACATATAATAAAATAATTAAGAAATATTTATTATCAAAATTATTCATTAGATGAAGTTTTAATTTTCTTAAAATTGTAAACAACAATAACCTATTTTCAGGTTTAAAATTGTAAACAACATTCTATGTTTTAGGCTAATAGCCAATGGCAAAATAAACATATCTAACAAGAAACAAAACAATTTGATAAGAACGAAAACGAAAAGAATAAATTACTTGTCGAAGAATCTTTTAAAATAAATAATTTAATATATTTAGTTGATTATATTGTTTTCTTACTTTAAAACAGATTTAAATAATTTAAAATATATGAAAAAAAATTTAAAATTTCCAAGTAAAATTACATGACGATGCTAATTTAAGCAATTGAACCTGCAGATAATACTCCTTACTTTGACTGTCAAATCTCGTTATATCCTTCGAAAAGGATTCCTAAAATCATTTTAAGAGATGCATTGATATATATATTCAAACGTTTAACTCCTCAGAATATACCAATTGATTGAGACCACCAGTCATTATTCTCTTATTTTTTTAATACCCATGAAATTCTTAACAAACCTTTAATAATCCAAACAATTAAGCTTCTCTTCTGTCATGGGAAAACTCATATCATCGTTATATCCATTTTTATCTAAGGTTAAATTTAAGTTTAAATCAAATTTAAAATACTTAATTTAAATTAATTTATTTGAATTAGTAAATAATATCATTTGATAGATAAACAATAATATAAAAAAAGATAAATTATTAATAAATTCTTAAATTAAACTTACTAGAATCAAACATAAATTTTAGCTTGAAATGACTCAACTTAAAACATTTCTATTTATATATTATTCTATTATATTTTATATTATATGTTGAAAGAAAAAACAGAGAGAAATCAGGAGAACAAAGAGAGCACAAATTGCTTCCAGTAGAGGGAAGCTGAATCCATTAAGAATGAAGTGGTGTAATTGTCACGCTGTGTTTGAATGTGTATGAGCTGTTGTATAACAGATTCTTCACTCCTAAATCCCATCACAGTCAAGGTCTGATTTTGTTGGACCATTTTCGCTTCCAAATCTTAAAACTGGAATCAGTTAGTCAACCCTACATTAAGTGCGTGGGTCCAATCACTAATGAGCATATTCAACAATAATGTCAAATCAATTAGTGACATGAATCGTTTTCAATTGTGGTCCAATCAGAGAGAAGTAATATAGCATGAAGTCAGAATTTGAATAGGCGAGCAGATGCATTCCACACCTGTCTTCGAAATCAAATATACCTTAGAAATGTTTTGAATAAACAGTCGTATTCTACATGTGATTAATTCGTATGGCCATGTTCACCACCAAAGAGCACATACAATGATTTTTTTTTTTTTCTAAATAAACATTTTGCTACCGATATTTCAATTGATTGATAATTTGTATGCACCTAAAGGCATCTTCTTCTAAATGCAGTGTTTGGTGTTGCTGTAGCAAGCCATGCATATGGTGTCACTCTGAATAAGGTATTCTTCTTTTGCAAGTAAACTAAGTTAAGAATATTGCAATTTCAATTTTTTTTTTCAGAAGTTCTTATATTTGATTTTATAATAGTCATTGAATATATCTTGTTAGCAAATAAATTATCATATTTAACAAGACCACATACATAAAATACTAATTTTAAGAAGTTTACCACCCAAATGTAATGGAGTCAATCAGAAGCACATTATTATTACTAGATTATATTCAAAACTCTCAAGCTTTGATGACATTATGAAATTAGCATTCTGATATTGTATGCAAAACTTAACTAGAAAATAGTAGTACAAAAGTTGTTTGCCACTCTTTTGAAGTTGAAACTAGAAGATGCTTTGAAACCTTCTCTTGTGATGATCATAATCTACCTGGTTGGAGCTCATAAGCCTTACTATAGAGTCGTTGCAAATTTTGCCAAAACATAACAATACAAATGCAAAATTTTCCAATCCAACAAGCACAGAAATAGATCTAAAACATAGAAAAAGAAGTGCATTAAGATTTTGCACAATACTAATATCCCAGTTGATTGCATTGTCATTCCGAAGTAATTTGATCTTCATAATAAGTTAGAAATTTAAGAAACGTATGTAATCTTCATCTATCTCCTAATATCCCAGTATCAAGCTCAAAACAACCACTTGTTTCCTAATAACAAACTTGAAGAAACAAATAATTTCATTTTAACTAAATAACCACCCTTTTTTGCACCTTCTAGGTCTATTCATTCCATCACAAATACAAGCTTCACGGCAATGATGAGTTGTAGAGATACAAAATCTTAAAGACAAAGTAGCATTTTGGATCACATTTGTGGTTCAATATTAGTGAATATTTCAAGAACAATATTAAGATTGCATCGCAAGCACAAAAGAATCACAAAATATAAATGGTTCGAGTTTGAGAATGAACTCTGCACCCACAATGGAGGCTTTGCCTCTAGATATATCCACTATCTAAGAGATCTGATTGGAGTAGCATTGAAATCATACAAAATTGATCAGACACGCAAACCCTAGTAGAGCTCTAGAGAGGTAAAGAGAAAGTCATATTTTGGAGAGAGAATGAGTAAAAGATTAAAGTGAAAAAACCAAAAAAACCCAGGTTTATATACCTATAGTTAAAACTTGAGAAATTGCTTCAAATGCCCCTACATAAAATGTCCTCTCCGCCCCTAAAGTATCTTACACATAAGAAGATACATAAATCCCTCTGCTAGATTACATAAATATCCTTAGCTTAGTTTGGTGACACACTTTGCGAATTCCACCTTGTAAAAAACTAATAAGTGAATACACCTAAAATATGAAACCTCTACAGGCTCTATACTAACATTCAGACTTGACCAACATTAAGTAAGTCTAAAACAATATTAAACTTTCTTAGGGACATAACTTTAGTTGAAACATCACTTGGATGGTCTTTAGAAGCAATTTTCTCGACTTTCATTTGTCTTTTGGCCAAAACGTCTCAAAATAAAGTGTATTCTCCCATTGTTATGTTTAATCCTCTTATGAAATGCATTGTTTTTGCACAAATGAATTGCACTTTTTGAATCACAGTAAATAAAAAGTATATTGCCTAAGAAACCAAGTTCATTGGTTATTCCTTTAAGTTATAAGACTTCATTAATGGCTTCAGTCAAAGGTACACATTTAGCCTTAGTAGTAGATAATGCAACAACATATTGCAAGCTACTTTTCCAACTATGTAATAGCGAGTAGAATTGTCCTTTAAGCTTTTAAATCAAGGGTAAAAGAAAAATTTCCTAATATAAAATAGATTTGAGAGGGTTCAGGGGTAAAAGAGTTATTTAGGAGCTTTTTGTAGCTTGTACATGAATATTCTGGGAAGAATATTTCATGTAAGACGTGAGAGAGCAAAAATTGAGATTTTCAGTGCACATACAATTGAGTGTCTAGGACACACGACCGTGTGTCATGTCATTTAGCCATAAATATGTTTAATTTTTCTAGTTGCGCATTTCCCAACTTTTATTTTTCTTCTCATTCTTCTTCCCCTTAGGTTTTGTAAACCCTAGGACTTTTGAGAGAGATCAGCCAATAGTTGAACTCTAGATTAGAGATCTAGAGGTTCCTAGAGAGAGAGATCCAACTTTCATAGCTAGAGGTAAGTGTCCCCTTACCTTTTTCACTTTGTTTCATAGCATGTCTTGTTGTTTTGAGTTCTTGTGAACCATTGTGTGCTTGTTTGAAGCTTTATCAGCATGCTTGAGTTTTGAGATGATGCTTTGATGGATGATTGAGTGGTCAATTTTATGATTATGTGTATATCTCCTTGTATACATGCATGTTATGCTTTGTTTATGAGATGTGGCTTGATTAAGATGAGATTTGGGTGAATGTTGCATGCTAGCAAAAGCTTTGAGTGTGTATTGTTGCTTGGATGAGATTTAGAAATGTTTAGAGTGGGGATTTCTACGTTTTCAGACAGTTTCTATCGAATTTGAGTTGAGCAAATGACCGTACGTCTATAGGTACATGCTCGTGTGACCTCATTTATATATGAACACGGTCTTGCATGACACTTATGTGTATATCAAAACTCAGAAACACACCCCATATAGTTGATGCACATGCCCGTGTACTCATTCTTAATTTTAAACGTTCGTGTAAGTAAAACACGGGAGTGTTGTTTAGGCAGCTAAATACTTGTGTAGTGTGGTACACGATTTTATGCCTTAGATGGACGCCTATGTGTCCGTACCAAACGCCTATGCAGCCAGCCATGATTTTCATATTTGATTCTATAAGCTAGCACGACTAAAAGCACACTCGACACATGACCCTATGTGCCTTCACACACGCCCGTGCATCTTAAGAAATGTAGAAACAAAATTTAAAGCAAAGATAAACCATTTTAAGTCACTTTTAAGCACCCAAAACTTGATAATACAAAGATATAAACAGTATATCATGCATGATTATCAATATAAAGTACAATTTGTCATATCAGAGTTTTCAAAAAATGGATCCAAAGATCTAATGACATAATTTTACAGTATAAGTATACGATGTTCTGAATATCAGTTAAAGGTGGATATGAGATGACACTTGTGAGTTCGCATGTCTGCTAAAAAGGGAAACCAACGTCCGTTAGAGAGGACATGGTCTTTAACCAAACTTGTTAGAGAGAGTGCTGATCGTACATGAGTAGTTTTATTATAAGATTGAGCTTCCACGGTTAGGGTGTCGAATCCCTATATTCAATAGCCTGACCAGTATAGCAAGTATTTTCAGATACAACACTTTCTGATTCAGTTTTTAATAGATATTTTATATATATATATATATATATATATATACATATTCAGGATCTTTATATCATAACTTTTATATTAGAAAGAGTTTTTAGAAAATCATACCCAATGACAAGTTTATGACTTTTCAGCATACACATGATATCAACAAACACATTTCATGTCATGTACAATATTTTATAAGAAACAGAGCAGAGTAAGGGAAAGTACATTATCGAATACAGACATGTATATATTTCAAAATAAAGAAAATAGTGAAACAGAGAACTTTTTTGATAAGTCACAAAATCGACTAAGACTTGAAACATGCTTGTGTTAGAAATAGGAAACGCTTGCTTAGTGATTTTATCACTCACCCTTTATTTCTTGTTTCCTTCTTGTAGGTCAATGATTAGAGGGCTGAGTAGGAGCAAGGCAGTTATCAAATTTTAGAGATATGGCTTAGTAGTAGTTAGCATGTTTGGCTCGCATGCTTTTATTTAATTCTCATGTATATGTGCGTGTATTATATTTTAGTATACATTGTATAACAACATATTTTATACATGAGTAGCCTAGGAAGTTTAAAAGCATGTTCAGTTTCTTCTTATGATCTTTATTAATATTAAAATCTTATTTTCAGCTTTCGCATCTAGATTTAAAAATTTAAGCAGTAGTTTTTACTGTAGGGATTTCCGTTACAGACGTATTATTAATATAATAAATATTATAAGTATTTACGGACAGGAGGCCTGTGGTAGGGGTAACTGCAAACTAGGAACATTTTTATCAAAAGTGAAAATGCATCTGATTAGGGATCCATTTTTATCTAGGTGATATAATCTAAATCACAATAACCTTGCACAAGAAACCGATTAGAAAACTTAACATAATTATTTAAACCAATATTATAAGATTACTCATGAAGCTTATTACATAAGCAATATCAGGTCTGAATCCTATCATCACATACCTTAAACTACATAAGCTACATTTTCCATAAATCCAAAGTCAATAATAAGCAAAACAACAAATTTGAGTTTGAAATGAGCATCCATAAGTGTTTAAACAAATTTGTAATCCATGATTTTATACAAATTAAACACTTTCTTGATATAACCAGATTGAGACAAAAATAAAACATATTTTCTCTATCCATGTGTACATCTATACTTAAAATTCTTTTAGCTAGACCTAAATCTTTGATTTCAAATTCAATTTTGAATAGTTTCTTCAAAATTTTCAAATCATTCATATCCCTTAAAACAATTTAATATAATCTATATAAATGAGCAAATAAACATAACTACTTTTATAAAATTTCATATGACACACAAATTGATGATATTCACTCTTAACAAATCCAACTAACACAAGGCCTATATGAAGTCATAAAGTGATTTATATAAAAACATACTTTATTTTCAAAACCAATTCAATAAATCCTGAAAGTTGTTCTATATAGATTATTTCTTCCAAATTTGCATGCAAAATGGCAGTTGTTACATCTAATTGCTTTAATATCAAGTCAAGCAAAACAATAACAAATAATAAAAGCCTAATAGATGAATGTTTTACAACAGGTGGAAAAACTTCATGATAGTCAATAATACCTTCTACTTGAAAAAATTCTTTAGCTATTACTATAATCTTTTAACTAGCTTCCTCAATGTTGGGAATACCCAGTTTTCTTCTAAAAATTTATTTACATCCTATGAGTTTTTGATTAATGTAAGACCCGCCGCCACGAGTACCCCTGCTGCTGAAAACTATGGGGAGCTTTTATTAATAATCTGAAAATACGGGTACCCGTGATGGAAATCCTACGAAAAATAATAAAAATGAAACTATACATTTCTGTACATGCGGAAGCTAAACTGAAATACATCACTGAGATACATAACTGAAATATACATAGTCTGTACAATGGGCCCACAGGCCTTTACACATATACATATACTGTTTCTGTATATCTGGATACAAAATCATAAACAAAAGGTACATATGACCACACAGGTCCAAAACTGCTATACATACTGAGATCGCGATGTGTGTGCGTGCCCTCTCCATCAGCCTCGATCCAACCGCTCCTCAGCCACAGCACGAACACCTGAAGAACTAGAAGAAGGAGGGGGATGAGTGATAAAGATCACCCAGTAAGCGCTCCTTACTTCCCTCAATACCCAAGCAAGCATAAACAAACACAATAATCAAACATACCTGGGCCTCAGCTCTATTCATACATCTATGCGCTTGTTGGAATCTGAAAACTAATTTCTGAATAACATTCTCATTATATACTGATATCATTATTATTCATGTCATGATGTGTATGTCATGCCATGCTAACTGAATATACTGGATGCATGCATCTGAATACTGAATCTGAATGTACCCGAAGGTATCTGCTATGCTGATCAGACTGGGTGGAACACAGGGATTTGGCATCCTGGCCATGTGGGCTGAACATTCTAGCTACTGGCTAGAAAGCTGCTGAATAATAACTGCTACCCAATCTGACTGGTATCAGATGGTAAAAATCTGAATCTGAAATACTACTGAGCATTTCTGACTGGTGTCAGAAAGTTGGATCCCACAGATGCCCCATCGTATTCACCCTATACTCTTCCCCATACATTGGGTTCTGAATACTAAATACTGCTGAATTCGGATCCCCTGATCCTTTTAAAACTACATGTCATGTCATGATATGCACATGCAGCTTATTATCTGATTTCATGCTCAACTGATGCTTATCTGAAGCCAATTAGCCTTTATTCTGAAATCGCATGCTTAATTAATCAATTAATAAACTTTTTTCTGAAATTCTGCTAGTGCACGGGCATGCAGGAAAGGTGCACGGGCGTGAGCCAGGACGCACGGGGTTGTGCTCTGGTCGTGTGCCTGACCGTGCACGCTACTGGAATTTTCTGGAATTTCACAATGAAAGCGTATGCACGGGCGTGCGTATGTGAACACACGGGCGTGCATGGGCATTTTCTGGCCGTGCATATAGCGTACACACGGGCGTGCAGCTGGAAAAACAAAGACTCACGGCTGTGCCATGCAGGCGCACGGTCGTGCGTCTGGTTCTTCAACAAAGCACTCACCGGAAAATGTATCAAACTCATGCCAAATCAATATCAATTAACAAACCACTTCAAACATGCATTCCCAGCATCCCAAACAACATAATTCAAGCATCACATCTCACATGCATCAAGCCATATGGTTTCTACCATGGAAGTATCAATATTCTCTCACTAAAGCTTTCTCAATCATGCATGCAAGAATCAAAGTTGGCAAATCTCATCAAGTCATGCCTCAATCATCATCAAATACATATATAACACTCATCCAAGCATCAATACTCATCAAACATGCTGGGAAATTGGCGAGAAGAAGTGAAAGAACACTTACCTCTCTCCATGCTTCCGAATGCTTCACAAATCGCTAATCCCTTTGCTCTCTAACCGGATTGGGAGCTATTGGCTGTTGGATTTCCTCTCTAGGAATGGGAGGAATTGCTGAAATGAAAGAAAGAATCGGTTAAAGCAAACTTGGGTGAGAAAATAACCAAATTTCTCTCGGCTCTCACTTATATACTATGCCACGCACGGTCGTGCACCAATGATGCACGGGCGTGCATAAAGGAAAATGAACTTAATTCATTTTCCACGCATTCGTACAATTGATTCCTTCTGAATGGATTCGTACGAAGGCCACACAACTCTGGAAACTTACCAACTCACCCCTGAACTCTGCTAGACTCCCAATCTCTCTCTGAATCTCATTTCTAACCCTGAAACTCTTCCCTAAGGGCTTTTCGAACCTGGGATGCTACATTTTCTCCCCCTTTATAAAAATTCTGACCCCGAAATTTACCTGAATAACTCTGGGAACCTATCCCTGATCTCAGACTCTACCTCCCAAGTGGTTTCCTCCACTCTTTGACTACGCCACAAGACCTTCACAAGAGGAATCTGCTTGTTCTTGAGAACCTTGACTTTGTAGTCCAGAATCTGCACTGGCAACTCTTGATAACTCAAATCATCAGCCAACTCTATCTCTGAAAACTGAAGCACATGAGAAGGATCCCCCACATACTTCCTCAACTGAGACACATGAAACACATTATGGATTCTGTCTATGCTAGCTGGTAAGGCCAACCTGTAGGCAACTGTCCCCACTCTCTTAAGTATCTCATAGGGACCAATGAATCTAGGGGCCAACTTCCCCTTTCTGCCAAATCTGAGAACGTGCCTGTACGGAGCAACCCTCAGAAAAACCATGTCGCATACTGAAAACTCAATCTCTCTACGTCTCAAATCTGTATAGCTCTTCTGTCGATTCTGGGCCTGTTTCATCCTCTGCTGGATGATCCTGATCTGCTCAATCATGCCCTGAACAATCTCTGGACCCACAACTGTCTCTAGAGAATCTCTCTCTCCAATCTCATCCCAATGAAGAGGAGATCTACACCTCCGACCGTACAACGCCTCAAATGGAGCCATCTAAATCGTCGTCTGATAACTATTATTGTACGCGAACTCCATAAGAGGAATCAACTCTACCCAATCGGTCTGGAAGTCCATACAACAGGCTCTGAGCATATCCTCCAGAATTTTATTCATCCTCTCAGTCTGGCCATCTGTCTGAGGATGATAAGCTGAACTAAACTGCAATCTGGTCCCCAAGGCTCTCTGCAATGACCTCCAGAAAGCTGACAGAAATCTGGAGTCTCTATCTGACACTATAGTCCTGGGAACACTATGGAGTCTGACCACCTCTCTGATATACAATCTCCCCAACTGGTCTGTAGACATGCCCTGTCTGACTGACAGAAAATGAGCTGACTTACTCAGCCTGTCCACAATCACCTAAATGCCATCAAATCCTCTCTGAACTTTGGGAAGACCAGAAATAAAATCCATAGAAATATCTTCCCACTTTCACTCAGGAATACTCAAGGGATGAAGTAAACCTGAGGGTCTCTGATGCTCTGCCTTAACCTGCTGACATATTAGACATCTGGAAACATAGTCTGCTATGTCCTTCTTCATGCCTGACCATCAAAAACTCTTCTTGAGATCCTGATACATCTTTGTACTGCCTGGGTGTGCTGAATACATCATACTGTGTGCCTCTGATAAGATCTTCTGCCTCAACTCTGAACTATGTGGCACACAAACTCTGTCTCTGAATCTCAAGATCCCATCTCTGAACTCAAAGTCTGGCACTGCTCTCTCTGACATCCTCTGAAGCATACTCTGAGCCCACTCATCTGACATCTGGCACTCTCTGATCTCATCATACAGAGAAGATCTGATCTGTAATCTAGAGAATCCTGTAGTCACTATCTCAATCTGCTCTCGGGCTATCTCATACTGCAGCTCTGACTGGATTGAAAGACTAGATAAGGCTACTCGCCTACTCAAAGCATCTGCCACTGCATTGACTCTCCCTGGATGATATCTGATATCGACATCATAATCCTTCACCAACTCTAGTCATCTCCTCTGTCTCATATTCAACTCCTTCTGGGTGAAGAAATACTTCAGACTTTTATGGTCTGAATAGATGTTGCACTTAACTCCATAAAGATAATGTCTCCAAATCTTCAGAGCGAAAACAACTGCTGCCAACTCTAGATCATGGGTAGGGTATCTCATCTCATGATCTTTCAACTGTCTGGAGGCATAGGCAATGACCCTACCACTCTACATCAATACTGCCTCAATCCCCTGAGGGGACGCATCTGTATAAATATCAAACTCAACTCCCTCCTGAGGTAGTGCCAAAACTGGAGCACTAATCAATCTCTGCTTAAGCTTCTGGAATCGTGCCTCGCAATCATCTGTCCACACAAATGGAACCTCTTTCCTAGTCAAGGCAATGAGAGGCCTTACTAGGCTAAAGAATCTCTCGATGAATTGCCTGTAATAACCTGCCAACCCAAGGAAACTCTTGATCTCCTTTACTGTCTTTGGCCTTGGCCAACTCAATATAGCCTCTACCTTGCTGGGATCCACTGAAATGCCATCTGCTGAAACTACATGACCCAGAAATGCTACTCTGTCAAGCCAGAACTCGTACTTGGAGAACTTGACATACAGCTGTCTGTCTCTCAATCTCTGAAGCACATATCTGAGATGCTCCTCGTGCTCTGCCACACTCCGGGAATACACCAAAATGTCATCAATGAAAACCACCACGAACCGATCTAAGCAATCATGAAACACCTGGTTCATCAGATCCATAAAGATCGCTGGGGCATTAGTCAATCCAAATGGCATGACCACGAACTCATAATGCCCGTATCTGGTCCTGAAAGCTGTCTTGGGAACATCTCTGTCTGCCACTCTGACCTGATAGTACCCAAATCTCAAATCAATCTTCGAAAACACTGTTGTCCCTCTCAATTGATCAAACAAATCATCTATCCTTGGCAGGGGATACTTGTTCTTCACTGTCACTCTGTTAAGCTCCCGGTAGTCGATACACATCCTCATCGACCCATCTTTCTTTTTAACAAACAAGATCGGGGCTCCCCAAGGTGAACAATTAGGCCTGATGAATCTCTTATCAGTAAACTCTTGAAGCTGCTTCTTCAACTCCTAAAGCTCAACTGGAGCCATCCGGTACAAAGCCTTAGAAATTGGAGCCGTACCTGGAAGAAGCTCAACACTAAACTCTAACTCTCTATCTGGAGGTAACCTTGGTAACTCATCTGGAAACACATCAGGAAACTCTTTGACCACTGGTACCTCCTCGATACTCGGATCCACTGAGCTGTTGCACACCATATTGGCTAAGTATCCGACACAACCCTGTCTCAACAATCTGCTCGCCTGAATACTGGAGATCATCAGACTGTCTACTCTGCCCTCACCAAACACAAACTGATCAAGGCCTATGTGGAATCTCACCTTCTTCTTTCCACAATCTATCTCTGCACCATATCTACCCAGAAAATCCATCCCCAATATCATATCAAAATCGGCTAACTCCAGCAGAATCAAATCAATCAACATCTGCCTACCCATAACCTCTATCACCTGGTCTAGGAGGACTTTGTCACTCACCACAAATCCCCCATCTGGCATCTCCACATGGATACTCCAACTGGCCACACTAGGGTCAACCCCTAACCTCTCAACTACACTCCAAGACATAAAACTGTGTGTGGCTCCACAATCAACAAGAACAAACAATGGAGTATCAAAATAAAGTAACTGACCAGTCACCACGTGGGGAATGGCCTCTGCCTGCTCCTGGCGAACAGCATACACTCTGGCTCTGCCTCCTCCAACTCCGGAAGGACCGGCACCTCCCTTAGGTGCTCTACCACTAGCTCTGGAAAAGTCTGCTCTACCTTTCTCTACTCTATCTCCGCCTCTGGGTGGACCACCTCGGCCTCTGAACTAACTAGCTCTACCTCAGCTCAGCTCACCACCAGTTCCAAGTCTGGATGGACACGCTGCCATCATGTGCCCCGACTGATGGCACCAATAACAAACTATCTGACCGGCCATACACTCTTCCGAATGGCACCTGCCACATCTGGTACACTGCGACGACTGGGGCGTAACTCTCTGCCTCTGACTCTGAAAACCTCGGGCAGATCTCTTGGCTGACATCAGCCTCTTGCCCCTATATCTGTCATCTGACCTCTGAACTCTCTCAGATGCACTACTCAAAGCACCCATCTTCTGTAAACCGGCCTCAGATCTGAGTGCTCTCCCCAAGGCGTCACTGAATCTCTGAGGAGGCTCTGGACCTGTCATCACATCCTTATAAATTACAGGATACAACCCATGGATAAATTTCTGAACTCAGCCCAACTCTGTCCCTGCCAAACTTGGGACAAACCTCGCTAATGCGTTGAACCTGGTAGCATATTCTTTAACTGAACTCAACCCCTGAGCCAAATCAATAAACTCCTGGGCCTTAGCATAAATCACCTCCATACTCATGTACTCTACATCGAAAAGCTGTCTGAATCTCACCCATGTCATCTGCTCCTTGCTGATGGAAGCCTTGGCTAGGCTCCACCAAACTTTAGCATCACCCTTAAGATGAAATACTGCATATCTAACTTTCTCTCTCTCTGATAACGTGTAGAGGCCCATAACACTCTCTACTGACTCTATCCAATCCTCTGCCACTGCTGGATCTTTGGATCCACTGAATTTGACTGGCTGATACGGCCCTGACAGACGGTAGATCGGATGAAGTCTACCTGAAGAACTAGTACCCACTGTATCCATACTCATACTCTGACTGGAATCTACATAACCAACTGGATACTGATGCCTCTCTCTAACTGACTGAGGCTGAGACTGATACTGATACTGTCGCTGATACTGCGGTTGCGAATGATGCTGTGACTGGAAATGTCTTCTCCTCGAAATCTGATGACTCTCAAATTGAGGAGGAGTAACTCTATCTGGCTCCTGAACAACACCTACTCCAACTTGCTGAAGGCTCTCTCTGACAACATCCCCAATCATATCTCTCAACTGATCAGGTCTCATCGACACATGGGAGGTAGTCTGAGGTCGCCGCCTATCACTAACACTCATGGGACGGGCGGGTGAACCACTATCTGTCTCGTCTAGATATCTAAGGACATATGCTTCACTGTCTATAGCATCACCAACAAACAAGGGGTTAGAATCACATAACACAATCAATCAGAAAAATAAATACCTGACCGTGCTGTGAGGAGGGTCTGGACGATGGCTGCGAAGGAGAGAAAAGGCACTACACACTTACAACTTTGCTCTGATACCAACAATGTAAGACCCGCCGCCATGAGTACCCCTGCTGCTGAAAACTATGGGGAGCTTTTATTAATAATCTGAAAATACAGGTACCCGCGACGGGAATCCTACGAAAAATAATAAAACTGAAACTATACATTTCTATACATGCGGAAGCTAAACTGAAATACATCACTGAGATACATAACTGAAATATACATAGTCTGTACAATGGGCCCACAGGCCTTTACACATATACATATACTGTTTCTATACATCTGGATACAAAATCATAAACAAAAGGTACATATGACCACACAGGTCCAAAACTGCTATACATACTGAGATCGCGATGTGTGTGCGTGCCCTCTCTGTTAACCTCGATCAAACTGCTCCTCAGCCACAGCACGAACACCTGAAGAACTGGAAGAAGAAAGGAGATGAGTGATAAAGATCACCCAGTAAGCGCTCCTTACTTCCCTCAATACCCAAGCAAGCATAAACAAACACAATAATCAAACATACCTGGGCCTCGGCCCTATTCATACATCTATGCGCTTGTTGGAATCTGAAAACTGATTTCTGAATAACATTCTCATTATATACTGATATCATTATTATTCATGTCATGATGTGTATGTCATGCCATGTTAACTGAATATACTAGATGCATGCATCTGAATACTGAATCTGAATGTACCCAAAGGTACCTGCTATGCTGATCAGACTGGGTGAAACACAGGGATTCAGCATCCTGGCCATGTGGGCTGAACATTCTAGCTACTGGCTAGAAAGCTATTGAATAATAACTGTTGCCCAATCTGACTAGTGTCAGATGGTAAAAATCTGAATCTGAAATACTATTGAGCATTTCTGACTGGTGTCAAAAAGCTAGATCCCACAGATGCCCCCTCGTATTCACCCTATACTCTTCCCTGTACATCGGGTTATGAATACTAAATACTACTAAATTCGGATCCCCTGATCCTTTCTGAAACTACATGTCATGTCATGATATGCACATGCAGCTTATTATCTGATTTCATGCTCAACTGATACTTATCTGAAGCCAATTAGCCTTTATTCTGAAATCGCATGCTTAATTAATCAATTAATAAACTTTTTTCTAAAATACTGCTAGTGCACGGGTGTGTAGGAAAGGTGCACGGGCGTGAGCCAGGATGCACGGGGCTGTGCTCTGGTCGTGCGGCTGACCGTGCACGCTACTGGAATTTTCTAGAATTTCACACTGAAAGCGCATGCACGGGCGTGCGTATACGAACACACGGGCGTGCATGGGTATTTTTTGACCGTGCATATGGCGTACACACGAGCGTGCATCTAGAAAAACAAAGACTCACAACCGTGCCATGCAGGCGCACGGTCGTGCGTCTGGTTCTTCAACAAAGCACTCGTCGAAAAATGCATCAAACTCATGCCAAATCAATATCAATTACCAAACCACTTCAAACATGCATTCCCAGCATCCCAAACAACACAATTCAAGCATCATATCTACATGCATCAAGCCATATGGTTTCTACCATGGAAGTATCAACATTCTCTCACTAAAGCTTTCTCAATCATGCATGCAAGAATCAAAGTTGGCAAATCTCATCAAGTCATGCCTCAATCATCATCAAATACATATGTAACACTCATCCAAGCATCAATACTCATCAAACATGCTGGGAAATTGGCGAGAAGAAGTGAAAGAACACTTACCTCTCTCCATGCTTCCGAATGCTTCACAAATCACTAATCCCTTTGCTCTCAAACCGGATTGGGAGCTATTGGCTGCTGGATTTCCTCTCTAGGAATGGGAGGAATTGCTGAAATGAAAGAAAGTATCGGCTAAAGCAAACTTGGGTGAGAAAAGAACCAAATTTCTCTCGGCTCTCACTTATATACTATGCCAGGCACGGTCGTGCACCAATGATGCATGGGCATGCACAAGGGAAAATGAACTTAATTCATTTCCCACGCATTCGTACAATCAATTCCTTTCGAATGGATTCGTACGAAGGCCACACAGCTCTGGAAACTTACCAACTCACCCCTGAACTCTGCTAGACTCCCAATCTCTCTCTGAATCTCATTTCTAACCCCAAAACTCTTCCCTAAGGGCTTTTCGAACCTGGAATGCTACAATTAACAGGCATGTTAACCAATGACTAGGTTTGGTTAATTTGTAAAAAGTTAATTTTAGATTGCATGACTTTAAGCCATTCCAATTTTTCTTTCCTAAGATTTAATATCTTGAGGTTAAAATAGTTCTTTTAAGGTAAAAATCGAGGTTAAAAGAGAGATTTTAAGATAATAAATATATTTGAGATCAAAGATCAATTAGTCAATTTGAGGCTTATGTGGCTTGTGCATAGGTCTTTTTGGGAGAGTATTTTATGCACAACACAAGAAAATTGAAAATATGTGATTTTCTTGGAACACAACTATGCATCCTTGTAGTCTTACGTTGCCCTATATAAAGTAGAATTTTTCATATTTATTAGCAAAATTTTACCCAATTCTCTTCTTTGTCTCAACAACTAATCTAGGGAGTGAAAGAAAGCAGCTAGTAGTAGTGAATCATGTTAAGAAGTTAGATTTAGCTAGAGAGAGAGATTAAATTCATAGTCATAGGTATATGTTTCCTTTACCTTGCCCCTATTTATTCCATGCTTAAGATTTTCTATTTTATTGATGTGTTTATGTTTGATACAAGTTTGGTGATTGAATAACATGTAAATATGTTGAGTTTATAAGTTTATAAATGAATTATTAAAGTTTGAATGATTAGAAACATGTAAGTGTGTATATGCTTAGGTATGCTTTACTTAAGGGTTCTAATACCTTATTTTTTGTGAGATTTAGTGTTATTGATAAAGAAATCATGTGCAAAATTAGTATGGTTACCATATATTGATGTTTGGATGCTTTAGTTGTGATGTTGGGTTGAGATTTCAAAGGGACATGTAATTACAGTTTCATTATTATAAAAGTAGAGAGTGACCATGTGCCCCATAAGCATATGATTGTATAGTCATGTTTTAGATAGCCTCACAGTTGTGTATGCCTATGCACAACTGAGGCTAAGAAGATAATATCTTATAAAAACACTATCGTGCGACTCTAGGTCAAGGTCGTGTGCTTGCACCAATTTTGAATGATTATGCATTCGGGTCATGATTGAGTATAAGCTAGAATTTGTAGGTTTGTGCAATGTAAGGCTATGATTATGTGTCCATGCATGACCATGTGTTATGAAGTGCATGACTGTGCAATCAAAAAAAGTTACAAAACAGAACAGTAACTTAATCTTACACAGATTAATCCAATTTATGTAAAAATCTAAGCTTACACAGGTGCAAGAAATTTAACAAGCATATGTTAAAGAGTAGCAATTTAAAAGTTATATCAATTTACATAGAATTTATTAACAAGTTTGATAAAATACATAACCAAAAATTTCAACAAGAAATACACAGAATAGAACTTTCACAATTAATCTAATTTACCCAAAATTTAATCAGAAAAGAAGATAATTAGACATCATGCATGATAAACATTTATATGGGATGACATATCAAAATAAAGTTTTTATAAAGGGACAAAGTGATCTATCTATATGTTTTCAAATAGAAATATGATGTGTCAAATATTATTTTAAAGATGAATACAAGGAGACACATATAAGTTTACATGCCCGTTAGAGAAGGAGCTAGCATTTACCAAAAGGATATGGTCATTGACCAAACTCGTCAGAGAAAGTGCTGGTGTGCATCAATTTTTCACTTACTGATTGAGTGTTAGTATGTTAGAACTTATACATTAATGTGTTAAATCTTTGTATTCATTAGTCTGATTAGTATAGCAGATATTTTCAAATATGATTTTTACTAAATATGTCATTTTTTTAGAATTTGCAGATCAGAGTAATATCTTCAGAAAATGTTTTCAGGAAAATAAGATCAAGGGCAAAAGCATGATTTCTACCTACTTCATATTATGAGATATATATATATATATATAACATGACATGAATCGGAATTAAATCATCATTGTATATGATAAGTCAAGTTCATAAGACATGATATACAATAAGCACAAAATATCAAACAAGGAACACATTATGTAAAGAATATCATATAAGAGACATAAAGAAGCATGAAATCAATTAAGACCTGTGACAAATCATGAGTGTTACAGAACACACATATGTATGAATATGTATTTACATCATATTCAAAATAGAAGAAAAAAGGTAATACGTCAAGAAACAAAATGGAATTGTGATAAATCATGAAAGTGGAGCAAAAAAAGAATTTACATAAGGGTAAAAATAGTAAATACTTACTGAGTGACTCGCCATTCACTTTTTAAAGTTTTCTTTCTTTTACAAGTCAGATAAATAGATACTGAGTTGGGACATGAGATAGCTATGGGTAGGATCCAATTTTGATCAAATGGCATGTTATATGACTCGCATGCCTTGCATAATTTTCATCTATCTATTGCATAATTTTCTTTTGTTTATAGATATATGTATATGATGTACAATTTATATACACATTTTGTACAATATATTTGGTGAAATAAGATATGATGTTTTTTGGCATATAGTACTTTATATTCTATTGTATTTTGTATTATGATGCTTCCATTTGCATGTTTTTAGTAAACATCGGCAAGGTCTCTACTATGCATTAATGACAATGATTTTCAATCATAAAGATAAAATTAATAATAATAATATAATATTCATATAATTAATTAAATATAGGAGCAATAATATATAGCAACAGTCTTCACATAAGACATGCTTGTTTGTAATTTATGGGCTCATCCATTTCAATGGTGTCTCCAATCCAAAATGCTTAAGAAATAAGGTTTGCATGTGCATATCTAAAATGAGGCCTAATCTCTCTTCTTACCTTACCCTTAGCCGAATGATAATCAAACAAATCATGCAAACTATCATTGTCTAACTTGGCATAATTTATAGATTGTGATGATTGGTTATTAGAGCCCAAGTTTTCACGCTTTGGAGAACGAATTGCATTTGGACCCTATTCATATTCACCACTTGGCTCATGAGACTGGTTGGTCCTAGAATCTAAGTTCTCTTCCTCGATATGGACTTATTTAGATTGTGAACTTTGGTTAAAACTAAACAGGTCTTCATAAAACACATTTTCATTAAAAATAACATCTTTATTAATCACGCATTTAAGTTCATCAATCAACTAGACTTTATACCCCTTGGTTTTTAAGGCTTTAGGGTCCAATTTTTCTTGTTTTACATATATGTATGCTAGACACCCAACAAGTCTTAAATGGTTCATGTTAGGAGCTTTAATGGACCGTATTTCCTAGGTGTTTTTAGATACAAAGTTGAAGAAAATGATCTACTTTTTAAGTAATAGGTTGTTGCAACAACTTCAAGCCAAAATCATTTACTTAATTCTAAATCTGCTAATATACACCTAACTTTATTTAATATGATCCTATTCATCCTTTCAATAATTCCATTTTGTAAAGGGGAGCAAAATGCTTATCATTTAGTTTTTATGGTTTATGATTTTAGGATTTATGATTTACATTTCATGTTTTACATTTTTGAATTTTGGGTTTATGATTTAAGGATTAAATTTCTATTTGCTATTTAGGGTTTAATGTTTATAATTTAGAGTTTAGTGTTTATGTTTTATGCTTAACTGTTTATGTTTTTGGGGTTTGGGTTTGCGACTTACAATTTAAAATTTAGGAATAACGGTTTAGGATTTAGGGTTATAGATTTAAGGTTTATGTTTTGAGGTTTATAGTATATGATTTAGCATTATGACTTAGAGTTTATAGATTACAATTTCAGATTTACAATTTGAAATTTATGATTCATAATTAGGAGTTTAAGATTTAGATTGTACAAGTTTAGAGTTCCGAATTTATAGCTTACGCTTTACATTTTAGAATTTAGGATTTATGATTCATAATTTTGAGTTTATAATATACAGTTAATAGTTAAGAGTTTAAGTTTAGAGTTCACCATTTTAATCTTGCAATGACAAAAAAGAAAATTTAAATTACTTAAGAATATTCATTGGAAAAATGAAAAATTCTGTAATGCATACTTTTTTCATCTTAGCCCCTTCAGTGTAAAATATCTATAAAAAAAATACTTTTTAGGTAAATTAACATTTTACCTTTTTGTATATAAAATATCATTTAATTCCCTATAGAATCAAACCTTATATTATTAGAAATATTTGAGTATATTTATATAACTCATGATGGGTTGATTAAAATCATATAAACACCTTATAAAGTGACCACCATGAACAACAAGGGACTTCAAGGAAAAGAGAGTCGAATATTTTTTGCGGAAATTGAAACAAAGGGTATTCATACACGCAGATATGCATGGATAACAAACTGTGGGTGATTTGATAAAGATTTACATCCAACAACGAAAATTAATGGCAACTTTAATCTTGAACGTCCCTATCGAAACTTTAATATGATCCATCTTGATAGGTGAAATATTAGGAGACACATTCACTCTTTTAAGCTGAAAATGAAACAGGAAGAGAGGGATTCCGTTGGATTGGTTAGGTAGTTGATACCGACAACTACCTGAATTCATGGAAATTGCAAGTCACGAGTCAATATGGAAGATTGGCGACAGCACGCTTAACCACGGCCGAAATAGAACCAAGAAAAACAGGCGAACATGCCCACTGTTTTCTGATTTAATGATTCAAAATTTTAAAACATAAAACAAGCAACATTAATAAGTTTAGTATCGTAAAGATAATATTGCTCTATTATTTCAAAGAATCCGGTTATGAAATACTTGTTTTTTCTCATGGAAAAAACCAATTACAATTCTTAAATATTCAACCCTAAATGTCAAATCTATAAGTTTGGTTCAATTACAAACAAGAACTAAACGTGAATATTTAGCAACAAAGCGATAAAATTTAACTTTTCAGTTCGACCAGCTAGTCAATATTAATTTATTAGCTGTTGACTCTTCACGTTTCCTTCTGGGGTATTCGTATTTTCTAATATATTTTTAATACAGCATATTTAGTAATATAATAACATAAACTTTTCAATACATGTTACTTATTATTTAAGAATTTTATATATATATATATATATATGTGCATGCAGGGTAAAATAAGAGATTTTTGTGTAATTAATTATTAAGTTAACGAATATGGAATTCACATGATGTGCATGATGTATCTTGCCATGTGTTTCATGGGAGAGACAGAGGAATGAGTAAGTCAAGCAACAGATGTAGCAAGGAGATTGCTCATGTGCATTAACTATTTCTTATAACTCTACATACCTGTTTATGTATGTATTCTACTTCTTTCATTTCATCCCGAGAATAGCTGAAAAAAAAATAAAAACGAGAAGATAATTAGTGCTTATGTTTAGGATCCGAAAAGAGAGGAGCTTAAATTTTTTTTTAATTACATATAATAAAATAATTAAGAAATATTTATTATCAAAATTATTCATTAGATGAAGTTTTAATTTTCTTAAAATTGTAAACAACAATAACCTATTTTCAGGTTTAAAATTGTAAACATTCTATGTTTTAGGCTAATAGCCAATGGCAAAATAAACATATCTAACAAGAAACAAAACAATTTGATAAGAACGAAAACGAAAAGAATAAATTACTTGTCGAAGAATCTTTTAAAATAAATAATTTAATATATTTAGTTGATTATATTGTTTTCTTACTTTAAAACAGATTTAAATAATTTAAAATATATGAAAAAAAATTTAAAATTTCCAAGTAAAATTACATGACGATGCTAATTTAAGCAATTGAACCTGCAGATAATACTCCTTACTTTGACTGTCAAATCTCGTTATATCCTTCGAAAAGGATTCCTAAAATCATTTTAAGAGATGCATTGATATATATATTCAAACGTTTAACTCCTCAGAATATACCAATTGATTGAGACCACCAGTCATTATTCTCTTATTTTTTTAATACCCATGAAATTCTTAACAAACCTTTAATAATCCAAACAATTAAGCTTCTCTTCTGTCATGGGAAAACTCATATCATCGTTATATCCATTTTTATCTAAGGTTAAATTTAAGTTTAAATCAAATTTAAAATACTTAATTTAAATTAATTTATTTGAATTAGTAAATAATATCATTTGATAGATAAACAATAATATAAAAAAAGATAAATTATTAATAAATTCTTAAATTAAACTTACTAGAATCAAACATAAATTTTAGCTTGAAATGACTCAACTTAAAACATTTCTATTTATATATTATTCTATTATATTTTATATTATATGTTGAAAGAAAAAACAGAGAGAAATCAGGAGAACAAAGAGAGCACAAATTGCTTCCAGTAGAGGGAAGCTGAATCCATTAAGAATGAAGTGGTGTAATTGTCACGCTGTGTTTGAATGTGTATGAGCTGTTGTATAACAGATTCTTCACTCCTAAATCCCATCACAGTCAAGGTCTGATTTTGTTGGACCATTTTCGCTTCCAAATCTTAAAACTGGAATCAGTTAGTCAACCCTACATTAAGTGCGTGGGTCCAATCACTAATGAGCATATTCAACAATAATGTCAAATCAATTAGTGACATGAATCGTTTTCAATTGTGGTCCAATCAGAGAGAAGTAATATAGCATGAAGTCAGAATTTGAATAGGCGAGCAGATGCATTCCACACCTGTCTTCGAAATCAAATATACCTTAGAAATGTTTTGAATAAACAGTCGTATTCTACATGTGATTAATTCGTATGGCCATGTTCACCACCAAAGAGCACATACAATGATTTTTTTTTTTTCTAAATAAACATTTTGCTACCGATATTTCAATTGATTGATAATTTGTATGCACCTAAAGGCATCTTCTTCTAAATGCAGTGTTTGGTGTTGCTGTAGCAAGCCATGCATATGGTGTCACTCTGAATAAGGTATTCTTCTTTTGCAAGTAAACTAAGTTAAGAATATTGCAATTTCAATTTTTTTTTTCAGAAGTTCTTATATTTGATTTTATAATAGTCATTGAATATATCTTGTTAGCAAATAAATTATCATATTTAACAAGACCACATACATAAAATACTAATTTTAAGAAGTTTACCACCCAAATGTAATGGAGTCAATCAGAAGCACATTATTATTACTAGATTATATTCAAAACTCTCACGCTTTGATGACATTATGAAATTAGCATTCTGATATTGTATGCAAAACTTAACTAGAAAATAGTAGTACAAAAGTTGTTTGCCACTCTTTTGAAGTTGAAACTAGAAGATGCTTTGAAACCTTCTCTTGTGATGATCATAATCTACTTGGTTGGAGCTCATAAGCCTTACTATAGAGTCGTTGCAAATCTTGCCAAAACATAACAATACAAATGCAAAATTTTCCAAGAAATAGATCTAAAACATAGAAAAAGAAGTGCATTAAGATTTTGCACAATACTAATATTCCAGTTGATTGCATTGTCATTCTGAAGTAATTTGATCTTCATAATAAGTTAGAAATTTAAGAAACGTATTTAATCTTCATCTATCTCCTAATATCCCAGTATCAAGCTCAAAACAATCACTTGTTGCCTAATAACGAACTTGAAGAAACAAATAATTTCATTTTAACTAAATAACCACCCTTTTTTGCACCTTCTAGGTCTATTCATTCCAGCAAAAATACAAGCTTCACGACAATGATGGGTTGCAGAGATACAAAATCTTAAAGACAAAGTAGCATTTTGGATCACATTCGTGGTTCAATATTAGTGAAAATTTCAAGAACAGTATTAAGATTGCATCGCAAGCATAAAAGAATCACAAAATATAAATGGTTCGAGTTTGAGAATGAACTCTACATCCACAATGGAGGCTTCGCCTCAAGATATATCCACTATATAAGAGATCTCATTGGAGTAGCATTAAAATCATACAAAATTGATCAGACACGGAAACCCTAGTAGAGCTCTAGAGAGGTAAAGAGAAAGTCATATTTTGGAGAGAGAATGAGTAAAAGATTAAAGTGAAAAAACCAAAAAAAACCCAGGTTTATATACCTATAGTTAAAACCTAAGAAAATGCTTCAAATGCCCTTACGTAAAATGTCCTCTCCTTCCCCAAAGTATCTTACACATAAGAAGATACATAAATCCCTCTGATAGATTACAAAAATACATTTAGCTTAGTTTGGTGACACACTTTGCAAATTCCACCTTGTAAAAAACTGATAAGTGAATACACCTAAAATATGAAACCTCTCCAGGTTCTATACTAATATTCAGACTTGACCAATATTAAGTAAGTCTAAAACAATTTTAAACTTTCTTAGGGACATAACTTTAGTTGAAACATCACCTGGATTGTCTTTAGAAACAATTTTCTCCACTTTCATTTGTCTTTTGGCCAAAACGTCTTGAAACAAAGTGTATTCTCCCATTGATATGTTTAGTCCTCTTATGAAATGCACTATTTTTGCACAATTGAATTGCACTTTTTGAATTACCATAAATAAAAAGTATATTGCCTAAGAAACCAAGTTCATTGGTTATTCCTTTAAGTTATAAGGCTTCCTTAATGGCTTCAGTCAAGGGTACACATTTAGCCTTAGTAGTAGATAATGCAACAACATGTTGCAAGCTACTTTTCCAACTATGTAATAGCGAGTAGAATTGTCCTTTAGGCTTTTAAATCAAGGGTAAAAGAGAGATTTCTTGATAGAAAATATAGTTGAGAGGGTTCATGGGTATAATCATTTAGGAGTCTTTTGTGGCTTGTATATGGATATTCTGGGAAGAATATTCTATATAAGACGTGAGAGAGAGAAAATTGAGATTTTCAGTGCACACACGACTATGTGTCTAGGACACATGACCGTGTGTCATGTCATTTAGCCATAAATAGGTTTTATTTTTCCAGTTGTGCATTTCCCAACTTTCATTTTTCTTCTCCTTTTTTTTCCCCTTAGGTCTAGTAAACCCTAGGGCTCTTGAGAGAGATCAGCCAATAGTTGAACTCCAGATTAGAGATCTAGAGGTTCCTAAAGAGAGAGATCCAGCTTTCATAGCTAGAGGTAAGTGTCCCCTTGCCTTTTTCACTTTGTTTCATAACATGTCTTGCTGTTTTGAGTTCTTGTGAACCATTGTGTGCTTGTTTGAAGCTTTATTAGCATGCTTGAGTTTTGAGATGATGCTTTGATGGATGATTGAGTGGTTGATTTTATGATTATGTGTATATCTCTTTGTATACATGCATGTTATGCTTTATTTATGAGACGTGGCTTGATTAAGATGAGATTTGGGTGAATGTATGTATGCTAGCAAAATCTTTAAGTGTGTATTGTTGCTTGGATGTGATTTAGAAATGTTTGGAATAAGATTTTTGGGTTTTCAGATGGTTTCTACAAAATTTGAGTTGAGCACATGATCATACATTCGTAGGTACATGCCCGTGTGTCTTCATTTCTACATGAACACGACCTTGTATGACACTTATGTGCATATAAAAACTCAGACACATGTCCCATGTGGCCGATGCACATGCCCATGTGCTTATTCCTAATTTTACATGTCTGTGTAAGCAAGACACGAGAGTGTTGTTTAGGCAGCTATACACTTGTACAGTATAGTACACGACCTTGTGCCTTAGATGCACGTCCATGTGTCCGTACCACACGCCTGTGTAGCCGATCATGATTTTCATATTTGATTCCATAAGCTAGCACGACTAAGAGCACACTCGACACACGGCCCCATATGCCTTCACACACGCCCGTGGACCTTAAGAAATGTAGAAAAAAAATTTAAAGCAAAGATAAGCCACTCTAAGTCAATTTTAAGCACCCAAAACTCGATAAAACAAAGATATAAACAACATATCATACATGATTATCAATATAGAATACAACTTGTCATATCAGAGTTTTCAAAAAATGGATCCAAGGATCCAATAGCATGATTTTACAGTATAAGTATACAATGTTCTAGACATCAGTTAGAGGTAGATATGAGATGACACTTGTGAGTTAGCACGCCTACTAGAAAGGAAAACTAGCGTCTGTTAAAGAAGACATGGTCTTTAACCAAACTCGTTAGAAAGAGTACTGATCATGCACGAGTAGTTTTATTATAAGATTGAGCTCACATAGTTAGGGTGTCGAATCTTTGTATTCATCAGTCTGACCAGTATAAGAAGTATTTTAGGTACAACACTTTTTGATTCAGTTTTTGATAGATATTATATATATATATATATATATATATATATATATCATATTTAGGATCTTTAGATCACAACTTTTATATCAGAAATAGTTTTTAGAAAACCATGCCCAATGGTAAGTTTATGACTTTTCAACATACACATGACATCAACAAATACATTTCATGTCATTTATAACATTTTATGAGAAACAGAGCAGAGTAAGAGAAAGTACACTACGAAATGCAGACATACATATATATATATATATATATATTTCAAAATAAAGAAAACAGCGAAGCAGAAAATGTTTGTGAGAAGTCACAAAATCAACTAAGACTTGAAACTTGTTTGTGTTAGAGATAAGAAAAACTTGCTTAGTGATTTTATCAATCACCTCTTTTTTCTTGTATCTTTCTTGTAGGTCAGTGAGTAGAGGGTTGAGTAAGAGCGAGATAGCTGTCAAATTTTAGGGATATGGCTTGGTAGTAGTTAGCATGTTTGGCTCGCATGCTTTTATTTAATTCTCATGTATATGTGCATGTATTATATTTTAGTATACATTGTATAATAGCATATTTTATATATGAGTAGCCTGAGAAGTTTAAAAGCATGTTCAGTTTCTTCTTATGATCTTTATTAATATTAAGATTTTATTTTCAGCTTCCACATTCAGATTTAAAAATTTAAGCAATAGTTTTTACTGTAGGGATTTACGTTACAAGCGTATTATTAGTATAATAAATGTTATAAGTATTTATGGACATGAGGCCTGTGGTAGGGGTAACTACAAACTAGGAACATTTTTATCAAAAATGAAAATGCATCCGATTAGGGATACATTTTTATCTAGGTGATATAATTTGAATCATAATAACCTTGCACAAGAAACCGATTAGAAAACTTAAAATAATTATTTAAACCAATATTATAAGACCCTTTCATGAATATTAACAACCATTTAGTAGCATTCTAATGATTTTTATCAAGATTACTCATAAAGCTTATTACATAAGCAATATCAAGTCTAAATCCTATCATCACATACCTTAAACTACATAAGCTACATTTTCCATAAATTCAAAGTCAATAATAAGCAAAACCACAAATTTGAGTTTGAAATGAGCATCCATAAGTGTTTAAACAAATTTGTAATCCATGATTTTATACAAGTTAAACACTTTCTTGATATAACCAGATTGAGACAAAAATAAAACATCATTTTCTCTATCCGTGTGTATATCTTAACTTAAAATTCTTTTAGCTAGACCTAAATCTTTGATTTCAAATTCAATTTTGAATAGTTTCTTCAAAATTTTCAAATCATTCATATCCCTTAAAACAATTTAATATAATCTACATAAATGAGCAAATAAACATAACTACTTTTATAAAATTTCATATGACACACACATTGATGATATTCACTCTTAACAAATCCAACTGACACAAGACCTATATGAAACCATAAAGTGATTTATATAATAACATACTTTATTTTCAAAACTAATTTAATAAATCCTAAAGGTTGTTCTATATAGATTATTTCTTCCAAATTTTCATGCAAAAAGGCAGTTGTTACGTCTAATTGCTTTAATTTCAAGTCAAGCAAAACAATAACAAATAATAAAAGCCTAATAGATGAATGTTTTACGATAGGTGGAAAAACCACATGATAGTCAATAATACCTTCTACTTGAAAAAATTCTTTAGCTACTACTCTAGTCTTTATCTAGCTTCCTCAATGTTGGGAATACCCAGTTTTCTTCTGAAAATTTATTTACATCCTATGATTTTTTGATTAACAGGTATGTTAACCAATGACTAGGTTTGGTTCATTTGTAAAAAATTAATTTGAGATTACATGACTTTAAGCCATTCCAGTTTGTCTTTCCTAAGATGTAATATCTTGAGGTTAAAATAGTTCCTTTAAGGTAAAAATCGAGGTTAAAAGAGAGATTTTAAGATAAGAAATATATTTGAGATCAAAGATCAATTAGTCAATTTGAGGCTTATGTGGCTTGTACATGAGTCTTTTTGGAAGACTATTCTATGCACAACACAAGAAAATTGAAAATCTGTGATTTTCTTGGAACACAACTATGCATCCTTGTAGTCTTATGCTACCTTATATAAAGTAGAATTTTTCATATTTATTAGCAAAATTTTACCTAATTCTTTTCTTTGTCTCAACGACTAATCTAGGGAGTGAAAGAAAGTAGCCAGTAGTAGTGAATCATGTTAAGGAGTTAGATTTAGCTAGAGAGAGAGATTAAATTCATAGCCATAGGTAAATTTTTCCTTTACCTTGCCCCTAATTATTCCATGCTTAAGATTTTCTATTTTATTGATGTGTTTATGTTTGATACAAGTTTGGTGATTGAATAACTTGTAAATATGTTGAGTTTATAAGTTTATAAATGAATTATTAGAGTTTGAATGATTAGAAACATGTAAGTGTGTATATGCTTAGGTATGTTTTACTTAGGGGTTCTAATACCTGATATTTTTATAAGATTTAATGTTATTGATAAAGAAATCATGTGCAAAATTAGTATGGTTACCATATTTCGATGTTTGGATGCTTTAGTTGTGACGTTGGGTTGAGATTTCAAAAGGACATGTAATTACAATTTCATTATTATAAAAGTAGAGAGTGACCATGTGCCCCATAAGCATATGATTGTACAGTTATGTTTTCGGTAGCCTCACAGTTGTGTATGCCTATGCACAACTGAGGCTAAGAAGCAAATATCCTACAAAGACATTATCGTGCGACTATAGGTCAAGGTCGTGTGCTTGCACCAGTTTTGCATGATTGTGCATGAGGGTCATGATTGAGTATAAGCTAGAATTTGTAGGTTTGTGCAATGTAAAGCTATAATTATGTGTCTATGCATGACCATGTGTTATGAAGTGCATGACCGTGCAATCAAAAAAATTTACAAAACAGAACAATAACTTAATCTTGCGCAGATTAATCCAATTTATGTAGAAACCTAAGCTTACACAGGTGTAAGAAATTTAACAAGCATATGTTAAAGAGTAGCAACTTAAAAGCTATATCAATTTACATAGAATTTATTAACAAGTTTGATAAGATACATAACCAAAAATTTCAATAACAAATACACAGAATAGAACTTTCACAATTAATCTAATTTACCCAAAATTTAATAAGAAGAGAAGATAATAAGATATCATGCATGATAAGCATTTATATGATATGACATATCAAAATAAAGTTTTTATAAAGTGATAGAGTGATCTATATATATATGTTTTCAAATAGAAATATGATGTTTTAAATATCATTTTAGGGATGAATACAAAGAGACAAATATAAGTTTACAGGCCCGTTAGAAAAGGAATTAGCATTCACCAAAGAGGATATGACTATTGACCAAATTCGTCAGAGAGAGTAAAAAATATCAAATAAGGAACACATTAAGTAAAAAATATCAGATAAGAAACATAAAGAAACATGAAATTAATTAAGATGTGTAACAAGTCATGAGTGTTATAGAACACACATATGTATGAATATGTATTTAAATCATATTCAAAAATATAAGAAAAAAGGTAATTCGTCAAGAAACAAAATGAAATTGTGATAAATCATGAAAGTGGAGCAAAAAAGGAATCTATATAAGGTTATGTAGCATCCCAGGTTAGAAAAGCCCTTAGGGGAAGAGTTTCAGGGTTAGAAATGAGATTCAGAGAGAGAATGGGAGTCTAGATGAGTTCAGGGGTGAGTTAATAAGTTTTCAGAGCCTGTATGGCTTCGTGTGAATCTTTTCGGAAGGATTCGATCAGGCGAGCGAGCGAGAAATGAGTAATACTCATTTTCCCTTATGCACGCCCGTGCACCTTTGATGCACACCCGTGCATGTGATTATATAAAAAGAGAGCCGAGAGGAAGTAGACATTTTCTCACCCAACTTCATTTCTTCAGCCAATTTTCCCTCTTGTTTCAGCAGCCCCTATCATTAGAGAGGAGATCCAGCCTCTCGTAGCTCCCAATCCGGTGAGAAAGCCAAGAGACAATTGATAGAGATTTGCTTTCAGAGGCAATGACGCGAGGTAAGTGTTCGCTTATTTTTCCTTGCGAATTCCGAGCTTGCTTTGTGAATTTTGATGCTTGGATGAGTTAGTTATGTGTTGATGTATGTTGGGAATGCTTATATGCCATTGCAAGTTGATTTAGATGATGAATTCCTATCCTTGAACCATGCATATGCTTATGTGTGTGTTCTAGTGAGATAATGATCATGCTTCAATGGTAGATTCCTTGTGGGTTGATGCATGTTGAATTGGTTGTTTTAAATGTGTTTATTGAAGTGCTGGGAACATGTGTTTGAAGCAAATTGAAGATTGAATGTGATATGGTTGAGAATTTTATGTATTTTCCAGGCGGTGCTCTTGTTGAACAACAAGACGCACGGCCGTGTTCCTACATGGCACGGCCGTGTGCCTTTCTTTTCCAGGTACACGCCCGTGTGCACGGGTAGAAAATGCACACACACGCCCGTGTGCACGGGTAGAAAATGCACACACACGCCCGTGTGTAAGTTTTCAGTGAAAATCTCTAGAAATTTCAGTAGCTTGCATGGCCAGACGTACGACCAGCGCACGGTCCTGTGTGTCCAGGCACACGCCCGTGTGCTTTGTCCCACACGCTCGTGCACTTGCAGTTTTCCAGAAAATGATTATTAAATGATTAATTAAGCATGAGAAATTCATTAATGGCATAAATGCTTCAGATAAGCATCATATAAGCATGAATTTAGATAATAAGGCTGCATATGCATACCATGACATGACATGCAGCAGGAGAAAGGATCAAGGGATTCGAATTCAACAGTATTCAGTATTCAGAACTCGAGATATGGGTAAGAGTATAGGGTGAACTCGAGAGAGCATCTGTGGGATTCAGCTTTCTGACACCAGTCATAATGTTCAGCAGCATTTCAGTTTCAGCCTTCTGACACCAGTCAGATCGTCCAGTAGTTATTATTTAGCTTTCTAGCAAGTAGCTAGACTGTTCAGCCCACATGGCCAGGATGTCGAATCCCTGTGTTCACCAAGTCTGATCAGCACAGCAGGTACCTTCGGGTACAGAGAGGTATTCAGATGCATGCATCCATAGTGTTTCCAGTTAGTATGACATGATATACACATCATGACATGAATAATATAGATATCAGCAAAAAAATCAGATATTCAGAATAACAGTTTCAGATTCCAACAAGCGCATAGATGTATGAATAGGGTCGAGGCCAGGTATGTTTGTGATTGTTTGTGCTTGCTTGGGTTGAGGGAAGTAAAGAGCGCTTACTGGGTGATCTTTATCACTCATCACCCTCATTCTTCCATCCTTTTCAGGTGTTTGTGCTATTGGCGAGGAGCGGATGGTTCGAGGCTAGCGGGAGAGGGCCCACACTGCGATCTCAGTTTTGAGTTGTACATTTCTCAGTTTTGGACTTGTGTGGTCATGTTGTAAAGGTTTATGTAATCAGTTGTACAGAAACATGGTGTATGTAGCATCCCAGGTTAGAAAATCCCTTAGGGGTAGAGTTTTGGGGTTAGAAATAGAATTCAGGAATAGTTTAGGAGTCTAGAAGAGTTTAGGGGTGAGATGGTAGTTTTCCAGAGCTGTGTGGCCTTCGTATGATTCCTTTAGGGAGGTTTTAATCATGCGAAGCGCGGGAAATGGATTGCATTCATTTTCCCTTGGTGCATTCCCGTGCATCATGCCTGCACGCCCGTGCAGGTGGGTAGAAAAGAGAGAGACGAGAGAGTTATTGCATTTCTCACCTATTTTCAGCCAAGTTTTCTTCTCTTGTTCATCAGTTCCCAGCCCTAGACGTGAGATTCAGCTTCCAGCGGCTCCCAATGCAGCTAAAGATCAGAGAGAATAGCTTGAGTTTGAGTTCCAACAGCCATGTCGAGAGGTAAGTTTTCTCTTACTTCTTCCAGCGTTCCCAGCTTGTTTGGTGATGCTTGGAAACGTTTACCGGCGTTTCCAGCATATTATGACATATTGTGTATGTTATATGATGCCATGATGAGATTATGATGCTTTGTTTGATGATTTTTCCACCCAAATGCATGCTTGCTTGACTTGTATGTGTGTTGGTGAGAGAAGCGATGGATTTCCATGGTGAAATCAGCAGTAGTAGATGTATGTTGAAATTGATGACAAATATGTGTATATTGGAGTGCCTTAGATGTGTATTTCTGATTAATTTGATTTTGATTGAGATTTGGATGGGTTCTTGTGCGTTTCAGACAAGCCATGTCTGAGTAGGACAAGAATCACGACCGTGTGCCCGCTAGAGCCTGCCTGTGTGCCCTTGTTCCTGCAAGGACACGACCATGTGCACTTCGTGCACACGGGCTGAAATGCTAGGGACACGACCGTGTGTCCTGAGGGACATAGCCGTGTGTCCGCTTTACGCTTGAAATGGCCAAAATTCCAGAAGCTTGCACGGCCAGGCACACGACCGGTGCACGGTCCCGTGTGTCTGGGCACACGCTCGTGTGCCCTTGCGCAGCACGACCGTGTGTTTGTACAGCACGCCCGTGCGTTTTCTCTTGCACGCCCGTGCTCTAGCTTTATTTCCCAGAAAATGCAGAAAATGATTTATAAAGGTTTGGTAATCCATCCAAGGGCTAATAATCATCAGATAACTCAGTATTCAGATAAGAAATACAGCATATGCGTATCATGGCATAGCTTATAGTCTGGAAGAAGATCCAGAGATCTGAATTCAGTAGATTTCAGCATTCAGAACCTAATGTATGGGTTGTAGTTTTGGGGTGAACTCGAGGGGGCATCCGTGGGACCCAGCTTTCTGACACCAGTTAGACTGCTCAGCATAGTTTTCAACTTTCTAGCCTGTAGCTAGAATGTTCAGCCCACTTGGCCCGGATGTCGAATCCCTGTGTTCATCAGTCTGATCAGCACAATAGGTACCTTCGGGTACATATAGCTTTCCAGATGCATGCATCGTCATCAGTTATTTTCAGTTCAGCATGACATGACATGCATTAATAATGATAATTAGAAAGCAAACAGATAATCTGTAACCAGTTTCAGCACCAGCAAGCGACTAGATGCATGATTAGGGCGACCAGGTATGTGTGCCCTTGTTTGTTGCTTGCTTAGGTCGGGGGAGGTAAGGAATGCTTACTGGGTGATCTTCATCACTCATCCCTTTCCTTCTTCCTTCCTTTTTCAGGTTTTGTTGCTGTTGGCGAGGAGCGGGTGCAAGAAGGGACCCCACACACACTTTCCGGTTGTATTTTCTTTCAGTTTTGGACCTGTGAGGTCTTGTATGTATTTTGTATATTCCAGATGTAAATAAACAGATGTACATAACAGTTATAAGTATATGAAAGGCCAAAGGACAATTTCCCACCCATAGTTTCAGACGGGGACAAAGTCCCATCCGCCTAAGTTTAAAAGCCGCTTTTCCCACCCGTAGTCTATTTTTTTTATTATTTTTCAACTGAAATAACTAAACTACCCTTTTAAAAATAAAAAATTTATAATAAAAATATAAAATAATTTTTAAATATAAATATTTTTAAAATATATTGAAAAAATTTTTAAATTTAAAAAATTGCCGCTGGCACCAGTGGCGGTGGCCGCCCAAAATAGAACCAGGTGGCCATTTTCGGCCACCTGGTTCCAGGGGAGGCGACTTTTGGAGGAGGCAGCCTCTGACAATATTAGGTGCCGAAAACGACCGTAAATGGTCAGTCTTGGCCCCACTGGCCGTTTCTGGCCTTTATTTCGGGCGGAGGCGGCCAGATCTGGCTTCCTCCGCCAAAACTTGAGGCGGCCGATCTGGCCACCTCTGCCGAACTGGGAGACCAGATCTAGCCTCCCCTGGAACCAGGTGGTCGGAAATGGCCACCGGTTCTATTATAGGCGGCCACCACCGCTGGTGCCGGCGGCAGTGGCTGCTGGGATTTAAAAAATTTTAAAATATTTTTTAATATTTTTAAACTTTTTAAAATTTTTTTAATATTTTATATTTATATAAAATTTATTTTATTAATTTATAAAATTTTAATATAAAAAGACAAAAATACCCCTGATAATTACTGTACAGTTATTATTTTTAATATTAAAAATAGGCTACAGGTGGGAAAAGCGGCTTTTAAACTTAGGCGGGTGGGACTTTGTCCCCGCCTGAAACTATGGGTGGGAAATTGTCCTTTGGCCTATATGAAAAGCCAGTTGGGCTCATTGTATATTTCATTTTCAGTTCAGCTTCCGCTTGCGATGTAATTAGTTCAGCAGGTTTCGTTTTCGTAGGATTCCTGTCGCGGGTACCCGATTTTCAGTTTATTAATAAAAGAACAGTAATTCTCAGCAGCAGGAGTACTCGTGGCGGTGGGTCCTACATTGTTGGTATCAGAGCGTTTCTCTGTGCCATTTTAGTCGAGATTTAGGTTGTAAGTGTGTGGTGTCTGTTTTCTCTCTTTCACAGCCATCGTCCAGACCCTCCTCACAGTACAGTTAGGTATTTCTTTCTAACTTTGATGTGTTTTGTGTTTCTAACCCCAGTTTGCTTGTGATGCTATAGATAGAGAAGAAAAATATGTCCCTAGATTTATAGATGAGGCCAGTAGTAGTCCTCATGTCCATCCTATGAGTGTGAGTCGGGGGCGGCGATCTTAGAGTTCCTCCCATGTGTCTGTCAGGCAAGATCAACTCAGAGAGATGATAGGGGAAGTGGCCAGAGAGAGTTTACAGCAGGCTGGTGTGGGTATTGTCCAAGAGCCCGCCAGAGTTAATCCCCCTCAGCCTAAGATTTATCAGTCTTCAAGAAGAAGAACAGCATAGCCACAGCCACAGTCACAGCCTCAGCCTCAGCCTCAGCCTCAGAATTATTCAGTACCTCAATCAGTTAGAAAGGGTTATCAGTTTCAGCCTCAGCCTGTCAGAGAGGGGTATCAGCATCCAGTTAGGTTTACCGAGTTCAGTCAGGCTATGAGTACAGAGACAGTGGGTACAAGCTCTTCAGAGAGGTTACATCTCATTTACCATCTGTCAGGGTCGTATCAACCGATAAAATTCAGTGGGTCCAGAGATCCAGCAGTAGTAGAAGAATGGATTGAGTCAGTGGAGAGTATCATGGGCCTCTTCACGTTATCAAAGAGAGAGAAAGTCCGATTTGTGGCATTCCATCTCAGAAGTGACGCCAAGGTTTGGTGGGGCCTAGCTAAGGCTACCAGAAGTGAGCAGCAGATGACCTGGGCAGAGTTCAGACGACTGTTTGATACCGAGTATCGGGGTTCAGAGTTGATGTATGCAAAGGCCCAGGAGTTCATTGACTTGATTCAGGGGTCCAGCTCGGTCAAGGAGTATGCGACCAAGTTCAATGCCTTGGCGCGGTTTGTCCCTAGCTTGGCGGGGACTGAGTTGGGAAGAGTGCAAAAATTCATCCACGACCTACATCCTGTAATAGCCAAGGATGTCTTGACTGGACCATATCCTCCCCAGCAGTTCAGTGATGCTTTAGGGAGAGCCCTCAGATCAGAGGTCGGTCTTCAGAGGATGGGCGCCTTGGTTAGAGAGCAGAGGTCAGATGACAGAGATAAGGG
>JAJEJH010001660.1:0-19992 GCA_026122585.1 Anacardium occidentale
AATATGTAGAGGAGGAGAAAGAAGTGCCTCCTCTTGGACCTAACCCCACCTTAAATCAAATTCGAATACATGAGGATGAGCTAACCAAATTTCCCCATGCTTTGTCTATACTTCATCAAAGCGTGACAAAGGCAGTGTTCTTTAAAATTTTGACTTGTGAAACAGCAAGGAAGCTTGGGAAGGGCTAAGGAAATATTCTTTGGGAAGTGAAAGGTCAAGACAAATGAATGTCTTGAATCTTACAAGAGAATTTGAAGTCCTGAAAATGAAAGAAGAGGAAAACATAAAGGACTATACCAATAGGGTTATGAAAGTAGTTAATCAAATAAGATTGATGGGAGAGAGCTTGAGTGATCAAAGAATGGTAGCATTCTTGAACGTTATATGGCAAAAATCTCTTCACTAGAAGACTCAAAAATCTTCTTTGAACTCACCTTATTAAAGGTCATTAATGCCTTGAAAGCACAAGACCAAAGAAAGTCTCTACGACAAGAGGAAACTACTAGAGAAAGAGCATTGACTGTAAGGATGTGTGATAAAAAGACTGGCGGTAGCTCAAGCAACAGACATATGCTTGAGAAGATAAATGAAAGTAAAGATGAAAATAAGGAAAAAGCTAAGTTACAAGGTAAAAAGAGAAAGAGGTATAATCCTTGTCCATACTATAAAAAGAAGGGTTATTCACCTAATTTATGTTGGTTTAGGCCTCATGTAAAATGCAAGTGTAGACACCCCATTTTGGACCCTAGCAAGGTCACCCCCGATGATGAAAAACCTAGATGTTGACGTAGAATTTTAAGATGTTGAGCCGAGGATGGATGAGTAAAAAAAAAAATATTTATTTTACTACAAAAGAAAAAAAAGGGGGTGTGTTTATTTTATAAAAAAAAAAAAAATCCATAACCCATAGCCCATGCAGCCAGCCCAAGTCAAAAGAAAAAAAAAAGAAAGAGAAGAAAAAAAAAAGAGAAAGGAGAAGCCCAATGAGCAGCCCAGGCCTGAGGCCCAAGGCCTGGCCTGCAGCGCACGCGTGTCTGACACGGGCGCCCCGCATCCCTGCATGCCCCCTGCCTTGGCGTGCACGGCTCTCTCTCTCTCTCTCTCTCTCTCTCCTGTCCAGGCCAGCGCGCCGCACGCTGGCTGTGCGTGCGCGTGGCCTGCTGCTGCTTTCTTGCACGCTTCACCCTGGGCGGGCTGTCAGTGTGTTCACATTTTCCCAAAGTATAAAAGCATGCATTTATTTGGAAAATGGGGGGGAGGATTTTTGGGCGGCAGAGAAAAATTTCAGAGAGGGACGGCTGAGGAAAAAATACAGAGAGGAGAAAATGGGGGGAAAAGAAAATTTCAGAGAGCCGGGAGAAAAAAAGAGATTTCAGAGGATAACGGAAAAAAAATTTCAGAAGGGAAGAATTTCAGAGAAAATCAAAAAAATACAAAAAAAATTAGAAAAAAGAGTTTTAAAAAATTAAAGCATTTTGTAAAGTCAATCTGTGAGATAAGAGACCATCCTCAACTCAACATCCAGAGATTTTTAATTAGATTCAGGTTAATCCCTGAAGGGAATTTTTGTGAATAAAATTTTTATATTATTTTATATTATTTATTTATTTTTTACATACATGATAAAAAAATGTTTTATAGTCTGTATTGATATTCTGTATTAATATTTCATGTATATATAAATATGTTAATATTCTCGATATAAATTTTAATTTTTATATCTTATATTTATATTTATTATGTTTTTTTTATTTTATATAATCAGTATCTAATTTGATTTTACATATCTGAAATATTTTTGTTGTGCTTTGTTTTTCTTTATTATGTATTATGTATTTTCTTGTATATATATATATGTATGTGTATGTATGTACATATATGTGTGCGTGTGTGGGGATTACAACATGCTGCATGACTTGTATGTGTTTATATGCGTTGTGTACCCATATCAAACAAGTGAAGCTGTTCTTGTGACGGTTATGAGATATGTTGAGACTTTGGGCATCCTGGGTTCAAATCGCGGAAAATGGATTTGTTGCTTTTTTTATTTATATACATGCATTCGTGTGTATTGTACATATAAAATTTTGCATCCACGTGGAATTAATTTGGCTGTTGCCTTCGTGGCGAAAGGGCGGAGGTAGAAATCTGTTGGGCTCCTGGGTTCGAATCGCGGCAGGGGGGGTGGGGGGGAATTTGGTTATTTCACTTACTATGCATATGCGTGGGTATATTTGTTATTGGGCTGCATGCTGTTTATTCTCTTGGGCGGGCCGGCTGGGCTATACTTTGCTTATTTCTTTAGGTGGGCTACATTTTGTTTATTCCTTGGGTGGGCTGCTCTTACTTGGACCAAAGTTTTGATCATTATTATCATTATTATTATTTCTCATTTCCTAATTATAATTTGCTCCTAACAAAATTTTATTTTGCAGGGTTTATTTATTTATTTTATTAAATTAATTAATTAATTTGTTTTTGTAGGATTTATTTATTAGATTAACTAACAAAATTGTTTTGCAGGATTTATTCATCATTTTATTATTCCTAGGCTTGTTTAGGATTAGAGGAAATGTATAGTGGTGTATGAAAAAATTATTGTAATTTTTAATTTCTATTTTTTTTTCTGTATTTTATTATATTCGTGGATGAATGTAATTTATTGTATATGTATGATTATTAATAATGTATCGTATGATAAACTGGAACTTAATTAAACTCGGTAACACGTTTAACGAACGAACCACAAAAGTGGAGGTCAGCTTTCACGCCGGGCGGCATGGGTGCCTAACACCTTCCCATCGCCATACCTGACTCTCCGAACCCGACCTATTGGGCAGGTGAGGGATAGTTGGGTCCTTTACAAGGGATCCATAAATCGCCCATTCTCACCGATGTGTACTTTTTTGGGGTTACTCCCGGGTGGTGACTCCATAGACTCCATAACGGGCCACAAACCCGTTATGCGCTCCTCTTGACCATGTCTAGGGTGGTTAAACAAGAGTGGCAAGTCTGTCCTGGCATGGTGCGACAAAAACCGGTGCCACAGCAGGTCATACAATCAACTAGGACATATTGAAAAGGTTTGTAAAAACAAGAGTAAAAATCAATCCAAAGCATTTCAACAAGATCTTAAAGGTGGATAGCAAGAAATTATAAATGAAAATCTGTTTGTTGCAACCTATTATGCAACTTAAGAAAACTGCTCTACCTGGTTAATTGATAATGGTTGTTCATATCATATGTCTTATGATGCTTCCATCTTCAAGAATTTAGATGATTCTTATTGCTCTAAAGTAAGAATAAGAAATAGAGACTGTTTGAAAGTGAAAGAAAAAGGCACTGTAGTTTTCATAACTCCCACAGGTATGAAACTTATCCAAGATGTGTTTTATGTCCCTAGTATTAAACATAATGTGTTAAGTGTTAGACAAATGATGGAAAAAGGATACTTTTTACACTTATATATAAAATCATGTATTATATATGATCAAGAGGGCTGTGAGATATTGTCTGTAAATATGGTGGACAAGCATTTCAAAATTGAGTGGAACAAAGCTTTAGCTAATGTTGCTCACCAAGTTGAAGACAATACTAGTCTTTAGCATAAAATGTTAGGTCATTTTAGTTATAAAACAATGAAGCATATGCATGATTTAGAACTAGTTTATAATTTACCAGAGAGAACTGAATGTAATCAAGTGTGTACAATATGTCAAGTTGGTAAACAAACTAGGATACCTTTTACCAATATCAAATGAAGAGCTGATGAGAAGTTACAATTGGTACATACAAATTTGTGTGGTCTTATGAATGTAACATCTCTTAATGAAAGTAGATACTTATTATTTATAAATGATTACTTTAGGTTTAGTTGAATTTATTTTTTGAAACAAAAGACTAAAGTTCTACATGCTTTCAAGAAGTTCAAGGCTGAAGCAGAGAAGCAAACAGATTATAAAATCAGAGTGCTTAGATCTGATAATAGTACTGAATTTACATCAAAAGAATTCTTTGTTTTTTCATTGCTGAAGGTACAATCCACCAACTGACCTCTTTTTATATTCCTCTATAAAATAAAGTGAGTGAGAGGAACAATAGATCAGTTATGGAAATGGCTAGGTGCTTAATGTTTGAGAAAGGATTGAACAAATTCTTTTGTGCAGAAGCAACTAATATATCAGTATACTTGGTCAATTTACTGCCCTCTAAAGCCTTAAATCATGTCACTCCCTTTGAAAAGTGATATGGTGTCAAGCCCTCAATGACACACTTGAAGGTCTTCAGATATGTGTGCTATGTATATGTTCCAAAAGAGCAAAGGAAATTGGATGCGAAAGTTGAAATAGGTATGTTTGTTGGATATAGTCTCATAAATAAAGGTTATAAAATTTATAATTCTTATACAAAGAAAGTTATAGTGAGTAGAAACGTAAGATTTGATGAATTAGCTGCTTGGAATTAAGAAGATAATTTAGCACAAATTAGTGGTCAAATTAATAAGTCTAAAATAAGAGAATTGGTAAATGATTTGGCTGATTCCAATACTGAAGATGAATAAGAACCAACTCCAAAAATAAGACAATTGGAAGACATTTACAACAAAGGTAATGTGGTCTTATAGGAACCTAAAACATATAAGGAGGTTGCTAACCATAAAGAATGGATTAATGCAATGAAGGAAGAAATGAGTATGATAGAAAAGAACTCCACATGAAGTATGGTAGAAAAGCCTCTAAATCACAAAATCATTGGAGTGAAATGGATTTATAGAAATAAATAAACATAAAGCTAGATTAGTGGCAAAAGGATACTTGTAGTAACCTGGAGTGGATTTTTCAGTTACCTTTGCTCTAGTAGCAAGGTATGACATTGTGAGGTTACTGATTTCTCTATCAACTAAGCTAGGCTAGAAAATCTATCATTTAGATGTAAAGTCAGCCTTCCTAAATGGATTATTAGATGAAATGGTGTATGTGGAACAACCAAAAGGGTTTGAAGTAAAAGGCAAGGAAGACTATGTTTATAAATTATATAAGGCCTTGTATAGTCTCCAACAAGGTCCAAAAACTTGGTACAGTAGAATCCATTCTTATTTGATAAATCAAGACTTTTTGTGTAACCTAAATGAGCCTACATTATATGTTAAGAAGAAGGAGAATGGTGTGTAACTTATTATCTCCTTGTATGTTGATGACCTTTTGGTTACATGAAGAGATAAAAGATTGATTGAAAAGTTTAAGCAAAGCATGCAGGAAGAATTTGACATGTCAGATTTACGAGTAATGCACTTTTTTCTTGGGCTTGAAATTGATCAACATGACAAAGGTATTTTCTTATCTCAAAAGAAGTATGCCATAAACCTGTTAAAGAGGTTTCATATGGAAAACTATAAAATAATTCTTACACCTCTGGTAGTAAATGAGAAACTAATGAAGGAACACTCTGAAAGTCTAAATAATCCTTCCAAGTACAAAAGTCTCATTGGTAGCTTATTATATCTCTTTTTTAGCAAACCAGACATTATGTTTACTTCCTCTCTATTGTCTATATTCATGCAATTTCCAACAAGACTCATTGGAGGGTTGCCAAACAAGTGATGAGAACATTAAGGGAACTGCAGACTTTGGTCTTTGGTTCTCTAATGAGGAAAAGGCAAATTTATTGGCTTATTCAGATAGTGATTGGGTAGGGAGCTTGGATGACTATAAGAGTACTTTTGGTTATTGTTTCTTTTTTGGAAGTGTTGTGCTCTGTTGGAGTTCAAGAAAATAAGAAGTGGTTGCACAATCTTCTGATGAGGTTGAATACATTGTTGCGGCAAGTGCAACAAATCAAGCAATCTGGTTGAGAAAGATACTGTCTAATTTAAGCTTAAAGCAAACAAGCAATACACCAATTTATGTAAACAACAAGTTAGCCATTGCCATCACCAAAAATCCAATACAACATGGAAGAACCAAACATATCATAGTAAAATATAATGCCATTAGAGATGCTAGAAAAATTTGTAGAAACTAATCTTTTGCATTGCAGCTCCATTGATTAATTGGTTGATATTATGACTAAGACACTCCCTAAATCTAAATTTGAACTTTTGAGAAAGAAATTAGGAAATGGAATGCAACCTCAAAGGAGGCGTATTAGAGATTGAGGTTGCTTAGTTGATTTTTGTAACTAAAAAGCTAATGAGGTTGGTTAGGTTGGTGCAACTGTGTGATGATCATTTGTTTTATGTAAAACTTGTTGTTTTGAGTATGATGCACCATAATTGAATTAACGATCTTGTGTACTTATTTGTATAAAAACCTTAACAACACTTAAAATGAATTGAATCCTTTTCTTTCTTCAAATTTATCTTCAGCTCTCTATCACATATGCGCTAACTCCTTCTCCAGCCCTTAATGTTCAAGTTGCTGTAATAACCTTTTAGAAACAAAAGCATTGTTCTTCAAAAGTAGAAAGCCTATTCTTTTCCTAACAAAATCAATTGAACAAAATCGAGTTAATTTGAGCTTTCATTTGGGTTTCTTTCCTGTCTTACATATTTACTGAAAATAATTACAACTATGAAACTCAAATAGCTTAAACTTAACACTAAAAATAGACATAAATATATATATATAACACATCACTATTATGTCACATACGACAGCTATCAGTTTCTTCATTAGCAACAAGTAATGAATTCTCATATAATTTCGAGATCAAGTTTCTTTTCCATTCTCTGTGGAGAGTAATATTTCTGCTCAAACCATTTTCACCGATGATACAGTCCTTTTAAACTGTTCTTGGTTATTGAATGAATCAGGACTAATGCTTATTTACGTTATGTTTATGCAGTGGATGCATACATTGTGGGGTACTGAGTGACTTTTCGTCTGCACATAATTATAGTAGATGAATCGTCGTTCAAGTCTGTTTTCATTTAATGATTAGTGGTTGTACATAATTTGCTTGCAAGATAAAGATCTTCCAAGCTGGAGAACAGTTAAACATGATGACATTGTTGAAGATCAATAACTCTTAAATCCAAATATCCCTCGGCTCTGATATGATCAATTGAAGAAAAACTGGATTAAGCTAAAACTAAGTTCACTCAGAAATTAGCAAGTGATTATATTCTGTAAACCCAAAATTTGTAGAAAAATACAGAAGAAAAATAAGAAGTGGAGACCAGATTTATGCTAGTTGAGTAGCCAGAGAAGCTACCTACATCTACTTGGGGCAGTCACTAAGAAAAAAGCAGTCACAGAGACATATGTCAAGAAAGCTCTATATGAACTCTCTCCCTCACAGGCACCATTACCCAACACCCTATGGGTACCCACTCATTCATCTATGTGTCGCACTATAATATGTTACTGTAACTTTCTTCCTTGACAACAAAATAATTTTGTTGAGTAGCTGCTATTCAACCTCTACAAGCACTTTTCAATAAGACATCTACAATCTAAATAAAAGCGTTTATGTATCTCACAATGTTGCAGTTTTTCTTCTGCCTAGATTTTTGGGTTTTGGACTTTCCTTCACAAACAATCTAAATAGAGGAAAGATTTTGAACAAATTTTATTCTCTACAAACGGATGATGGAATCAGCTGAAACTGGATTGCACTTCTAGAAGATGATTAGCTTTTCTGGACACTTGTAGGCGAACCTGCGAGCTGCCAGTCTTCTGTGGTATGAAGACAAACTCATGTCTTTACTCAAATTTGAACAAGCTATTTCAAAAGAATTTATGCAGGTAATTAATAGAAGCTGGGATTCCGAAGTAAGGATTACGGCGGACATGACGAGAGCAGCACGTGATTGCATGAAGAGAAGGAACATCCCCCATTGAATGAAAATCTGTCGCATCAACTAACAGACTAGTCATGCCTTATATTCTACATGAATTAGGTGAACACTGAATATTCCCTTTATCAACTGAAACTTGTTCTATTCCTCTTATCTATTCTTTGTGAAACTTCAACGCATGCACTTTGGTATTAAATAATAAAATAATCATCATCCTCATTTTCAAAGCAAAGCTGGTAAGAGTCAAAAAATGGGACGTCAAACATCTTCCTTCTAACTATCTTGTCGTGGAAGAAAATCAGCTTGGTTGAACCAATAACGTAGTTTTTGGTGCTTATCATAGGGTATGCAAAATCAGATCAAATTGTAAAATAAGGTTCAGTTTAATTTGGGTAACAAAACGGGTTTAGTTGGATTGGAAAAACTTAGAAAAACTGTTTACAATTTAGTTTGAGGTTTGGACAGTTTATAAATTGTATCAAATCGTTAATTGTTTTCTTTTATTTTTTAGATAAAAACAATATTTAAAAAAAACAAAATGATATCATTTTATTTCTATTATTAACAAAGTTGAAAAAAAACAAATAACTCTAATGTCGATTAAATTAGTTTGCCTTAACTCTCACTCACTCCCTCACTTGATGTTTGATGTTTTTGGTTGAATTCTTGATGAAGTATTGTTGCTATTTGATTAAGTCTTCACATTGTCGTTATTTGTTCTATGTTCAGTTCCATCTATGACTCAAAGATCGAATATATTCAATGAGAACAAATTTGAACAGTAACAAAATTAAAATTCATACAAAAATTTATGTGATTTGAGTTCAAATCCAAACTCTACATCTACAATGGAGGCCTTGTCCCTAGTTATATCCAATAGTATAAAATGTCACAAACACAAGATAATACACAACCAAAAAACTTAAGATCTATCTCAACAATCAAGATCCAAAAGTAATCAAGAAGACTGAAATAATCTCACTAATACGGTGATGAAAATTGTCACTTAAGCAACATGCTTAAGCAATGACACAAATGACGAACAACAGAAGATAGATGACAACATTGGGAGCATAATACTTGAGAGAATGCAAAGAAATGCAAAGCTTATGCAAGAACTTGCAAAATACCTAAACTACCCTTGCCCTTCAATTACGATTACAGCTCAGTCTATTACAATATTTGCTATGCCTAATTACAATAAACACCCCTTTTGGCTAATTACAAAGGACCCCTTTATATTGTAACACATAACATTCATAACAAACTCTACCTTGTAACAAACTATCAAGTGAATACGACTAAAACATGAAACCTCTGCAACTCGACAATAGACTTAAACTTGACCAACATTAAATAAGTCTAAAATAGTTTTAAATTTACTACGGATACACATTTGGTCAAAACTTTAGCTAGTTGTTTCCAAAATCTATTTTCTCCACTCTAACTTGTATCTTGAATGAAGTGTAAGCAAACATTGATATGCTTAGTCCTCTCATGAAATACACTATTCTTGGATAAATGAATAGCATTTTGTGAATCACAATAAATATTAGGTCCATTGTTAACAAAGCCGAGTTCACTGGATATTCTCTTAAGCCATAAAACTTCCTTAATGGCTTTAGTCAGGGCTACATACTCAACCTTAGTAGTTGATAATGCAACAATATGTTGCAAACTACTTTTCCAACTAACTACATTTCCACCAAATGTTAATACATAACCAAGTAATGACCTCCTTTTATCTAAATTAGCAACATAATTAGAACCACAATAACCTTGCATAAGGAACCGCTTAGAGGACATAATATAATAATTTAAACCAAAATTATAACCCTTTTATATACCTCAATAGCCATTTGGTAGCATTCCAATGAGTTTTGTCAGGATTACTCATAAAATCTACTCACAAGACTAATGGCATAAGTAATATCAGGTCTAGATTTTATTATTGCATACATTAAACTGCCAATATATTTTCAATTTGAAATAAGCATCCATAAGAGTTAACACAGGTTTACAATCCAACATATTATACATATAAAACACCTCCTTGATATAACAATTTCAACATTTTCAACCCTTAAGGCATATATAAACAATCATTTTAGGTTGAAAATAGTTAGAGAAGTTGCACATTCAAGTTATACTTTTTGCTCTTTTAGAAAGCTTTCTTTTTACTCTCACTAACCACTTAATTCATATTCTTTAGAGTTTCATTGTTCTAAGCTTGTTGTAATCAGCATTGTGAGACCATAAGAATCACACAAAATTTAGATTTGTTTTCTAATTTTTTTAAAAGGTGAATTTTGTGCTATACCTCATAGTGTCACATAAGGGATGAAGTAGTTATTTAGCATTACTCTTATATATTAGGGGTCAAAGTTCACATTAATTGTTTTTTGGGTCGATTGTGGTGCACCTAAAAACCATTTGCCATTTCTAAAATGGTGCACTTTTGTTCAGATATTATGGATGATATGTACATTCTCAATGCAAATGGTTATGTGCTGGTCACTTTGAATGTGATAAGCTCATAACCATTTACCATTTCTTTCATGAAAAAAATTAATTGGTCACTTTGAATGTGATGGGTGAAACCCAATTAGCATACCATGTTTGAGTTGATTGTATTTTTCCCTTACGAGTTTCAATCAATTAGAGTATAGATCTTTACCCATTCAACATTTATTAATTACCAGGATTGATTATTATTTCAATACAGGAAATTATTTCCTTTAAGTCAACAGACTTGTCAATGTTTGTTTGATAATTATAAGAAGTGTGTTTAGGTTTGTGTGCTGCGAAGTTATAAGCATAGCTTCTAGATCATTTACCCATGGTTTATTTTTGCTTGAAAGATGTGGGGATTTTGGGGAATTGGATATCAAGCACAAAATTAAAAAAAAAAAATTATGAAGGAAATATCTATGTTTTGGCAGCATTTTCCCAAGTTGAAGCCAATTGAGAGAGTAAATACATGTAGAATTACTATGGCCAAATGTATAAATGTTCCCCAAAACATGTTGGCACAAGTACACAGTTAACTGTTTTATCATTCATGTTAATTTAATTAGCTTTTTTAACCCCGTGTTTCAGTAGAGACGTATGACAATAAAATTGGTTCATTTAGAGCTTTGAAATGGAAATTTGAAGTGGTCATTTTGATTTAGTTGACCCTGTGAAGGGTCAAGTTCATCAACCATACTCTGAAGTCCTGAAGAACTTGTAGGCGTTCAAACTTCCATTAAGTCTGAATGAATATCTTCTTTAATTTAATTAATATCTGATAACAGAGTCTCTCTCTTTGCAAAAGGCAGACCTACTTCTTTCTTCAATGGCTGCAGCAAGTATCTCCCTTCATTTTTGGGTTGTTCTGAATCTTTGCTTGATTTCCATGGCTATGGCTCAAGATGAAAATCAGTTCATCTATCATGGCTTCAACAAAGACAAACTGCATCTTGAGGGCATAGCGGACGTCCTCCCCAATGGTTTATTGCAGCTAACCAACACATCTGAGATTCAAAAGGGGCTTGCTTTCTATCTATTCCCAATCAAGTTCAACATATCTTCCTCTCAATCTCTTTCATTCTCCACGAATTTTGTGTTTGCAATCGTTCCATCAGGGATTGATCGTAGTGGCCACGGCATGGCTTTTGTCATCTCACCCACCACGGAGTTCAGTAGGGCTGATGCAGGTGCATATTTGGGACTCTTCAATATTTCAAACAATGGCCATTCTACTAATCATATCTTGGCGGTTGAGCTTGATACTGTACAAAGTGGTGAATTTGAAGATATTAATGGAAACCATGTGGGAATTGATGTGAACAGCCTGACTTCTGTTGACTCTGCACCAGCATCTTATTTTTCTGATAGAGAAGGGAAGAACGAAAGCCTGGATCTAGCGAGTGGAAATCCAACACAGATTTGGATAGACTACAATGGGTTAGAAAAATTACTCAATGTAACTCTAGCTCCAATTAGAATCCCAAAACCCAAAAGGCCTCTCTTGTCAAAATTCATCAATCTTTCTGAAATTCTTTTGGACTCTATGTATGTTGGTTTCTCTGCATCAACTAGTACTCGTGAAAGTGCGCACTACATTCTTGGGTGGAGCTTCAATGAAACTGGACAATCACAAAGCCTTGACATTTCAAAGCTTCCTTCACTTCCACCAACCAGGAAAGCAAGTGTGAAAACAGATCCACTTATTATCATTTTGCCTGTAGCTGGACTGGTTGTGCTAACAATAATTGGCGGAGCCGTTTACATTGTGAGGAAGAAGAAATATGAAGAAGTATATGAAGACTGGGAAAAAGAATATGGTCCTCATAGGCTCTCCTATAAAAATCTCTACAAAGCAACCAAAGGTTTCAAAGACAAGGAGGTTATCGGACAAGGAAGTTTCGGAAAGGTGTACAGAGGTGCACTTCCTTCTTCTAATGCTCAAATCGCGGTCAAGAGATTCACTCACGACTTGAGTCACGGGATGAAGCAATTTGTAGCTGAGATCGTAACCATGGGAAGGCTAAGGCACAGGAATTTGGTGCAACTCCTGGGATATTCCAGGCGAAAGGGAGAACTTCTATTGGTCTATGAATATATGCCTAATGGAAGCCTTGACAAAATTTTATATAGCAATAAAAAGCCAGTCCTTAACTGGTTTCAGAGATTTCAAATTCTCAGAGGGGTAGCTTCTGGCCTCCTTTACCTCCATGAAGAGTGTGAACAAGTTGTTTTACATAGAGACATAAAACCAGGCAATATTCTTTTGGATGGTGATCTAAATGCAAAGTTAGGGGATTTCGGTTTTGCTAGATTATATGATCACGGTAGCAACCCACAAACCACCAACCTGGTAGGCACGGTAGGTTATCTGGCGCCAGAGTTGCTTAGAAATGGAAAAGGAACACCTTGCACAGATGTATTTGCTTTTGGAGTTTGTATGCTTGCTGTGGCTTGTGGAAGGAAGCCTATAGAGTTTGGGAAAGAAAATTTGGTTGATTGGGTTATTAATTGCTGGAACAGAAGAGATGTTCTTGATGCCAGTGATCCTAGACTGGAGGGAGGATATGACATAGGGCAAATGAGTTTGGTTCTGAAATTAGGGCTCTATTGTTCAAACTCTAACCCAGAAACTAGGCCTAGCATGAAGCAGGTGATGCAGTATCTGGATGGTAATGCACTTTTGCCATATATAGCACCTGATAGCTCTATGATTGCTGCTTTCACTACAACTAACGACAAGCCATTTCACTCGTTCAGTGAAACTGATTCAACCTGATCTATTGCGGGGAACAAGAGTGGTCCTTAGAATATTTGGAGTCCTTTGTAATGAGTAATACTTCATGTACAAACTCTTAATAGATTAAAGTATATTACATTTTAAACAAACCAGATTCTTGCATCAATTTGTAGAGCATAGTTCATATCAATAGTTTTGTCCCATAGAGAATGAAGGTTGTAAATGGTTGCTGATTTCTTTCATGCATTTAAGTTAGCTTCATCTTCTATTTTCTGATTTTGATTCCAAACATTAACGATCTGGATGTGAGGATTCTTGTATTATTGTAAGGATTTAATTAGTTATTACATATACAATTGTTCAATTCAAGGTGCATCTTTGAATAAACCCAAGATGTCCCAATTATGGACTATAGGCCTATGATAGATGAGACAATTCCTACCCAATATTCTAGGACAAAAAAAAGAAAAAAACTTCATCAGTTCAAGATAATGAGCAAACTTTTGTCAAAATAGAAATATATTCCAAATCTTCTATAAATATTCTCCTATTTCTAGCCAATAGCAATAGTAAGAAAGATACTTATATCTTCTTAAGGGGGATATTTCTTATATTCACAATAATCTCTCTTTGTGTACAACAAAAATAAGAATACAGATTTTTGTAAGGATTCAAAATCCTAATCCTACTAGTTTAAATGTAATTTCTTCTTAAAAGGCTCATAAAGACGAAAAATCATTTGAAAAAATGGTATGAAAATTTCACAAAAGAAAGCCTATGCTTGTTACAAAGATATCCTAAAACTTCTCCTGTAACACAATAATTAATAACTATACTATGGATGTAAACATTTCAATCACTAGACTTAACAAGATAAAAAATTTTGTGTTCTATTTCTTTTTCTTTTCACTTTATTTAATTATCATCATATTATAGTAGACATATTGACATCTTTATAGTTCTAATTACTGTTATGTTAACCTATCTTGTTCAAAACTTAAAATTGTATCTCTCTGTTGGTGACAAGAAATTGCATCAATAGTTTAACACTAGAAGGAGAGTCTCCACCACATTTCATCTTTAGCAACATTTACACGAGTAATGACTTGCAATAGGGAGCATAGAAAAGCCTTGGGCATCAATTCATCAAAGTACTCAAAAGCCTCTCTAAAAAGGCAAATCTTCATAAGAGAAACAATTGTAGAAATGTTTACATCACACCAAAAGGCTACTCAATTCCAATGGCAATGAGAACGACAAATTAATAATCAAAGGATTGTAAATCCACTTCAAACATACCTTACACCTAGATTTTGTCATCTCCCAATAAATACCTCTCTAACAAGGAAAAGAAAACACCTTGGAGCACCGACACCACATCCAACTCTATTAGGTGACATTTTAGGCCAACATTTGTGGTTCATATGATCTACAAATCTAACAGTGTTTTGACTTTGACTATCGACAAGATAAGTAGCCAAGGCTACCTAACTATAAAACCATTGTTATAAGATGACTTGAATGCCTATCAAGCTTTTCAAGAGATGTGGTCAATTGCACCTTAGTACATACTACTCCTTAATCAATAGGAAGGCTTGTCACCTTGGTTACAACAGGTGAGACAACCCAAGGCAAACAACCTATGGTACATAATCACAAGCAGTGAACAATGCCTATAGACATATAAAGCACACCTTTCATCTAGAGGATAACATTCAACCCATGTCTAAGGGCACTAGTGTTATAACAATCCTTGACTTACAATCTGGAACAAGTTAGCAAACTTGTAAACCATGTGACTACTTGAATACCTTTTGAGCCTCTTAAGAATCAATGAAGCTCGTGCATCCAAGTCTAGTGGTTATTCAACTCCTCCTCCCATATTTGTAAGCATTCTTAATAAAATGATAGATTTTCCATCAAAGAAGTTTCACAAGCCACAAGATGTCTTAACAAAGCCTTGAACTACTCGTCCATCTCCACCATCTCTTTCCTTGAGACAAACAATTAGGCATTGAGCCAATCCAAGATCTGGAGGTAGTTACCTTCATATAACAATGTTAGTCATGCCTTTTTTAATAAGAGCAATAACATGACAATGACCTATAAAAAGAACATTAAGTGACAAAAATAAACACTAAAAAACATAAACATCGAAGAATAATGTGAAAGTTACCTTGACACCATTCACGATACGTTTTTGTTAAGAAGTAACTATCTATTGGAATCAGTGTTATAGAGCCAACTATTTGAGCCTATTTATATGATTTCATCTAGACATTATATCGTATTTATTGGATCTCTTCTTTTTCTTTTGAACTCAAATTTAAGAAGGATGAAAAAAAGGCGATAGGATTAGATATGTAAAAGTTTTAATTTTATGGAGAGATTAAAAACATAATAATAAGATAGGATTCAAGGAATTTTTATCCTTTGAATTTCAAACATAGGTGGAACCTTACACTATTTTTTTTTCTAAAAAGTTTACATTAAAAAAAATTAATTTTAATGTGCATATTAGAAAAACTAAACTTATAAACTATATTTGTATCATGCTTTTCTTGAATTTAAAAAAAAAATGAATGAAAATTCAGTTCTAAAATTTTCTTGGATGATCATTAATATTTCTATTAAATCATATAAAAATTTGTTAGTTTCTGGTGAGTTTATAAATTACTAAAAATTACAGAATAAGAATTGTATAGAACTAATTTCGAATTTTGGATAGTTTAATACTATATTTTTCTCAAATGTTTAAAAATTAAATTGAGCTAAATTATGTTCAAAAATTTTTTGGAGGTTTATAAACATGTAAATTATATATTATAAAAAATTCATAGTGTTGAGTTTAGAATTTATTAAAAATCCTAGAGTAGTGATTGTCCAGAAAAAGATTCAAAATTCAGACTGTTTGATATTCTATTTTTATTAAAAAATTTATTTAATTTGTATATGAATTTTTTTAAAACTTTAAAATATGTATTTTCCATTATATGAATTTTTTTACAATTTTTGTGATTTTATAAATTATTAAAAATCTTAGAACAATGATTGTTCAATAAAAAAAATTTGAATTCTGTACAATTTGACATTTTAATTTTCTTAAACATTTTGATCAATTTTTTTTAGTAATTTTTTTCCCAACAATTTTTTTTGAAAACTTTATTATATGTATTTTCCATGTATCAATTCCTATACATAGAATGGTCATTCCCACACATTTGGAACGAGACTTTTGACTATTTTAACCGAATTTTTTATACCTAAACCTTTTGAAACAATAATGTAGGGTCTCTAAAACATTCTTGGACTACAAAATGATAATAAAATATTATCCAATAAATAGATCAAGCATAAAGATCATATTAATTCTTAATCACCCAATATTACCACAATATCACATCTACTACATGGGTGTTCTCACATAGTCAGTCACATAATAAGCTCTAACCAATTTCAGGCTTTTAAAACCACCAAATATAACAATTTTCATATTTTAGAATTAAGTTCTTCTAACATTGAAACAATTTGATCATCTATGAAATTTGCTCTCACACTTAAACATATACACTTAATCATAACATCATGATGACCATTTGGAATTCGCAAATCATATTAACCACATTATACTCATTATCCGAATTCAGCTAGGCTTAAATAAGTAATCAAATAATCACAACTCAAGCTCCTACTTGCAATCCTAGTGAGAAGATTTCAATATTGTGATCTTTACTTTTTATCATGGAGTCACTTTGAATTGTTGGAATCATTATCTGTAGAATAGATAAACACAAACCAATTTTTTTAGTAAGCTTCATGTATAAATAAATGTCAAACCGAGTTACATGTCTCATTTGATAATTTTTCATATCATAACCATTAGAATGGGCATTTACCTGATATGCATTGTTATTTATCATTTCAAAATTATCTTATATGACATGTTATCCATTTAATCCATATGACATTATATGAGCAGGTGTGCACTCTTGGTGTGCAATCATTCAACAACTCAAAATTTTTCTTTAAAAACTTAGCCACATTTTATCTTTTTCCATTTATCCAATATAACTCAAGTAATAACGAGAAGAAAGAATTAATATTGGTACATACATGTGGGTGTTACAATATAGAATCATAATAATGTCATCTTGCACTTCTCAATCCAAAATATATCATAGACCTCCATGTGACAACATTCATATTATAGCAGAAAATTCTTAAATTTCTTGAAGTCATCTTCTCATTGCAAGAACTGAGAGGTAAGTGTAAAAAGCTTTTGCCGGCATTTTTAAAATGTCGCTAAAAAATTATAACAACAATTTTAATGAACACTAGTTCAAAAACTAATTAAGACTTATAGTGGAAACGTTGCTAAAAAAACCAATGATAAATTCACATTTTATTGTAGTAAAAATACATCTCTAAATAAGCCCAAAATGTCCCAACAAGGAATTATACTTTAATTAGCAACCAAACAGTTCCTAGTCGATATTCTAAGAGCAAAAGGAAGGTCCTCTTATATCGAATAACAACTAAACTTCTGCCAAAAGAAGAATATATTTAGAATCTTTTATAAATATTTGCATATCTCTTGTTAGTAGCAGTAAGTCGACATCGTATGCGTGATTTCTTTATCTGGATTGAGTAGTTGTTATCATGCTTAAGCGATTTGTTTTTTTTTTTTTTTTTTTAATGGAGAAAAACTTAACCTATGTTTTATTTGGATTGACAAACCCTTTGAGATAGCATGGTTTAACCCTTACCTTGTTATTGGACAAGTCAATTCCTTGTTCACTTAAACCAACCCTGAGATTTCTAGACTAAACCCACCCTGGGGTTTCTAGACAACGTGTTTTCTGGGCTTCTTTTCAATGACAAATGGCTAGAAAGAACAGGACAAATCAGTGGCTTGTTCGGCTACAATGAAATGGTTTAATTGTCAACGGCCAACTTAAATCCCCGTCGTCTGTTCTTCTCCGCCTCACAATGTTTCCACGTTCATCTCTTGAAAATTCACAATGCCCTTAAAATTCCTAAAGCGAATATGAAAAACGCGCTGACGGGCTGGTTTTACTCGTTGCCATTGGGGCCTACTCTCGAAATTCATTAGTCTATGTTAGAGGCGATTCGCTAGTCTCTGGAAAAGGTCAATAATTCAACTCCCATTATGGACCTCCACTTTTCTAAGTTGTTAATCTCCATACGTAGAAGTTTGAGTCTAAGTCTGATAAATGCTGCATGCAATTTCAAGGTCAGTGGACATGAAAGATTACGTGTAGAAAGCACAATTACTTGTACAGATAAATAGAAGTGTGAATCAAGTATAACTGGATACTTAAAGATAAATTATAACTTTTGAAAATTTTATGTGTTACCAAAAATTTCATAGAAGGTTTTCAATATAATTTCTCAAATAATTGAGAGAATTTACCCTTTGTAAGTTTTTAGAAAAATAACATTTAGATCTTAAATATATTTATATTATAATATTTGAACAAAATGATATAAATTCTTATTTATTATTAAATTTAATTATTAACTTTAACAGATACCAAATTTAATCCATAATAATCTATTATTTTATTAAACTTTGGTGGAAAATAGTCATTTGGCCTTGCATATAATATTAACTCTTGAAACCATTTATTTGATGAACATATCATTGCAACTTAATTTTTGAGTGTGATTGGTGAGTAAAATGGTATGTATCTAGTATTATATTTGTCCATCTCTGTGCCCCAATTGAACTTCAAAGCATGCTGAAAGCAAAGGCACTGAGTTATTGTGGCATTTTGCTAAGTTCAAACAAACAAGAACAAAGAGAAAAAATAAGGCCAAAGGACTATTTCCCACCCATAGTTAGACGGGGACAAAGTCCCACCTGCTTAAGTTTAAAAGCCCAGTATTCCACTCTAACCCAATTTTTTTATAATTTTTCTATTGAAATGATTAAACTACTCTTTTAAAAATTAAAAATTTATAATAAAAATATAAAATAATTTTAAATATAAATATTTTCAAAAAATATTTAAAAAATTTTAAAAAAATTAAAAAATATATTTAAAAAATTTTTAAATGTAAAAAATTGAAGCAGCCACCGCTGCCGGCACCGGCGACGGTGGCCGCCCATAATAGAACCAGGTGGCCATTTCCGGCCACCTGGTTCCAGGGGAGGCCATTTTGGTAAAGACGGCCAAATCAGCCGCCTCCAGTTTTGGAGAAATGGCCGCCTCCGACAAAATTAGAAGTCGAAAACGGTCGTAAAGGGTTGACCTTGGCCCTACTGGCCGTTTCTGGTCTTTATTTCGGGCAGAGGCTACCAGATCTGGTTGCCTCCGCCAAAACTTGAGACTGCCGATTTGGCCGCCTCCACCGAACTGGAAGGCCTCCCTTGGAACCAGGTGGCCGGAAATGGCCACCTGGTTCTATTATAGGCGGCCACCACCGCCGCCGGTGGCAGTGGCTGCTTCAATTTTTAAATTTTAAAAATATTTTTTAATTTTTTTAATATTTTATACTCATATAAAATTTATTTTATTAATTTATAAAATTTTAATATTAAAAAGACAAAAATACCCCTGATTATTACTGTACACTTATTCTTTTTAATATTAAAATTAGGTTACGGGTGGGAGACTGAGCTTTTAAACTTAAGCGAGTGGGACTTTGTCCCCGCCTCAAACTATGGGTGGGAAATAGTCCTTTGGCCAAAAAATAATCAACAACCTGGAAACTTCCAACAGAAGAAAAGGAAAAAAATAAAAGAAAAAGGTTGAAGGACTTGGTTCCACCCATAGTTTGAGGCAGAGATAAAATCCCACATTCTAATCAAAATTTAAATATTTTTTATAATTTTTTAAATAAAATGACTAAAATACCTTTTAAAAAATAAAAATTTATAATAAAATTATAAAATAAATTTTAAATATAAAATTTTTAAAAA